>CM040245.1:6450406-6795001 GCA_022545495.1 Chrysanthemum lavandulifolium
TTAAGGATACATTGAACTTGTGTAAGTGGTATATATAAAACCATGGGTTATGGGTCAAAACCATTTGCTAGTTTTTATCTATTTAGTATATACTTGCTTTTACCCATTTTAGTATATACTTATTTTTACCCATTTTAGTGTACTTAATATAAATATGTATTAACCCAATATGTAAACACTAGTTGTTGTACATATGTATCTAACTCATAGAGTTACTTAAACTTGTTAAGCCAATATGTAAACACTAGTTGTTGTACACGTATCTAAAATATAAAATCACTTAATCTTGTTATAGTGTTTTATGTGAAACGTAAGTGTGTTATAAAACTATTAGTTCAAACCATTTACGATTTTATTTGTTTCGTTAATATGATTTTACTTTTGTTATCGACAAAACATTAGAAGATCGTAAAATATAAATAAACGCTTTTACGGCTTATTTGTATTAACAATCTCCCTTTTGTTGATGACAAAACATAAAATTATTTTAAGGAAAAGCTAAAATTTGTAAACGTTTGAATTTGTAGTTTTACTTTCTTCTCCCCTTTTGTCGAAACAAAAGTGTTTGAGAAACTAACACAATTTTTATAAGAAAAATTATAAAAGATGTAACGAGCAAGTGACGGAATGATACTGTCTTAACTCCCCTTGACGAGTCCATCCCTTTGAAAAAGGGCGCCAAGGACATAATGGAAAATAAGCTACTTGTGTTTGCAATTAAGTTTGAAAATGGTTCGCCTAATGACGAGAATGTGCTCCCTCGAATATTGCAAAGTTGCAATGGGGTAACATGAAGTGTAATCCAAAATGGATTGTTGCAAATGGTTTTGCAATATTGTTTGACACAAAGCTCCCCTAGCTTTTATGGTGTCAAAATCTTCATGTGTTATTTTGAAAATCTACAAAGTAAAGGTTAGAAAAACAAGAGTATAGTGCATAATTTCCGCAAAGAGACTCAAGTTAGTAGAAATTTGTGCTTCGTACCACGGATCCCACGGTTCCCTTAAAGGAGGGATCCGCCTAGTTATCTGGAAGGGATCCGCTATCTGCTACGCTTCTTCATCGATGAAGAATGTGATAACGCCACACGCGCTGCTCGGGGTCAAAGGAACTTCCTTTTCTTCGAGCAAGTTTTATAACACCCTAGGCGGTGAACCTAATCGTTGTAGTGTAGTAATTAGGGTAAGCCACGGTATTGATATCGTTCTCTGGGGAATAGGAATGCTAGTAGGGAGTTACTACGCTAAGGTTAAGGTTGAGGAAGATTATTTTATTATCTTTTATATTAAATGAAAATGGAAAGGTACTAATCTCGGGTATTGGATTTGGGGTTGGTATTTCACCGATTACTCTACTATTATCTAATTATCTAAACTAAGGTTGTGGAGTCTATGTCTAATTAATGTGCTCGTATGATAGTTTAAAGATGTGTTTACTTAGTTTGTATTACTTAATTATCTCCTATTGATGGTTGAGTGTCACGTCTTATTCCTAGTTGCGTTGTGTTTCTAAAGTTGTAGGGTGTCGCTTTCTCCCAACTCTTTGAACTTACCAAAGGGTCTTGTCTACAAATCCACTTAGAGATTATAGACTCCTACTCTAAGGCTCTTCGGATGGTTTAGCCTACAATCACCGTAATCATACTCTAAGGTTCACAAAGATGAATCAAGCATTAAGTACACAACGAATGACCTATCGCATTACTAGATCATTAATCAACTAAGATAAGAAACAACCAATCAATATTCAATAATTAAGTTTCATACTTCCTAAGCAAACACACAAATAAATTTGCCGGACATGGAGAACATGCAAGCATACACACAAATAATCAAAGACATAATTGAATTAATGAAGCAAAGATTATCTTGGTGTAAGATAGGGTTAAAACCCTAAAATATCGTATAAGACACCTTAGGTTCGGTTTTAGGTTTTACTCCAAAGACTCTCCACACAAAGACCGAAAAATTCGGATTCTATATATAAGATTACAATTATGACGGCGCCACCTTATGTTTAGTGCCGCCGTGTCGCCGCCATTAGGGTTTCGCTTGCCACGTTAACCTTGCGACGCGGCCACCTTATGTCCGTGACGCCGTCCTCTTTGACGCCGTCGTCGGATCGCATCTAGGCCGTCCCGAGTAGCGACGGCCTACTCTTTCACAACTAGACGCCGCCTCTTGAAAACACGAGTTTTGAGTTCGACCCGTCACAATAATTCTCCGACGCCGCAAATAGCTCCCGACGCCGCGCCTTCTACATTCGTGACCGTGAGTGTCTCGATTTCGACTTTGGCCATTTTCTTCATATATTCGCCTTTTCGTCCAAATAAGTGCCATTCCAGCATTTTGCCTTCACGAGACCTAAAAAGTGAAAAGGAACGATATTAAGCAATAACGGATACAAAAGTGATCAAATAAGGACTTAAATTACCCCTCAAAATGGTACCTTTTAAAACCTTATCAAAATGTCAATGTTTATTTGAGGGAATGAGATAAATGTACAATATAACAAGCACAACACATATAATAATTATGGCATAAAAGTATTCATTCAATAAAACAAGAGATATACAACCAAATCTCAAAAAACCAAGAGAATGAACTTTAGCCATATAAGTACTACTAATACTAATCTTATTTCGGGATTTAGAATGTGACAATGTGCTTAAGTCTAGGGATGGGTGGACTTGTTGAATTGATCCAACTTTGCAAGAAGATGATTGAACATGAAATGTATCTCATTTCGTACTTCTTGAACAAGTCCTTGAGTTTTAGACAATTTGAGCAAGTATTGTCTTGGTTTGGCCCCGAAGGAAAAAGGATGTTTGAGGGGCTCAATGTGTTTGAGGGTCTTCATTTTGAGAAGTAGGTAGAGGTTCTAAAATGAGGGTGGTAATGGAACTTCTTCCATATGATCAAGGTTGTTCCTTGTTTCCCAAGATGGGCTAGTTGGTGTTGTAGGTGGTTCGATTCAATGAAAAGGTTGGTGAATGGGAGGTTCTTGGTGATGAATGAAACAATGAATATATGTTTGGATGCGGAAGAGGCTCATTTAATGAGTGTAGTCCATTCTCAATGAATGAAGGTTTTGATGGCTTGCTAGAACTATCCATGTTAGGTTTGGAACTAGATGATCCTTTTCTAGTTGGAAGGATTTGATGCTAATCCTTGCGGTTCTCTTAGCTTTTGTTGGATGGGTTTGATGAGGTGGGATTCTAGAGTCATTATCTCTAATAGGGATGTTTCGTGGATGAAATTTCATGGATCATTTGGCCCTTTCTTTTGGATGATCCTATGTTTGAGGAGTTGTTGCTAAGAGCTTTAGTCATGGTGATGAAGGTGCTAATGTGAGCTTCAAATTTCTGATTTTTGAGATGTGATTAAGAGTGGTGACATAGTCCTAAGGTTTGTTTGGTTATAAAGGAAAATTTGAAATAAGAAATTAAATCCTTGACCACTTAGAGGATTAAGCATGCTCTTGAGATTTTGATCAGCTCTAGGAGGGTAATTAATGAATGCTTAAAGGTGGTTAGAGAAAAAGGTAACTTGAATTTGAATTGAGGAGACTAATCCTTATTCTTTTCAGTATGTACGGATCCGCGGATCCTCTCAAGAGGATCCGCTCGGTTATAGACCGTGGATCCGGCCATCGAACTGTGTTCTAAGTGAAGTCATCATGCCTTTGTAAGGTTTTAGTGATGGATTTCGAGGTTTTGACTTAACTTTGAAGTTTATAGTCTGCTTAATTTCTCAAATCCTCGGCCATAACAAGTAATGGTACTTAATGATGGTTAGACTAAGAACACTTACCTTGGGTAATCTCACTATTTATTTGTCAAGGTTTCCTTTAAATATGTTGTGAGAAAAATGATGATACTAAGTCCTAAAAGTCGATGATGTCCTAGAATAGATCTATAAAGATAAAAGAAACTTATTTTGGCTCTAATTTTGAGTCAAAGGAGATTGAGATCAATTTGCTAAAATTGAAGGACATATCAAACTAAGTGCAATCAAATGTGATGGATAATGTGTGAGTGTTGGAGCGGAATTATGGTGAGTTTTGACTAGTTGGAAGTGTTCTAGTGGACTATTTTGATGAAGCTAAATATGTTTTTCACATCGCTTGCATACGGATCCCACGGTTCCCTTATGGGAGGATCCGCCGATGAAAAACTGGGATCCGCCAATCAGATCAAGGCTTACAGAAATGTGCAACTATGCATATTATAGAAAATGCTTTTCTTAGTTGTTTCTAAGTAGACTAAGTGCAAGAACATAACTAATAAAACTTGTATCAAAGTGGGAGACACTCGAGTTCCTAGAATGAGTGACGACGACCATACCAAGAGGTCGTAAAATCTCATTTTCAAATACCTAAGCTAGAGTGTTAAGTGCCAAGATATGGCAATACCTACATACTACAAGCATAGTTAAAATGGTTTACAAACCATTGTTTCGAAATTGTTCATCAAGTACTTAAGCCTTAGGACTTTACCTTTCTTCACTTCTTCACCCGTCCTTTATCAAACCATCTTCACTTCTTCTTCTTCAAGAAATTGGCGAAGCATTTGAAGATTCCCTTGGTTTGTTGCCATTCGGCGATTCATTGGGGATGTTTGGCAATTGGTTAATGTAGTCCAAAGGGTCAAGATCAATATTCTCAAGTGGGTTGCTACTACTCCTTTCACCTTCACTTCTTCTTGCCTCTCCTTTCGTCCGAGGAATCCGTGGGTGGATGTGGCCTTTGCCTTCTACCATGAACCTTGTTGTTCTACCCTTGGTTAGTGGAACCATGACCTTATTGCAAAAGTTATGATCAAGGGATCGGGAAGGATCTAATGCAAAGGTGAATTTGGCAAGACGGGTTAGAAGCATTGCATACGGAGTACCATCTTGTCCATGCTTCTCACACTTGCCATTCTTTTGACCATGTAGTAGGCAAGGTTGAATCTAGTATTGGTCACTAGACAATATATCATGAAGCTTAGGCAAGCATTGGGGTGATCCTTGTTTCCTACTAGACATACCACATTTCTCTTATCACAACTTCCCATTTCTTATATAACCCATACATTTAAGAAAGCTCCATTTGAAAAGGATCCTATAGATCACTTTTGACTTTCTTGTGACTCTTGATGGTGATGCTCTTGGCATAAATACGGTGTCCTCACCGTGGTTGCTTCGGGATCAAAGTGTGGTAGATATCATGGTGATCAACCATTGTGTGTAGTTGTTCCAAAGACCATTCATTTGAGTACATACAAACGCCATCATATGTAACCCCTAGAATTCTTCTAATCTCCACAAGTGAAAGAGTGTACTTATGTCCATTTATGGTAAATTCAATTGAGATGGACCCATCATCATTTCTAATTATACCCATAGTCTTGTAAAACTCAAGCACAAAGACCGGAAAATTTGCTCGCTTATATCCAATAAACAATCAAACCCAATAGTTCCAAATACTTCCTCATGTTGGTATTTGCAAGAAATGATGGATCAACAACTCTACCTTCATGAAAGAGTCTCCTTTCAAGTAACTTAAAAGCTTTCCTATCGTCCGGATTTAATCCATTTTTCCTATGGTACATGGGAATGTAGTGAGTGGTGTCTTGGTAATCTCGCTGCTTGTTGCTTGGCATGATGTTCCTAAACAATGTAACCACAATGTGGTGTTAATGGTGAATAGTAACCTAGAGGGTTTCATCACAATTTTGCTCTCATCATCTTTGTTGGGTTCAAGAAATGTGTTTAATTTGTATTAACAATGTTAAATCTTTGATTTAGATTATCTTAGAAAACAATGTGATGACAAATAATGGTAAACCCATTTGAACCCAACTCTTAAAGATGAAGTAATTGTAATTCTAAGAATCAAGGAATTAGATTAACAATGTAGTGAAGATTAAACTTACACACGTGATTGTTAGGCTTGAGAAAAAATGATCAATTAGCTCCTATGAACAGTAACAGAATGTAACAGAGTCCTTGTTCGTGAGTCTGTGAAATGAGTGATGGTGAAACATCCACAATGATCATTTTTAGCTTATACTGTCTTCTGCTGCATGATCCCGGATCCTCTCATTTGGGATCCGCTCTAGTATAAACTTAGGGATCCGGCATGACAAGAAAAGTCACCAAGAAATTCCTTGATAACTTTGGTTTGGGAGTTCTAAGATACCTAGTATTTTGGTGTTAATGTTCTAAAACTTGTGGTTTGAGGTTTTGATGATTAAATGCTATTCCTATTAGACAAGGTTCCCTTTTTTAAGAATTAGTCGAGATTCTTGGGAAGCTTTTCAAACATTATAATAAAATCCCATTTTATTATAATATAAGAAGTTTCACATGGATATTTATTGATGTGCATGAGATGTCAATAAATCCTTTGTGGTGAATAATGATTGATGTTATCATATAACTAGATATCATTATTATGAGTTGGTAATAAAGTCACAAAACAAAATCGGAGAACACTAAATAGAAAATTACTATAAAAGAATAATTACTAGAATTATTACCACTAAGACATGCAATCAAGATACTAATAATAACAAATAAAGATAAGTAATTAAAGATCATACCTTTGCCAAATATTCTTTAAGGAAAAGAAATATTTAGATGTTTCTTGGAATCTCCGATTAATGTTGTAAGGATACTTAAACATTCTTTTGCGAGAAGAACAATTGAGATGAATTCTTCATGATCTTTTGGTAGTTCCAAATTCAAGTATGGATAATGCTTAAAAAATGTTAGAGCATTCTATCATTGTCCAACAATAAACAATATATTGATTTTTAAATTATGACAAAAATAATCCTTCTTTGTAGTTTTCAAACATACATGGATCGATCAAGTTTTAAAGTACAACATACTCTAAGAAACTTGGTAACTAAGATCCGGTACCAATTGTGGAAAACTAGAAGGGGGTTGAATAGTTTTACCAATTTAAAACTTCCTTTTAAATATTTAGATCGACTTATGTCAATCTATTTGGTTGTTTATGTTGGACGTTGATAGATAGATATATAAACGTGTAAATGAAAGATAAAGAGTAAGAAGCACATCACCACGACACAAGTATTTATAGTGGTTCGCCACAAGGACACCTTCCTTGCCCTACTCCACCCCCGAGTCACCTACTCGAGTTCAGAACACTACACCAACTCCTTATGGCAGAGAAGCCTTCACAACGCCGCTTAACCTTTTTCCGGTACAAAGCTAAATACCGAGTTCTTTTACACCAAGGCGAACTAATCCTATCACAACGTCACCTACCCTTTATACGGTGCTAGGCTAACCACCGAGTTCTTTCACACCTTAGAGAACTAATCCTATCACAACGCCGCTTACCCTTTATACGGTGCTAGGCTAACCACCGAGTTCTTTCACACTTAGGAGAACTAATCCTATCACAACGCCGCCACCCTCTATTAGGTACTAGGCTAAGCACCTAGTTCCATTATGGAGGAACTACTACCCTTCACGACACAACACCTATTATCAAGGAGATCTACTCCTTGTTACAACACCATCAAGGATATCACCATCCTTGTGAATAAATAAACACTTATATGTATAACGATGCACCTCATCGATTATACGACCTAAGCATTCTTCCCAAATGCTACTTGATTTGATTCTTCGGCATCCTTCACTAATGCCTTTAACACAACGCTTGGCATCCTTCACTAATGCCTTAGTCTTGACACCTTAAGCATTCTTCACTAATGCTTTGACGCGGATGATTAGCATCTTCACTAATGCTTTATCTTGACACTTTCGCATTCTTCACTAATGCCTTCAACCCAACATATATGGAGAAAGGAAGAACTATCAACAAGAGAACCTTCGTTGTCTTGATGATGACGAAGCATGGCAACTCATGGACTTAAGCTTGCGTCTTCAAGATGTGGTGATCTTTCCTTTAAGAGGAATCTACAAGATCACACAAAACAAAAGAGAAAAGCTACATAGATCTCTTGGATCCGAGGTTAGAGGTTAGAATACTGGGGAAAGTATGTGTAAAGGGATGAATAGAAAGGAAGAAATGGCTCTCATTTATAGAGGAAATTTTCATCGCTTCCCCGGATCCCACGGATCCTTCCACTTGAGATCCGGCTAGCACAAAGCTAGGATCCGTGGTCCGCTCCTCTTTGCCCATGGGTATTTTGGGTTATGGGTCATGGGTCATGGGTTATGGGTTGATCCATGGTTTTCAATCTAGATACAATGTACCTTAAGGATACATTGAACTTGTGTAAGTGGTATGATAGATATTACTTTCACATACACATCAAACCATAACACAAGGTGGCGATAAGATGGAATTCTAGAGAGAAAGTTAGAGGTTTAGGAACTTAGTGAGAGAAAGTGAAGGATATTATTATGAGCTCCAACTCTCTACCTTGGGAGGTAGAGAGTATTTATAGTCTTACACAAATCGCCACACTTTGGGGCGTGGATCGTGCATACAGTGGGTAAAGACCGTCTGTCCTCCACGGTGTTACTTAACTAAATTACTACTTAACTTAAAAGAACTACGACTACGAGCTTAACGATTACATATACTTGAGGTGACCGACTCTTTAATACCGGAATTTCTAATTCTAACAATCTCCCTATGGAGGTCACCTCAATAATGTACCAAAATTACATAGAATACAAATAAATATAACATTTAACAATTGATCTTGCATTCTTGATGTAGTCCTTTGCTCCTAGGCTCGTAGTCATTGATTCTTCACAATGCATGTTTGGTAATTCCAAGTGGAGGTCTTTATCGAACCACGGATGATAATTTTGAGCCATCTTTGGAGATCATCACCTATCAAAAATCTCGAGACATCCATTGTGGTGTTGTGACTTTGGGACCGACATGCTCACATTTTGGATCATGATTTCTTCTCATCGAGTAGCGGAAGCATTTGTTGAATCATGATATTGGCAAAGCAGCAGAGCGTAAGCATGGAGTGAAAATATCGAGTCATTGATGCACTAATCATGATTTCTTTTGAGATGAATGTGTTAAGTGAGCATGCGGCTATGGATTGACCGCTTCATTCGATCACCGCAAACGCCGGGCGACCGCGCATACAACAAGCTAGTAATAAATCACACGAAAGTGTCTTTGATCACTTTCGATGAATTGAGGTACACGCCCACGGTTCCCCGCTGATCAAGACAAGTATCGCCGCGATCGTAGGATTCTAAGAATCTCCTTGACGTGGTTTCGCAATTGTTCTAGTGTTCTCAAACCGAACATCTCAAAGAAGACAACACGGAGTGAGTGAACCAAATAATTTTAAGTCCACCGATTGAGGAGAAGAGATTTGAAAACAATCGTATTGTTTCAATAGAAATTGTTTTTGCAATACAACGAAGGTTTTATTGAAAATCAATTATCAATCATAAAAATACCTTTGGTTTGAAAATGAGTACACGTCGATGTGCTAAAGAAAAGAGTTTTTAAGCACAAAGACCGGTTTTCAAAGGTATCCGTCAATCCCTAACTCGAACCAGATTGATTCAAGAAATTGAATCGCCCATTGTTTCTGCTCGCTTGTCACATGGTTGATCTATAGATAGATCTCACATGCCACCTACCGTGAGCTTGTTTGATGTTGGCTCCGAAGGCTTTCCATCTTCATTGTGAATGTGTAACCACATCACTCGATGTTCCGCAATACCACAAGGATAATGCGAGGACTCAAGATATAATCTCTTCCACATTGTGTGAAACAGAGAGTCTTCATTGAAAGTGTCCTAGTGAGATTAATTGATGATCTCGTGGCTCTAGACTCAATTTGTGCATATTTGGATCCTATAACGGAGACTAGGAGAGGTCTCCTTCTTCAATATCAACAATCTCTAAGAGAAAGTCGATAGATAATGTTGGTTCCCGTGAGAATGAAACAAGCCCTTTAAGAGGAACTTGAGTGGTTTGAAAGTTGAAGTGCAGGCCACCGGGTCCATGACGCCTTGTCTTCAATACCGATGTTACCATCGTGAGTATATGAATTGAACCCGTATCGCCCTAAGGTTGAATTAATGGAGGCTATTTGTTTTCACCCTATTTTCATTCAATTCTTTTAATTCTTCAACCCCTTCTGCTTACCGAGACTTCATAGCTATTACCTTGTTGGGTTTATTCCAAGACTAGCTCGCCTTAGTCCGCACTCTTCCCATATCTCACTTTTTCTCCTTTTATCATCATACCTAAGGACTTCTACACTAACTAGTGGATTGTCCCTCGGTAGATCCCTCCGGCTCAGCGGATCATGGGAACCAATACCTAACCTTATCATCCTTATATCACCGCACATAAAGTAAAGTTGGTCGGTCAATTTGGTATTGTTCATCCGCCATTGGATCCAATTGAAAACCATTTGAAAATCAATTCAGATACTTGTGATATATTATCAAAGCATTTTGTACTGAATTGTTTTGATATTTTTAGAACGAGAACTCCCTCAACATGTGCATCAAGTATTTGAGAAATGTTAAGCACACGGAGGCAAGAGAAAGAATTAACTTCTTTGATTACCATTTTCTAAAGATATCAACATCACTTCCCATATCAAATCAAGTAAATATAGCATTTCGGAAGGATGAGGTTTCCATAATTTGCTCCCCTCAATATGTGCCTCGAGGTTTGAAAAGAGTTTTGCACATACTAGAGGAACCCGCACATTAGGATGAATGATCACGCTTCAAATCAAAGGTTTAAGATAGATGCTCCCCTCAACATGTGCATTGAGAAATTGAAATCGTTTGTCACATGAGAAGGGATAGATGTACATTCTTTATAACCATTTACCCGATTATCGCTTAAATCCAATTTAAATCACACATTCTCCCCGATTACAATTATCAAATCATTTGAGATTTGTGATCTCGTATAGATTTAAATTGATTTTGAAAGCTTTAAGGAGAATTGTGACTTGATTGTGAAAGTGTTTTAACCGATATGGATCGATTTTAAGACTTTAAACTCCATTTATAAACATGCATGTATATCTTTTGAAAACAATTTAATGCCAAATAACTTTTTAATTTAATTGAAATCATTCTCCCTCAATCAATGACGAGGTTGTTGATTGAGAGATAGAGATTTTGACAAATAAGTCCCGATGATTATCAAAATAGAGATTGAGTTATTTTCAAAGCATTTAGTTTCAGCAGATAAAGTTTATAGAATCGAGCATGGAATTTTGAAAACATGATAAAACATGGCTCGTTCTTTCTTTAAAACCGGGTTATTGCTCGAGATGACAACAAACCATTTCTCTTTCTCCCAAAAATATTTTTGATTTTTTTTTTTTTTTTTTTTTTTTAAATAAAAATTTAACAACATCTAAAGTCCCGTGTCATTCTTTGAATGACAACATCAAGACCGAGATATAATCGAATCGAGAGAAACATGACAAAATGACAATATTTTTGAAGATTTTTTAATTTTTCAAATTTTTATGGATTTTGAAAGTTTATATATATATATATATATATATATATATATATATATATATATATATATATATATATATATATATATATATATATTTTTTTTTTTTCAAATAGATATTTACAAGAGATAGATGAAGAAAGACCTTTACTCCTCGTCTTCCTCCTCAAGACGTTTGAGAGTTTCGTTGAAGGCTTTTCAAACCAAGTCGTGGAAGAATAAACTCAAACGTTCTCTTGGAAGAGCTTTGGTGAAGATGTCCGCTAACCGATATTCAGACCTCACAAAATATAGTTCCACCACACCTTTTCCACTTGTTCCCCGATGAAATGATGTCGAATGTCGATATGCTTTGCTCTTGAGTGTTGAACGTTGTTGCATGAGAGAGCAATAGCACTTTATTATCACAAGACAGTAGGATTTTGTTGAATTCAAAGCCATAGTCGATAATTGAGATCTCATCCATAAGATTTGAGCACAACAAGATGACATGGCTATGTATTCACCTCGTAGAGGAAATAGAAGTACTCATTTGCTTTTTCAAGACCACCACAAGCTTATCACCCAAAACCGAGCACCTCCGCACGCATCGACGTGTATCTTGACAACCTCGCATGATCAAGATCTCGTGATAGGCCGTTAGTGACATACCGGTGTCCTTCGGGTACCATAGCCCCATATTGATGGTTCCTTCGAGATACCGAAGACCCGCTTAATCGCTTCAAGGTGCTTTTAGTAGGCTTAGCTCGGTATCTAGCACACATGCATACAGAGAACAAGATGTCCGGTCTACTAGCAGTGAGATACATCGTGGATCCAATCATACTCCTATATTTCGCTTGGTCAATCATGATCCCCGAGAGGTCCTCATCTAGTTTGGTTCGGTCAATCATGGAGTGTCAACAGGTCACTTGAATCAAATCCAAATTTCTTTAGAATCTCGTTGCATATTTAGATTGATTTATGAAAATGCCTCCGGACTTTGAGAAATTTGTAATCCCAAGAAAATGACATTTGTCCCATCATTGACATTTGAAACTTTGAACTCATTTCATTTGAAAACGATCACATTCCATTGGGTCACGAGGCAAAATAATATCATCAACATAAATTTGAACATGAATCAAATGTTTGCGACGACTTCGGTGAACAATGTAGGATCAATCGCCTTTGATGAATCCGGTTGATAGAAGAAACTTAGATGTTGTATCATACCATGCCCTGGAGCTTGCTTTAAACCGTAAAGAGCCTTCTTCAAACGATAAACGTGAGTAGGATGCTCTTGATTCACAAATCCTTCAGTTGGCGACGAGACGACTTCCTTAAGATCTCCGCTTAGAAATGCCGTCTTTACATCCATCCGATAAACCACCATGTTCTTGCTAGCAAGATTAGCCGTAAAGATTCGATGGCCTCGATTCGAGCAACCGGAGCAAAAGATTCTTCAAAGTCTATACCTCCTCGACGATATCCTTTAGCAACTAATCGAGCCTTGTTCTTCAACACATCACCATGCTCATCAAGTTTTACTTTGAAGATCCATTTTAGAGCTATAATCATAGCACGCTCGAGCAGTACTAACTCCCATACATCAAGACGATCAAACTCATGATTTTCATCTTGCATAGCATTGAACCACTATCTTCATTCATGGCGCTTTAACGCCTTTTGGTTCGATCTTAGATAGTACGGAGTGAAGAAGCACCATAAGGCATCGGTTATGAGTTGCTTCCGGTTGATACAGGATGAGAGGATTACCAATGATGTTGTCTAATGGATGATCGTGAGTCCATTTTCTCGAGGTGTTCATGTGGCATTTGTTGAGGAACCGAGGTAGTGAGTCGATGTCTCCTCAAGAAGATGGTTCACGATGATTCAGAGTAGCAAATATGTTTTCAAATGGAGCATCTTCGTGAGTCGCAGGGATTAACTTCATCATTGATGCCGTAAACATTTCCATGATGTACATTTGAAGAATGATGATTTGTTGATGAGATCAAGGATCGCAGAAGTGCTTTTGACTTATAGATATTGAAACCGATGGATTGACTTCATTCATCGGAATCGAGCATCCTCTGTTGTAGGGATCAAGACTTCATTAGTAGTGGACTCATACAGTTCATCAAACATTGGATCAAACAATTTCTTTACATCATCTTCGGATGGAGGTACATATGGTGTTTCTTGAGACGAGTTTGGAACAAGGATGAGCCAATAGGATCAGTATGAAGTGCGGGTCCCGAAATGGAGTGTCCAGAGCCATTTGACCGGTCACCATCAAACGTAACGTGAATTGTTTCCATGATATTTCGGGTTCTTTTGTTGTAGATTCGGTATCCCTTTTGTTTGGTGCATATCCTACAAATACTCCAATGTCGACTTTAGCTCTAAGTTTGCCCAAGTCTTGACCTCATTAGTTGGATAGCACAAGGCACCAAACACACGAAGGAAAGATAGATTGGGTTTCTGTTGTGGACAAGTTCATATGGAGTTTTTCCATGAAAGGTGTGAATCGTGGAACGATTTTGTGTGTAACATGCGTTGGCAATTGCTTCACCCAGAGAAACATTGAACCTTTGAGTAAATCAAGATTGTTCTAGCAATTTTCAACAAGAGTACGATTTCGCCTTTCAACTACACCGCTCGCTGAGGGGTTCGTGGAACACTTCTTTGATGGTCGATTCCAACGCTTTCATAGAATTCACTAAGTTGTTTGTTGACAAACCCGCCCATTGTCTGCTCGACACTCGACGCTTTGTTTAGTCTAACTCGCACTGCTTGATGAGTTTGATGATGATATCGGAGTTTCATCCTTTGTCCTTAAGAACTTGACCGTGTGAATCTAGAATAATCATCAACCACAACTAACACATATTTCTTCCCAAAGATATTCTCGCACCTCATTGGTCCACATAAACCATATGAATCATATGAAGAACTTCGTGATGAGTTAGTAGGTTTGGGTTTATGGGCATACTTCTTGCTTTTTCCCAATTGGCAAGTCGAACAAAGATGATCCTTTTCATACTTTAGTCTAGGTAAACCTACAACTAAGTCCTTTCCGAAAGATCGCTGATGGTGCCAAGTTCAAGTGATTGAGACGACGATGCCATAACCATGACTTTGTTTTTGAAGCCTTTGATAACAAGCAGATTGGTGATGCTCTCATCATGTCATCGATAGAGATAGTGTAAAGGTTTGAGCCACGAGTTCCTTTCAACAGTTCCTTTCCATTAAGATCTCTAACAAAGGTATGTTTTTCAAGGCTACTTAGATCCGAATCACGAATTGACCAACAGAGAAATGATTATGACCTAAACCTTCCACATAATACACTCGAGATGACACTATCACCAACAACATAATCTCCATAACCCATAATAGCACCGAAATGATCATTACCAAATCTAATAGCCCCGATGAATTTGCTCACGAAGTTCATGAGCGTGACCGGTCTCCAATATATGCTTGGAACAAATGAGTCCGTGTACCACGTAACGATTTGAACGATCCGCAGCTGAACATGCATAAGAATGGATAATCGATAATTGGGATCCCCATGCAAGAATGGGTTCCATTTGGTTAGTAGCAACAGTTGGACCACCCACATCGAAGCATTCATATCGATAAATAAGTAATGGAATCATTGTGAATAGATGCAATACTAGTGTCTCAGATAGCCCTATTTACAGTGACCACTTCTTAAGGGAATAGTTCTACCAAGAGGCATCCATTTTCTAGTGGGCATTATCTCGATTGGTCTTATGACCAACGTGTATCCAATAAAACCTATTCTCACGAATGTTCTTCCCGTGGGTTTCCATTGTTTTCTAGCTTTTTCGCTTTTTGCCTTTTAGTCTTTTTAGCATGAATTTTAGCATTAACAATATTAATCGGATATTTAACATCATTAGGCAAAACATTGACATCACATCCATGATTAGAATCGAATTCAAGCAAACATCGACAAGTTTTGCAAATAGTATCGAATTCAATTAATTACAAGACGCTTATAGCTAATACTAGAATCAACACGATTCGCTTTATTCGATTCAAACTTAAGGTTCCTAGATTGTTCTTCTACTTTCTTCCAAAGGCACATTCTTAGCTCGAGAGGTCCTATCATTCCTTGTATTGTCTTGAGACTTTGACCGCTCCGCTTAATGTCACCGACACTCTCGTAGAGGAATGGGAACATTAGTTGGCTTAACTACTCTTTGCATCACCCGCTTAGATGTATCGATCCGAACTACATGCAGTGCACTAAGGTTTATTTTCTTAAAACTAGAGGAACTGTGATTTGTGCTCCTAGAAGGCACACTTGAGTTCTCTTTCTTAGCATTGATGATCCGAATCTGAAATGCTTTTGTGCACACCATCGCTCACTTTCAAAACATTGGGAATCGAATGCGATCATACTTAGCTTTAGGCATTGAGCATGGAATCAAAGGATTAACTCTCACCTAATGACTTTGGGCATATTGTGATCAAGCATTCTAAGATTTCTTGACATCGTTTGGCATATAAGCAAGCATGTCCAATTGCATTATCATGAGGTTTCTCTAGCTTATCCTCTTCAACAATCTCACGCAGACATTCTAGGCAATCCTTAGGGATGAGAAGTATGTTTGAATGGCAAGTTTGTTGTTTTTAGATGAGGGGACATATGTCACGATAAAGCATGTTTATTACTAGAGCGAACCTTAGATACAACATTCTCCTCATTGATCATTGGCATTTTCCTTTTACCGACTCTTTAGATTCTCAATTTCCTTTGCAATGAAGTTATTTGTTCGTTGTTTTGTTACGAGTGACTTTAATTGATTCAAACAACTCATTGAAATGACGTTTAACCTTTTCATTTTCTTCCGTAAAACTTTCGCTTTCCTTTGTAAAGCATTTACTAGGTTTTGAAGATGAAACGCTTGAGAATTCGAGAATCTAAAGAAGGAGGCATTTGAGAGCCTCGTCATATTGTTCGCTTGGCCCTTTAATTGAGAGATTTGGGCTTTCAACTTTCGATCGTGTTGCACCGAGCTTGAATCGCTCATCACGTTTGTTGATTTGAAAATCGCATCAAACTCCGAGCATCCAAGATGTCTTGATATTTGAAGTTTTGACATTTTCTTTGAGATGTTGATATTTTAGTTGTAAATTAAAATACTCAACTTCTAGTTTAGAAAAATGTTTAACCAAAGTGTCGTGATCATCCAGCTCAATTTTCTCGCTTAGTTTAGAATTAGTTTTTCAAGCTCAATGACACGATCATGGGAGACTTTCGTGGCCACAGATAATTCATGAAATTTGGAAGCATTAATAGAGCAATTTGAGCGTTGAAAACACATCTTGAGCAACACATTCAAGAATAAGATTCTCATTTAATGTATGCAAGTTCTTTCTCTCAATCTCATTATATTTTAGTGCACGCCATAATCACTAACTTCAAGAACCATTGCATCAAATTCCTTTCCATATCCTTAATATCGCCTTCTACCCCTTTTAAGACTCTCAAAGTGATCTTTAGAAGTTTAAAGAAAGGCATGACTTCGATTAAATAACATTCTTTCATTTGTTCAAAACCTCTTTCACCTTCGCTATACCAATGGAGTGATCCTTTTCTTGCACGTTTTCTCAAAATCAACAAATAGTTGGAATATAACGATTGGCTAATTAATGTCTTGCTTTTAGTGGCAATTGTTCTAGGTACAAGATGCATAGGTGTATTAGAGGATACACAGCTGTTTCAGGCATTTTCCGAAGGGAGGGTTTGTTTCTACAATATTTTCGCTTCTCGCTTATCTAAATCTATTTTCCAAGACTTGTTCGGAGTCAACAAAGTCCGAGGTTTAAATTTGTTTAATGCAATCCAGCTTTTCCTTCTTATAATCATGAGGAGTGATATTTATGTTTTCTCTTTGCATTTGGGGTCATCTAGTTTTTGTTCATCCTTTCCTAGTGACTTCATCCGATTTCTTATCTTCCTCAAGGCATTCAACGCAACTAGGTTTCTGCCTAGGCTTAAGAATTTCATTACCATCATAAATCACCTTATGAGCATTTCTAGCCTTTTTGATTACCTCTGGATTTGGTTCCTCAACAAGGGGAATGCTATGCTTATCGCTTAAGACTCGATGTTTGGTGACCATGTGAGCAGTTTGAATGGTGTTTCCTTGTATGTACAACTTGTTTTCAAGTTTGTTTTTCAAAGTTTTCAGATTAGAAAAATCTCTCAAGAGTTTTGATTCCTTTGCATTGAATTCTTGCTTAAGCATTTTCACATTTTCTTGAAGTTCTTGTTTTTGTTTAGCTGTTTTAGAAAGTTTTTCTTGCAAGGAATTTAATTCTTGTTTCAATACTTCTTCTAAACTTACTTTTTCTAATTATCGTACTCACTTGACATCCATTTCCCGCTCACGAGTGGTCAACTCAAATTTTGCACGTTGTTCATAAATAGCAACACGTTCCTTATAGGCATTTAGTTCGTAAATTACGTAATCATCCCGAGCACATGCGGTGTATTCATCAAGGACATAGTCATTGTTGATTGCGTAAGATGCATCACTTGGTACAACTTCACTTTCACTTTGTTTCACGTATTGATCGTGATGGGACAATATCGATATTACCTATATTTTCAATATTTGATTCAATAGTTTCAGCTTGGTTGTACTTTGTCATGCATCCGCTGCACATCACCATCATCATATAGCTTTAATACCTCCGAGATGAGTTTGTCCTTGGATGGCCCACTTGTGGTGAAGAAGAGATCTTGGGAGAAACCATTGAGAGATGCTAGCCATAAAGATTGTGTGTGCAGAGGTCCATCATCTACATCGAATCGTATGCATCACGTCACGACTTGAAAGGCATTCGATGATTGTGCCCTATCTCCGAACAGTCGCTCATCCACATCTCGCATCATAGGTCTTGGCATTGCCCTCGAAGAAATAGCAATTCCTCTTCATCCAACGCAGCACCATTGTCCCGAGCTTGTGCCAAGAACATCTTATCTCTCAAGTAATCAAGATTCGTGGGCGCTTTGGAGATGTGCGCCTTGCAATGTGTCCTTCACCACCACAGCTTATAGCATTTGATTGTCTTAGCTTGACCTTGGTTACCATTTCTTCCTCGATTTCGTTGCCCACATATCCTCTACCAAAGACCACCCCTTCCCCGATCATACCGCCTTTCCGAATCGGTTGCACCACGATCCTTCCATCTTTAACAAGTGGCTTGATTATGTGGGTTAGATGCGCTCGAGGTTGTTGTTGGTTTGTGGAGAGAATTCATGTTTTGACTAATGAGAAGAGCAAGTTGATTAATGATGTTACCCACGTGTGCATCAAGATCGCCTTGTTTGAACCGAGGATCGTGGATGAGTTTGTGATTACCATTACCCAAGGGTATGACTTGTGATGCTTTGGTTGTGATTCCAATGTTTGAGTAGAAAGTCATGAGTCATTAGACTAACTTGTCTCACCCCGGTTGGTTTTGAACCGATTGAGAATCAACTTTTCAAACATGGCATGTCTCTCATTCTCAAGGAGGAAGGCATAGAGTTGCTCATAGTTTGTATGCTTCAATCCTTTAGTGAGTTTCACAGATGTGACAAACTTGTGCCATTCTCGATTCATGTTGTTCACAAACTTTGAGTTCAAATGAATATTAGGCATAGTCATTCGATGTTCCTCATGTCATTCACTAACTTATGAAATCTCACATAGTACTCATAAACACTCTCATCCGGTTTCATCTTGAAGTGCTCAAATTCCATAGAGTTGGGATTCTCTGCCTTCCATAGTTAATTTCAACCCGAGAGAAGCATCTTAACGTTATCCCAAACCGCTTTGCATCGTTGTTATGATTGATCGCCTTGTAGATGTCTTTAGGAAGACCTTGAAGAACAATGTTTGAAGCCCCGATATCGCATCAAATCTCTTTTCTCCTCATTATCAAGCTCATTGTACATCTTAGGTCCGTCCATTCCGTGAGACAGAGTACCATCTTCATTAGTATCAAGTATGTCTCTAGTCGCCTCAACCCGATATGGTCCTTCATCAATGGATTTGAGAATGTTTACACCATTTTCCTTTCCAAGGCAATACAATCGATTCTGAGCCCAAGAATCGTAGTCGCCTGGCAAGCATTGGTGGACGAGTATCCGAGCCACCGCTTGAACATCCTCAACAATGATGGAGATGACAAGAGGAACGTTGGTAGACATGTTAACAGATTATACGGATTTTATAACTCTATGATTAAACCGAAATAGAATCTTTCACGGATTTTACAAAATCAAGAGAAAACCGTAAACAATCACTCAAGTCGCTAGATGATAAAGCTCTAAGTCGCTAGAAATAAATGCCCTAAGTCCCTACCAAGGTTAATTCGCTAGATGCCTCGTCGCTAGAAACCCAAGTCGCTAGATAGAAAGCAAGTCGCTAAGTAGTAACTCGCCATACCCAAGTCGCTAGAAATTTTGGCGCAATTGCCACACAAGTCGCTAGAAACACAAGTCGCTAAAGAACAACTCACATCGACCAAGTCGCTACAACAAGTCGCTACCCGTAGTGGAGATTCCACTACTTGTCCTTTAACTCGCTAGCTCTAACTCGCTAGCTTTTAACACTGTAAGTCGCTACAAAATAATGAAGCAAGTCGCTATGAAGAAAGGTTATCCGTGAACTAACTCGCTACCATGAAAACCATATAAACACCACTTTTCAATCCAAAACAACCCAACCAAGATGATTCAAGCTACCAAATGAAAACCTAAACACTTATGATGATTCTAAACACAAAAGTACCAACAAAATTCAAACTTTAACACAATAAATCAACCAAATGATGCAAAACCACTAAACTTTTTCAAACTCAAAACCACCTAAAAACCACTATAAATCCAAAGATGTGCAAGATATGATCTAACCATGGCTCTTGATACCAATTGATAGATATTACTTTTCACATACACATCAAACCATAACACAAGGTGGCGATAAGATGGAATTCTAGAGAGAAAGTTAGAGGTTTAGGAACTTAGTGAGAGAAAGTGAAAGATATTATTATGAGCTCCAACTCTCTACCTTGGGAGGTAGAGAGTATTTATAGTCTTACACAAATCGCCACACTTTGGGCTGTGGATCGTGCATACAGTGGGTAAAGACCCGTCCGTCCTCCACGGTGTTACTTAACTAAATTACTACTTAACTTAAAAGAACTACGACTACGAGCTTTCTAACGATTACATATACTTGAGGTGACCGACTCTTTAATACCGGGAATTTCTAATTCCTAACATGGTATATATAAAACCATAGGTTATGGGTCAAAAACCATTTGCTAGTTTTTATCTATTTAGTATATACTTGCTTTTACCTATTTTAGTATATACTTGTTTTTACCCATTTTAGTGTACTTAATATAAGTATGTATTAACCCAATATGTAAACACTAGTTGTTGTACATATGTATCTAACTCATAGAGTTACTTAAACTTGTTAAGCCAATATGTAAACACTAGTTGTTGTACATGTGTATCTAAAATATAAAATCACTTAATCTTGTCATAGTGTTTTATGTGAAAACGTAAGTCTGTTATAAAACTATTAGTTCAAACCATTTACGTATTTTATTTGTTTCGTTAATATGATTTTACTTTTGTTATCGACAAAACATTAGAAGATCGTAAAATATAAATAAACGTTTTTACGGCTTATTTGTATTAACAGACGGTTTTCGTAAATTTTATTCGATAATTATTTATTCACTCAATACTTGCGAGAAATGCATTTTTATAATTTTTATGACTTCGATGTATTTTATTTTGTTCCGTTAAAATTGATTTCTAGCTAACGCTACACTTAATAACTAATTATATGTACCAAATATACATTATACATAACTTAAAATACATTTAACTATCAAAAATACATCACCTATCTTCCCTTTATGCCCTTGCCGACCAGATCCCCCCTTGTCATCCATTTTTTATAAAATATCTTGATCATAAGTGTACACATACATAAATTGGCTAGATACTTGCAATATACAAGAGTTTTAAGAAAACAAAACACCTACAAACACATTTTAGAAGGTGAAAACAAAACGAAAACCTCTCATCCCTTGATGATGGTCGGCCAAACAAGAAAACAAGGAGAAACCATTGATTTTTCAAGCTTCAAGTGTTTATCAAGTTCTATTAGTAATCTATGTTAAGGTTTTGAAATAAAAACCTATAGATTAATTAAGTTTTCTAGCTCAAAAACTCTTCAATCACACAAGTAAGCTTCAACTAATTTTTACTACTCTTATAAACTCTTACTTGATGTATTTTTATGATCTAGTAAGAAAAACATGCAAGTATACTATGATCCATACCACTTTTTACTTGTTTTTATTACTTATTATTAGCTTAAACTATCCTACTAGTGTTTTTTTGAAACCTATCATCATTGTTGAAGTTTAGGAACCCATGACACCCTAAAAAGGTGTATGGTAGGTTTAGAATAGCTTTGGTGTTGATTGGAATGGTTTAGAACAAGTTTCAAACTAGAAAAGTCATTTTCGACGAAATATATTTAAAGGCTGTCCATTTTTATAAAATCTGGAAATTTCAGTAGGCTGGGGATTATTTTGGTCTAGATATTCAGAAAATAAACTTTAAAACGATACCGTGGTCGCTTGAACGGGTTAAAACGGGTTTATAACGAAGAAATTACGCTATTTTCAAGTTTTGCGACGAAAACTAATTTTCTGAAAATATACAAGCTGTCAAAGGATTTTTAAGGGGCAAAATCGAGTTTTAAACATAATCTAAATGAGTCGATTTATCAAAAATATATTAGTATACATTAACACGAAACCAAGGATATATAAAACGTAGAAAACGGACTTATAACGACTAAGTTACACGCATTTTAAATATGGCTATCGTAACTATTTTTCACAAGTATTAACACTTACATATTTTTATTAGTCCAAAATGGTTATCGCAAGTGACCATGTTTGGAGCCGTTTTTCATATTGATAGAGTACTTTTGAGAAAATGATGTCTACAATTAAAAGTGAGTTCATCTAGCCTATTTTCCAAAATGTTCAAGCGTTCGTCAAACGAAGTTGTAACAAATAATATACAATCACTCAAACTTTTCCGAAAACTACTCATAAACTATATTTTTAGCTCTACTACCTTACTTCATCTATATTTTTCTCTATGATCGAGACTTCTATGATCAAAAGTTAAATGCTAAGACTTTTAGATATCGCTACAAGCATTCTAAAACTGTTGAGTTTGTTTTCTAACATTCAATATTCACCGAGTTACGACTAGCTTTGCGAGGCTACTTAGTCATTTTCATGAGTTGTCAAAGTATATTATTTTACGACGAAAAACTATAATTTCGTAATTTATCACTAAAAGATTATCGTAGTATATTGTTTCAAGATAAATATGCGTAAAGTATTTTATAACTTGACGAGATGTCATAAACGTATATTTCGACGATAACTTCATTTTCAAAAATGTACAAGTGGTATAGATTACATGTGAACTTGCATGTACGATATAAATTCATGGCTTATAATAGATCATACCATTCATATAGGTTGCAGTTAGAGTATTCGCTTCATTTCAGTGTGTCCACTCTTGTCATAAACATTGAATCAGGTGAGTTTCATAGCCCCTACTTTTATACGTTTTGAATTACTTTTGGGGGAGATACATGCTCAACTATTTTCATATACTTTCATAAGTACTTTAAACTTTTAAGGATTACCGTGAGTTCATAGCCTCACTTTCTATTACTTAATTGTTTTACAAACTCTTGGGGGAGATACATGCTATATTTTTAATCGAACACAAATGCTTGAACTGTACATTATATCCAAATGCTTTATTGTCACTAAGTATTCTATTGCCATGTTTGAAGTCCCTACATCATGCACCATTAGTCACTTCAGTGTGAGCGGATATTGTGAATAGGCCTATTGGAATTAACACACTGTTCTTATTGACCCGCTAGGGAAATCGAACGCACTATATTCGAATCAATAAGGTAAATTGGTAAGTTTACCTACTAGGTCTGCGATGAAACGTTTTTACCAATTTCTATTGGTACGAGGTTTACGCTTTCATTGTCATGAACTTAGTGAAATAAATGCTGTTTTGTTTTCAACAATGAGTGTGAAACAATGTAACTCACACTACGAATATTGTGTTCAAAAGAATTAATTAAACCTATGGATTTCACTCAACCTTTGTGTTGACTGTTTTAAGCATGTTTTATCTCAGGTATTAACATATCATCATGGCTTGCATGGAGTCGCTGAGTTGACGCGTCTCACATATATTTTATGCACTTAACTATCGTTTGATTGTAACAACTCATTTTTGTACTTTGGAAATCTTTTGGGACCTATACTTTGTAAACTCGATTATTTTACTCAATCAAACGATGTATTTTCCAAACGACACTTTAGGTCGTTCAATATAATCAGAATCGTGATGCTATGGCGCTATCCCCAGAATTCCATTCCGCTGCAAAACAGGTATTTTGCGGGTGTGACAGTAAGTTCCTGGTCAACCATCATAACCAATTACTTCAAAACCCATGTTGCATTAGGCTCAGCGTGATGTACCAATTCTATGTAGCTTTGAGGCGATGCCAGTCTTATGTTTGTGCTAGATTCTGTAGTTTGCTAAGGTATTTGTGTGTTGTTGCTCTGTAATTTCTGTTTGGTACTACTCAAACGCATCGACTACATTGGGTTTTGTAACCAGCAGTTGCTGCTCGGTTTAATTAATCTGCATCTTGTTTTGAGAACATCCCTTTGCATTGATTCCATTAAATTACAACTGAACTATTGTCTTGAATTAAAACTTATTGTTTAAATGTCATATTTTATGCTGACAGTAGGATGTGTTGAAACTTTTTGATTTGGTTATTTTTTATTTATTCATTTATTATTTTTACAAAAATAAACAAAACAAATGTTCAAGGCATGCTAATAGATTTAAAACTATTTATATTGGTTCTTTTCTGGGTTCGAAGATAGTGCCTAATTTATGATAAATCTTTTACAGTATTGATTTGGCAGAATAACCATAGTTGTAAACAAGAAACGACAGTAACTAAGGCGGTGTTAAGATAAGAAATAGAGTTAATTACAAAAATCGTCCTTAAGGTTTGTCCGGTTTCACATGTTTTGTCTCTGTGTTTTTTTTTGTCGGTCATATCCTTGTGGTATTGACCAATTACGGTTTAGTCCTTTGACCCAACTCATTATTTTGATCGCTAAATGAAAGGTTATATATGTCATTTAGTAAATTCTTTTTTGAAAAAACGTAAAAACTACACACTATTTCGCTTAGCTACCAAGCTTGTACAAAAATACATACACCACTCAAAATTCTCTCCATCTTTCTCTCACTAGAATTGCGGTCGGCCACCCATCGCCGATCACCACGCCGTCATCTCTCATCAACCCCCATCAAGTTGTCCTCTTCATCAAAACCCAAAACCCACATAAAATTAATCACACCCAAGTTCACACACACACAAAATCATTCAAACCAACCCTACCTCATATCATTCACCAATACCACCGACCAGACGCAGGATCACACGATCGACCACCACATCACGGTCACTTAACTGGACTAGATCCGGGAAACACTAAAATCATACAATTTGTTTATTAAAAATTGTTGAAGAAGGTAGAAGAGATACCGAGAAAAAAGATTGGGGTGTTTGGTTTCATTTGGTTTGAATGTTTGATTAATAATAATAATAATAATAATAATAATAAGGGTATTTTTGTCATTTTACCTCATCAAATATGCACTTTAACAGTCAACTAACGAAATTCGTTGGTCAAAGGACCAAACCCGTAATGGGTCAAAACCACAAGGATATGACTCGCTGAAAAAAAAGCACGGGGACTAAACCCGCAAAATCTGGCAAACCACAAGGACCATTTAAGTTATTAACTCTAAGAAATATGTACAATTAACTATAGGTTAATAATTTTTTGGGGATCTCTGGTTAAGCCTTCTTGAAAACAGATACTGTATATCATGTGTGTTATACTTAAACTACACTTTTAACCATTATAAAACTTGATAAGCACTTCATTAGTAAGTGTTTTGGGGTAAGATTATTGGGTGTCGATAACAAAATAAGATATCTAATAATCTCAGTCCAACCGCCCAAAAGCTACTCCATACTATCGTTTGGAATAACCACGATTCAACATATATATATACAATGTCGATGCATGACCGAAACCACAATCATAGCAACAAAACAAATCATAACAAATAAGTTAATAACCACTGTTACAAATTTACCCATAAATAGAGTAAACATTAACCACACTTTTCTTAACAACGGAGTACGTAAGATTTAATAAGTTAATAACTACTACTAACTAGCAGAAGATTTAGTTGCAAGGGCCTTAGTGATCAACCTTTTACATACGGTGATGTGTAATTTGCAAGTGTCGTAACATGTCATCGAGATCTTCAAGAGCTTTAAACATTGCCTTCCTCATCTTCTTTAGAAGATCATTGCTCTCCTTTAGATGATCATCGTTCTCCTTTAGAAGATCCTTGTTCTCCTTTAGAAGATCATAGCTCTTCCATAGAAGATCATGGCTCTTCTTTAGAAGATGACAGCTGTCCTTTAGAAGATCAATCCTCTCCTTTGAAAGATAATGCAGTTTTAGACGATTATATGTATTCTTTAAAAGAACATGCTTCTTTATAAGATTATCATTATTCATTATATCAAGAGCATAGTTCTTTTTTAGATGATGATTATTGCTCTTTAAAAGATCATACTTCTCCATTAAAACGTCATAGTACTCCTTTAGACGATCACCGTTCTTCTTTGAAGGGTCATAGTTATCCTTTAAACGATCACAGTTCTTCTTTAGAAGATCATTGTTCCTTTTTAGAAAATCATTGTTCTCCTTGAAACGATCATAATAAACCTTTAGAAGATCATAGTTCTCCTTTAGATCATCGTTAAGCCTCTCATACACGTTAGACATGGTTTCGATCTTCTTGAGTTTTGATATTGCGAATATATGCGAGTTAGGGTTTAAGGTTTTGGCAACACTGAAGATATAGATGATCACACCTTCCTTCACCACGCGCCGCCTCATCACCACCTCCACCGCCCATCTCTACCTCCAGTCACTCTCCGACCGCGTCTCAGCACTGGAGCTAGCATTTGACCTTGAACAAGAAGAAAAACAGAAAAAGTCAAAGGCAAAAGCAGTGGATCGGAAGTACACGTGGACGGCTGAGATCAACGGTGGGGAGATAGATCGGAAGTATAAGGTGACAACTGAGATTAAAGGAGGAAATAACAAAAAGAAGGAGAGTAAATGGACGGCTGAGATTAAAAGTAAAAAAAACGGTGATGTTAAAAAGTATACTTTTACTGCTTCAACTGGTGAGACTAATAATGATGAAGAACAAGAAGAAGAAGAGGTAATTATTAAAAAGAAGGATGTTAAGAAGAAGGAGAAACGACATCGTATTGTTGAGATTCAAGACGAGCCTGAAGATCATGGCACTCTTTTACTCAAACAGGTTTATTTACAGCTTTAGTAACTTTTGTTTTTTAAATAATTGTAAATATATGCATCCACGGCTAATAATGTACTAGTAGTAAAAATACTTGTTATGTTTGGCAAAACTAACTATGACAGAGAATAGTAACATGTTGAGTGAAGGCTGAATTCACGTTATTTACTTTTTTCACATTTATTGAAATAGATGAGTACCCGCACCTAGCGGCATCGGTGTCTAGTTTCGAAAAAATTTTAGCGGCGATTAAGGAATCTAATTTGAATGATTATATTTAAATCCCGCCTTTAAAAATTTAAGAAATCAGCCATACTTTTCAAAGTTATCAAGTTTGACATGGTATGAGACATTGTATACTTTCCAAAGATACAACATCGCATTTAAGTTAAGATTACAACATAGTTACAACATAGCATTGAATGGTATGAGATTTCACATATTTCACTTTTCCAATTATTGACTATTTGACCATTTTCTCTTTTTATGTAGTATAGATATGTAACATACTTTATTACAGTATCGCTAAAATACTTTCAAATACTTGTCAATATCGCTCATATGGTTTTACCGGTTAATTTTGACAAAAATACCCTTAGCTTTTCTCATTGTAAATTGTTCTTGAAGGGTATTTTAGTAAAATTACATGGAAAGTTAGTGATATTGACAAGTATTTGAGAAATGTTTTTATAAAGTATGCTACGTATTTCGGTAAATCTGAAAAAGTAAATTACGTGAATTCTGCTTCACCGTTTGTTTTATGGAGTAAAAAAGTGTTTGGTAATGTAGCTTTGTAATTATAAAGTGTAAAATGACAGGAAAGGTAAACGATAACAATGCTAAACGCCTTTTTAATGGCGTTTCAAATGTGAGTGTTTAATCAAAACCCAAAAGGTAAACCCTTTGCCCGACAAGCATTATATTTTAAACGTTCTAAAGATCTTGTTGCCAAACACATTAGTCATTGATCAAAAGGTAAGACATACATTATGCTAGATATATTGTTTTAAATAGCGGAAGTTAAAACTGGCATTGTGCTAAAAAATTAGATTCAAATTTATGTTCTGTTGAGCGGACAGTTGATTTGGGGTTACAGAGTACACTAGTTATTATTATATGTTGGTGAGATGATGAGAAAGAGTGCCTTGATTTAGAATTATAGATTGAGCCTTCTTGTTAATGAAGGTTTTGGAATTTTGTGGTAGGCGTTTGATAGGGCATTGGAGAGGAACAAAGGGAAGAAGAAGGAGTTGTCACCACAGGATGCTGCAATGGTGATTCAAATGACTTTTAGAGAGTATTTGGTTAGGAGGTCTCAGTCTCTTCGGGCTCTTCGTGAGTTGGCTGTTGCTAAAGGGAAGCTTAAGGAGCTCAGGGGTTTGTTTAACAATTTCTCGTATCGTCGAAAGGTGGCTCGTGATGCTGAGGAGAGGCAAAAGTTTTCTGAGAAGGTTATTGTGTTGCTTCTTACCGTTGATGCCATTGAGGTAAAACATTGGTCTCTTTATGTAGTTTCTTGTGCAATTTGTGCTATGGGGTCGTTGAATGGATGTATGCTTGTCATTTAAGTTCTTATAAATGATATATTTTTTCAAAGTAGCTACTTACACGGAATCTGATAGTGTGGTAAGAGTCAACACATCTTTTCTTCGGCCTGTGATTCTATTTAAAATTAAGCATAGACCATCGTTTGCTAAAACATTAACATTATTAAAGCTTGATGCTTGATAATCGATGTGAGCTTTTATTTTTTTTTTGGTAAAGGGTTTTTTACCCTGGTAAAGTGAGTGAGCTTTGATTTTCTATATCAGTTCTTGATTTTTCATAGGTGAAATATACCACTCAAAAACTTTAGTACATAATAGGCCCACTATGTTGTGAATGAAGATGAGTGTTGTCTCATAATTGTACTAACTTAAGACATATGAACTTGTATTATTTGCGACACCTATTTAAAACGTTTTTTTTCCTCCTTTTCTTTTTAAATTTGAGCAAATGACCTATTGCTGTTGTATACTAAACTAGGGTGCTGATATCATGGTGAGGACTGCAAAAAGGTCGATGGTGGATGAGCTAGAAGCAATGCTTGATGTGGTGGACCCACAGCCAGGAGGAAGTGGTGGCCGGTCCCTATCTATGAAGAGGAGGACATTCGACATGCCGGACGGTGTCATCCAAAAGGAACTAGCAGCTGGTGTGGCTCAGGTCGTACGCATGCTGGGAGAGAACCCTGAGGAAACCTTTGAAGCTTGCTTGTAAGTTCGTGATCAACCATCACAACCAATCACTTTGAAACCCATGTTGCGTTTGCCTCAGGCGTGTTGTACCAATACTATGTAGCTTTGAAGGGATGCCAGTCTAATGTTTGTGCTAGAGTATGTAGTTTGCTACAGTATTGTGTGTTGTTGCACTGTAATTTCTGCTTGTACTACTTGACGCGTTGACCATTCAGTTTTGTAACCAGCAGTTGCTGCTCGGTTGCTCGGTTTAATTAATCTGCATTATGTTTTTAGAACATCCCTTTGCATTGATTCCATTAAGTTACAACTGAACTATTGTCTTGAATTAAAACTTTTTTTGTTTAAATGTCATTTTTTATGCTCACAGTAGGATGTGTTGAAACTTTTTGATTTTGTTATTATTTTTTACAAAATAAACAAAACAAATGTTCAAGGTATGCTAATAGATTTAAAACTATTTATATTGGTTCTTTCCCGGGTTCGAAGATAGTGCCTAATTTATGATAAATCTTTTACAGTGAAACAGATACTGTATATCATGTGTGTTATACTTAAACTACACTTTTTAACCATTATAAAACTTGATAAGCACTTCATTAGTAAGTGTTTTGGGGTAAGATTATTGGGTGTCGATAACAAAATAAGATATCTAATAATCTTAGTCCAACCGCTCAAAAGCTACTCCATACTATCGTTTGGAATAACCACGATTCAACATATATATACAATGTCGATGCATGACCGAAACCACAATCATAGCAACAAAACAAATCATAACAAATAAGTTAATAACCACTATTACAAATTTACCCATAAATAGAGTAAACATTAACCACATACGTAAGATGTAATAAGTTAATAACTACTACTAACTAGCAGAAGAATTAGTTGCAAGGGCCTTGGTGATCAACCTTTTACATACGGCGATGTGTAATTTGCAAGTGTAGTACATGTCATCGAGATCTTCAAGAGCTTTAAACATTACCTTCCTCATGTGTGTAATATAAGCATCCCTTTTCAGCAATTTTTCCGTAGATCAGCAATCTCCTTTAAAATCATTGACTTCTTTAGAAGATCATTGTTCTCCTTTAGAAGATCATTGTTCTCCTTTAGATGATCATTGTTCTCCTTTAGAAGATGATAACTCTTCCATAGAAGATCATGGTTCTTCTTTAGAAGATGACAGCTGTCCTTTAGAAGATCAATCCTCTCCTTTGAAAGATAATGCTTTTGTGACGATTATATGTATTCTGTAAAGATCATACTTCTTTATAAGATCATCGTTATAATTCGTGAGATCAAGAGCATAGTTCTGATTTAGATGATGATTATTGACCTTTAAAAGATCATACTTCTCCATTAAAACGTCATAGTACTCCTTTAGACGATCACCGTTCTTCTTTGAAGGGTCATAGTTATCCTTTAAACGATCACAGTTCTTCTTTAGAAGATCACTGCTCCTTTTTAGAAAATTATTGGTCTCCTTGAAACGATCATAATAAATCTTTAGAAGATCATAGTTCTCCTTTAGATCATCGTTAAGCCTCTCATACACGTTAGACATGGTTTCGATCTTCTTGAGTTTTGATATTGCGAATATATGCGAGTTAGGGTTTAAGGTTTTGGCAACGCTGAAGATATAGATTATCTACGAATGGATATAACCATATATATAGCCACGTAAAACGTTATATTTAGTAATTAGTATATTTTACATTACATATTCACCCCTTTTAATTTAAGAATGTTAACCGACTTCCTAAAAAAAAATAAGAGCGTTAACCAAGTGCCTTTATTCTCCGATTCATTCACGAAATTGGTCCCAACGTGTATACATGATATCAATAAACGAGATAATTCCATATTTACCAAACAAAACATTATTATTATTATTATTTTTTTCAAAACACAAATTTCCAGCGCATAAATACAATACTTTTAAAACATGTGATGGAAAAATATGTATAGTAATTTTAATGTTTTCTTTGAGTAAATATGGAATTGACCTCAACAAATACTTATTGTTTTAATAATTGATATTTACTAAAAGTTCGATTTTTCCTAAATTGGGCCATTTTCATACGAGTGATGCAAATTTGATGCACATTTTCATAAATTATGAGTCTAGGCTATGTTATGTATTGAACAAGTCGAGATAACTTACTACACCTTAAGAGGTGGTGAAGAAAACGGTTTTCGTTATGGACGTAATAGCTACTCGACTTGTCACCCCAAAATATATATAACCCGTACCCTATCAAACTTGTAACTCTTGTGTTTATGAACCCAAAGAACCCTTTCGAACACTTGTAAAACTCGTGACACTTGGTTTTCTCTTCTCTTCTTCTCGACAGCGAGTGAGTGAGTTTGAGTGTAGTGTTTTAGTAAATGAGAGATATGTAAGTGAGTGTGTGAGATTTTGAAGTGTTTAGAGGTTGTCTTTATATAGGAAACAACTAGGAAGTGCTTTAGGCCGTGTTAAACACGGCCCATTGAGTTTATATTTGAGATTTCCGAGAGTGGATAATTGTAGTTTAGAAAAAGCTTTTATGCTAACTGATTAAAAAATGTTACACAATTATTTATATAACATAATTATGGCAACTAATTTCATTATAACGTGGTAGTCACTTTTGAAAGGTTTTAATGGATATTTAAATAATAGTATGTCCGGATTCGAACTCGAGACTTCGGGATTGCACACATTACGTATGAGAATTGATGTACATAATTAATATAAATAAAACGTTATTGTTATTAATTATTAATCACTAAATAAAACATAACGATAGTTAAATAATTAACGAGGTTTGGTTAACGGTCGTTAAATATTAACTAGAAGGACTAGAGATGTAATTAGTAGTCGGGAAGGTTCTAGAATCCCTTTCTGGGAGCTAGGCCGATCGGTTTGGGGTTTCCAAAACCCAATCCCACTCTAACTTGGACTACAAGATAAGTTAAGTATAAATACAAATCAATGTATTCATTCATAACCTAACCTTGGATTACCAATAACCTAAATTCTCTCCTCCTCTCTCCTCTTTGTGTGGCGGTCGAACATCCCTAATCCCTAGGGTGTTTCGATTTTGTCTAGCTCAAAGACACAAGTGTTTGGTTTATTAGTGATTCAGGAACTAGCTTCTCCACATCAAATCGCTATTAGTGCGTGTGTACAAGAAGCGAAGAACAAGCACGCTGAGCTTGTAATTCTTGGTGGTCGATTTTTGGGTGGAACGATTTTGTATAAACCCTAATTTAGGGTTTTGGGTTTTGTTACTTGATCACATAATCGTTTGATTACTTGAATTGCTAAAAGACACGACTTTCTTGTTTGGTTAATTAATTACATATATTATTCCTATAGTCTTCTCACGCTTGCTTTGATGATGTATTTGTTTTATGTATAATTGTTATGAGTATAAAATTCCAACAATTGGCATCACGAGCCGTTAATATGATGTAATTAATTACAAACACATAAAAATTGAATCTTTATGATTATTTGCATGTTTTTTATGGTTTCTAGGGTTTTGAATTCGAAACCCTAATTTTTATATATATGGGTCGATTACCCTAATATTTATTTATTAGGTTTTAATTTTGTAAAACTTGTAGAAACCCTAGGATTGCATGCTTATTTTATGTGGTTTATTAATGAATAATTGTTATGTGCCATGTAATATGCGTATCTTGGGTGATAATTGTTATGCGGAATCCATGGTGGAACATGCATGTTTTGCCATGGAGTATTGTTTATTGTATATTGATTAATTGTTAAGTGATACACACATGTTTTATTTATTTAATAATTATAAAATTGGGGAAGACCTCAATTATAACTAATAAAATTAGTTATGTGCTAATTGGTATACTATTAACTCGACTTACGCAATCGACTTGTCGATGTATGTGGCTCATCTACCTTGCGAGATGAAAGTCCTAGTTAATGTATGCATTTATTTACGCCTAGAATTGTTATTAGAGTTTATTGAAATAATTATGCATGTGGCTAATTGTTTTACATATGTTAAATTGTTTAGTTATATGTTTATATTATTTGAGTGTGTTTAATTTTATTAAAATGCTTTTTGTTTATACATTGTTTTGACATGTTAGTAAGCAAAAGGGTTTTTATGAATAGAAAATTAAATGGACTAAATAATGGCGAAATTGGTTTTTATCTAAGAATTATTCTTGAACTTTTAATCGACCGATGCGATTGTACTAAATGGTTAGAACGGCTCACCCACTAGAACAAACTATAAAGGGTATTTAAGAAGTGAGCATAGTCTCACCGAATGGATGTCTAAGGTTATGCTTGCTACACACGGTCCTCTCGCCCCGTATGCTCGATTGGAGCTACCTAGTATAACCATTCTATGTACGAAGCATCTTAGTGCAAAGTTGTAAGTTTCTCAACGATCGATTAAAACTTTGTAGAATTCAATCTTAGCAATTAAAATCTTTAGTAAGTTTTTCGAAAAAATTTTATGTTATAAAGTTGTATGCATGCTTCTTTATACATAAGTTTTGATTACACATCAAAATTGTACCCTTTAAAATTTAAGTTTATGCCATCTAATGATATGAAACACTTGAAGTTGTAATTTAGTTATGTGAGACCTTGATCTAGATTACAATAACGAGGTGAATTATTTTGTTGTGTGAGACCTCGACTTTATGATTTGCGTTTCTAAATTAGACAACTTAATTAAGTTAGTTAGTGAGACCTATAACTTAAGGCATAAGATGGGATGAAACATGCTTACGTTTTGCATTAATTGTTTTGGCAAAATTGTAAATCCCACAAATTTTTGGAATTGAAAACTTGTTTGTCAATTATCGTTTTCAACGACACTATTCTATACTTTCACCACTAGCGGATCAACCGATGTGGTGGAACTATGATAATGAGGATCCAAAATTCAAGGAAAATTCTATGGTTAATATGAATATTGACCAAAGGGTAATTTTATTTTCTTGAATGGTTACTTATCGAAAGTACTAACTTTTGAACTTTTAATTTCAGAGAAATGGCTCAAGTGAATCTCATCGCACTAGCCTCGCTGCTCAAATCTATGTTTGATCGAGAGAAATTATTGGTAGTGCGAATTTCAATGATTGGTATCGGCAACTCGTAATTGTCTTGAGGGTTGCCAAAAGAATCAATTATTTGACCACGCCTTGTCCTCCCGAACTGCGGTGATGCTATCTGCTGAAGCACGAGCCGCATGGCAATCTGAGTATGACAAGTATAATGAGGTCGCTTTGCATTATGCTCGGGAGTATGAACTCAAGCTTGCAAAAGCAATTTGAGAGTTACTTCCCTAATCTCATCTTGGAAGAATTGCAAAAGTTGTTTGAAAAGCCTGTGATTTGAGATTGTATGACTTGATTGATGCTCTTCATAGTTGCAAGCAAGGAGATGGAAACATGGCGCCCCATGTCGGAAATGATGAATTACATGGACCGGTTAGGCGTTTGAACTATGTCTACCCTAATGACATACAAATTGGCACGATCAATGATCCCTTAACAAGGAATTTGATGGTTTCGTGCAATTATAATATGCATTGCACGGGAAGACAATCGATGAGGTACATGCAATGCTCATTGATTACGAAAAAGGTTTGCCCAAGAAGGCCTCTACACTGCGGTTTTGACCATCCGGAAGGTAGAATTTCTAAGCCTAATAAGCCGCTAGCGAACAAGAAAGGGAAAGGTAAGGGTAAAGGCGATAAGGAAAACAAGTTATGACTTATCGGCAAGAACCAAGAAGTACCCTCCCAAAAGCGTGAGAATCCGAAGAAGGATCAGCTTGTCATCATCGCACCGAGGTTGGACCTTTGGAAGAGGAATTGTCCATTGTACCTTGATGAGTTGCGTAATAAGAGGTATAAAATATCGCACTGTGGCGATGCTTGTACTCTTTGATGATAGAATTATTTGCTTTCCTCATAAAATATATTCCGGGTATATGATCTTGGATGTGGTATTCACATTTGTAATACACTCTGAGGACTTAGAGGAGCAAGGAAGCTTGCCTATGGACGACTAATACCTGCACGTGGTAATGGAGCACATGCGATCGTTGAAGCTATAGGCACGTTTGATTTAGTTTTACCTTCGGGTTTAATCTTGTCATTAAACGATTGTCATTCGCACCTTCCATTGTTAGGGGTGTCGTTTTCATTTCCTTGTTAAAAGATATTGGTTTCGTTCATACATTTACCGATTATGGAATTTTTTCTTTAAATGATGTTTTTACTTTAATGTTATTCCATTAAATGGTGTGTTTGAAATTGATTTGCATGATAATGTGAATGATAAAATAATTTCATCTTTAGCATCAATAATAAAAGAATCAAAAGTGATTTGGATTCTTCATTTCTTTGGCATTGTAGACTTGCTCATATAGGCAAGAAACGCATGCAACATTTGCAACACGATGGGCTTTTGCAAGACATCAATGATGAATCATTTGATAAATGCGAATCTTGCATATATCGGGAAGATGACCAAGAAACCTTTACAAATAGTTTAGAAAGGGCTTCGATCTTCTTGGTGTGATACATCTTGGCGTATGTGGACCACTAAGACATGTGTCAAGAAAGGGTGCTAGCTACTTCTTAACCTTTTCGATGATTTCATCGTTATGGTTATGTTTATTTACTTAAACATAAACATGAAGTCTTTGAAACATTTAAGGTTTTAAGAGTGAAGTAGGCGCAACTAGGAAAGAAGATTAAAGCTCTTCGATCCGATAGAGGTGGTGAATATTTAAGCCAAGAGTTTAAAGATTATCTAGTCGAGTGTGGTATTGTCCAAGAACTCACATCTCCATATACTCCACAACAAAATGGTGTATCGAGAGAAGGAATCGTACATTGCTTGACATGGTGCGATCGATGTTTAATCTTACTACTCTTCCCTTATCCTTTTGGGATTATGCTTTGAGCTATTTGTTCGATATTGAATATGGTTCCAACTAAGAAGGTTGATAAGACTCCTTATGAAGTGTGGTATGGAAACCTCCCAACTTGTCTTACTTAAAGGTGCTGGGTTGTGAGGCGTTTGTTAAGCGTGACTCTGGTGATAAGTCGCAACAAAGATCATTAAGTGTGTCTTCGTAGGATACCCAAAGGAAACGATGGGTTACTACTTCTACTTTCCACCGAAACAAAGTAATTGTTGCTAGGTATGGAGACTTTCTTGAAAAGGATCTCATATCTCATGAATTCGTGGGAGAGTTTATGATCCGGAAGATGATCAAGAAGATACAACACCTTTCGAGAACACTAGCCAACCTCAAGTAGAACACGAAAGTCAGGCGTTCCACCCGAGATTGAAGTGATTCCCATTCGTAGATCCGCAAGGACTACACGTGCACTGGCGTCTATGTCTCAATGTAGAAGGCGAGGAAAATATGTTAGGGATCTTGGTGAACACGCTAACTATAAAGCCGCCATGATGAGTCCCGAAAAGGAAAAATGGCGAGTTGCAATGAATGGGAAATGCAATCCATGAAAGACAACGAAGTCGGATAGAGGTTGACTTACCTCCAAATGCTAAGGTAGTTGGAAGTAAGTGGCTCTTTAAGATAAAGACCGACATGGATGGCAATGCACACACCTATAAAGCTCGTCTTGTAGCTCAAGGTTTTACTCAAACCTATGGGGTAGACTACGAGGAGACATTTTCTCCTGTAGAGGACATTAGAGCTATTAGATTCTTATAGCCATAGCTGCGTACTATGACTATGAGATATGGCAAATGGATGTCAAAGCGCCTTCTTAAACGGTCGCCTAGATGAGGACATCTATATGGCGCGACTGAAGGGTTTGTGAATCCAAAGTTTCGAGCGTGTATGCAAACTTCAAAGATCCATTTATGGGTTGAAACAAGCATCAAGGCAATGGAACAAGAAGTTTGATGAAGAAATCAAGAAATTTGGTTTCACTCAAAATCTTGATGAGCCATGTGTGTATCACAAAGCTAGTGGGAGTAATGTTATTTTCCTTGTCTTATATGTAGATGACATATTGATCATGGGAAAAGACATTCCAAGTATGCAAGATGTAAAGTCTTATCTTGGAGAGTGCTTTTCTATGAAGGACTTAGGGGAAGCAAAGATTTATTCGGGAATCAAGATCTATAGAGATAGATCAAGGCGATTAATTGGACTAAGCCAAAGTGCTTACATTGATAAAATCTTGAAGAGATTTAGTATGCAAAATTCCAAGAAGGGATATTTGCCGATGCAAGTTGAACATGGCTTAAGTAATAAACTATGCGCGTCAACACTGCTTGAGGTGGAATACATGAGGAAAGTTCCTTATGCTTCAAATTGTAGGATCTATCATGTATCTTTGTGAGATGTACAAGGCCCGATGTGGCGTTTGCACGTAACATTACCGGTCGGTATCAACGTAACCCGGTGTGAAGCATCGCAGTCGTTAAGAACATTCTTAAGTATCTAAGGGCTACTAAAGAAATGTTTCTAGTGTATGGAGGAAATCCGGATCACGAACTTGATGTTCTGAGGTTTTGCGATCGTCATTCCAAAGCGATAAAGATGATCTGAAGTCTCGACGGGTTATGTCTTTGTCATTAATGGAGGAGCGATTATTGGAAGAGCAAGAAGCAAACAATGGTTGCGATGTCTATTACGAAGTCGAGTACATAGTCGCTTGAAGGTGCGATGGAAGTCGTTTTGATTAGAAATTCATTTCGGGACTCGGAGTAATGCCTCAATCGAATTACCTTTAAATGTGTATTGTGACAACTCTGTGCAATAACATTTGCCAATGAGCTGGAGTCATGAAGGGTGCGGACATTTTCCTCGTCGATATCACTATGTTCGAGAACAAGTCGACATAGGTGAAATCAATCTACTCAAAGTTCATACGGATGAAAATCTAGTGATCCCTTTACGAAGCCTTTGCCAAAAGATAAACTTCTTGACCATCTTGATGGGATAGGACTTCGTTTAGCTAGTAGTTTCATGCGGATCGTGATTAGTATTTGGATAAAGGATGTTATGAACAAATATTACTTTAATGAAATAAAATAGTTGTTTATGTTTATTTTTCATTTTCTTAATATTATATCCTATATTTGCATGTTTAATCCATGAGTAACTTATGTTATTCTAAATAGTCCGTTGTCGATCAATGATGTGGGAATATCATTGAATTAAGACAAATCGAGTTTTGGTAGAATATATTTTAAAGTATATTGATGCGTGGGACATACCGATTCACATGATATTTAATGAATTGAATATAGGACTCATCCCAACTTTACATGATGATACTTTTGGATTTTATCATTAAGTATATCATGAAGTGTTTATCCTCGGACTTGAGATACCGGATAAGCGATATGAATGTAGTGCATTTGTGTAAGATAGTCTAACGCTATCCGTGAAGCTGGTAGTTATAAGGGCTATTTTCAAGTGTTGCAAAATTCATGAGTTATGTTTGTAGTCAAGAGAATTTGTTCCTTTGAATTTGTTTCAAAGCATAATACTATATTTGGGCCCTCGTAGGGTTGACAAGATGTTTGTATGGCCATACCCAAGATCTATCCGGAATACGTTCGATGATTTGGTAATCTTGTTCAATCATATACAACGAGAAATGAATATTAACTTATGAAATGACTTGATCCATATTCATAGTTAATGTAGTATTAGTAACAAAGGATAAGTAAAATGATGAATCATTAAATGGTTTTCCAGGAGACCATGCTCGATTCGATCCGGGGCGTTGGCGTGTGAAAGCTAGACTCACCAATGTCATTACTATATTTAGTAATATCCAGTGGGAGCTGAAAGGTTTTAATGGATATTTAAATAATAGTATGTCCGGATTCGAACTCGAGACTTCGGATGCACACATTACGTATGAGAATTGATGTACATAATTAATATAAATAAAACGTTATTGTTATTAATTATTAATCACTAAATAAAACATAACGATAGTTAAATAATTAACGAGGTTTGGTTAACGGTCGTTAAATATTAACTAGAAGGACTAGAGATGTAATTAGTAGTCGGAAGGTTCTAGAATCCCTTTGGGAGCTAGGCCGATCGGTTTGGGGTTTCAAACCCAATCCCACTCTAACTTGGACTACAAGATAAGTTAAGTATAAATACAAATCAATGTATTCATTCATAACCTAACCTTGGATTACCAATAACCTAAATTTCTCTCCTCCTCCTCTCCTCTTTGTGTGGCGGTCGAACATCCCTAATCCCTAGGGTGTTTCGATTTTGTCTAGCTCAAAGACACAAGTGTTTGGTTTATTAGTGATTCAAGGAACTAGCTTCTCCACATCAAATCGCTATTAATGCGTGTGTACAAGAACGAAGAACAAGCACGCTTGAGCTTGTAATTCTTGGTGGTCGATTTTTGGGTGGAACGATTTTGTATAAACCCTAATTTAGGGTTTGGGTTTTGTTACTTGATCACATAATCGTTTGATTACTTGAATTGCTAAAAGGTACGCACTTTCTTGTTTGGTTAATTAATTACATATATTATTCCTATAGTCTTCCGCTGCTTGCTTTGATGATGTATTTGTTTTATGTATAATTGTTATGAGTATAAAATTCCAACAACTTTTACATAGATGCATCGACAAATCATGTATACAATTTGTGGGTGAAGTATAAAATATTTCACATTTTCCTTCTCTCGTATTGACTTTTAAACAAAATTCACTTTTACTCAAACACTTAATCTAGAGTTTCCTTATCAATTGTCATCCTCATACCTCTGCTGCTACAACCACTCACATCACCATACAGTCATATGCTATCCAATCTACAACATTTTTTTTTCAATTTATAAAATATATTTTGGTTGTCATCTTAACATAATTATTAAATTGTATAAAAACATGTTTAAAATATATCTTGGCATATGTTTTAATCCATATACTCCGTAATATGCATTATGTGAAATCTTGAACTCGTCTTAATCACTTGTTCGGTCGTTTGGATACTCTTCACACGGTGTAGAGCACTATCACTCACATTCTTGAAAAAAACAAAGATCTAACCAGACATAAATATATATAAAAGAATGAGATATTAAAGACTACATACCTTTGGTCGTCTTCTCATTTGTTCATCACCCTCATTAGTTAATCACCATCATTACATAAACCAAGCTAGAAACAAACAATGAAATTCAAAGGTACATACCTTTATGTTTCCCTTCCACCAAAAATATCATCTTCTACTTTTCGATGACACAACACCACCATCTCGCTCCACGACATGCGTGAATGCGCCATCACATTAAGTCGACTCCTCCACAACTCCTCCACTAAGCCACCCCTACCACCTAAGGTCATCTTGAGTACACCACGTACACCATTCATAATATGAAATATATAAATCATGAGCTCATAGAAGAAAGACTAAAAGAATACCTAGTCATTTAGAAAGCTCATAGCTCGATCATCAAACAACAAAAATCAAAGAAAAATAGTTACTTGTGTGTACAAAACTCAAAAGAAAAACGGTTTTGCTTGGAAGGTAAATGGGAGTGGGTGGAAAATAACGTGTAGATTTACCCAAAATATGATAGGACACTTCTTATTACTAAATACTCCATCCGTCCCAAAATTATTGTCCTTTATAGACTTTTTTAGTCTTTCTTCTTTAATTTTTACCATAATTATTTTTGTTTGTGTTATATAATACTTGATGAAAAATATATGAATGTATTAGGTTTTAAATGTATTTTCATTGGTATAATTTTCATCAACTATTATATAACACAAATAAATATATTAATGGTCAAAATTGAACAAGAAAAGACCGGTCAAATCAAAGTGGACAATAAAAATGAGACGGAGGAGTAGTTAAACTAAATAGTTTGACTTTGTTAGGTTCTTGATGTGTAAATTTTTAGGGCAAGACCTCTTTTATATAATAGTAAGATGTAAACGAGGTCACTTAAATAATTTTAGAGTTGCTTGAAAGTGAGACCAAAACCAAAAGTGAAGTGAGGTTGAGTGTGTTTGTGAATCAAATATAGGGATGTAATATTTAAACGGGTCTATCCCTTTAAAGCGCCAAACGAGGTCTATCCACCAAACGTGGGTCCCCACATGCTATTGTACTCAATTTTTTTATTTGATTGTGTATAGTTTATTTTGTAAGTTATATTTAATTTGTGTAGTGTTTTTTTGTATATAGTGTATTTATTTGTATATAGTGTATTTTAATATAATATTTTATTTTTATAAACTTTTTTATAAACTTTTTTTATAAACTTATTCTATAAACTTTTATAAACTTTTTATAAACTTTTTTTTATAAACTTTTTTATAAACTTTTTTTATAAACTTTTTATAAATTTTTTTATAAACTTTTATAAACTTTATTTTATAAACTTTTTTATAAACTTTTAAAACTTTTTTTAAACTTTTTTATAAATATTTTATAAACTTTTTTATAAATTTTTATAAACTTTTTATAAATTTTATAAAAATTTATAAGAAATTTATAAAAATTTATAAAAAAGTTTATAAAATATTTATAAAAAGTTTATAAAAATTTATAAAAAGTTTATAAAAAGTAACGTAAAATAAATACCATATAAAAACACTACACAATTAAAAGCAAGTATACATATAAAAACACTGTATAAATAAATACACTATACATATATCTAACACTACACAATTAAATATATATATATATATATATATATATATATATATATATATATATATATATATATATATATATATATATATATATATATATATATATATATATATATATATATATATATAGGGTGAGGTTATTTTCGAACCAAATAAATTGCGAGAATCATGAGAACCAACATCAACCAACCGATTTTTTTGATTATTAAATTTTGTTATTTAATTCAAAAGGGTATAATTGTAAAGACATTTTTATATGATTTATGAGTTTTTTTTTAATTATTTCCCGTTTTTTAAATCCCTTGATTTTAGGAATTTTAATTTTTTTTCTTTCCTGCATGTTTTCAAAAATCATTGCATATGTGTTTTTCTCAAATAATATATATTTACATGTGTTTTAGGGTACAATTGTTTAAACTTCAAATGTGTTTTTCTTAAATAGGTGATTGCACATATGTTTTTATTGTACATTCTTTAATCTTTCAAATTTAAAACCAAAACATAAAATATTATATGTAACCTTTAGATTTATGACAAACCAAGAACATAAATATTATACACAAAATGTGATGTCAAATGAAATACAACTAAGATACAAATGTATCATGTTAAATATACATGTGCACGTCTTCCAAAACACGTGCAAGACGCTTTCCAAAACATGTATATTTGAAGTTTCTCATCAAATTCATCCAAACATGTGTGCGCCTTCAAAGAATATATGTGCACGCCTTCAAAGAAAGAGCGTGTGTATTTCAATTTCCTAAAATCTTTAAAAGGTTAGGATTATTAGATATTGGGTAAAGTAATAAAGGAATAACAACAAATTACAATGACAATAAAAGCCACATCATCACACAACTCAACACATATGCACAATTTAAAACATATATACATAGCTCTTTTATTCTTTATATCAACCTTAAAACACATACGCACACCCCTTTAATTAGTATAACCTTAAAACACGAAACACAAGTGCACCCTTAAATCGGAACTAAACACAAAACATCCTTATATCAAAACTAAAATATATATGCGGTTTAAATACATTTAAACTGTGAAGCGATAAAACATGCATGTACACGGTAAAACACATGTGCACATAAAGTATCAAATTCAATGATCAGAGGCGGTGATTGTGACACATGCTAGCATTCGCACAATGACACAGAGAAACAAAGGGTAATTATGAAAATGCATCTTTTGCTCAAGGTGTCATCACTTTTTAGGAAAAAGTTTGGGTATTTCAAAATAGACTTTGAGACTTGCGACTTTTCTACTTTTATATAAGCTTGACAAGTGTCCTTGAAGTTTGTGTACCCAATCATTTTTCGACTTTGACTACGATTTTCTGACCGAATCTAAGGCGACTTTGTGTAGAATCTTGCGAAATTTTTTGTCCTTTAGTAAAAAGTCAAAGTTACAAAATTATTTTTATACATTTAGTTCCTTCCGAGGTTGAGCGACTTAAGCGAATCAATATAAGCGACTTAATTTATGTACTTTTTTGTACCTAAAATCTTGTTTTAACATTATTTTGAAACATTTTTTACCTGTTTTCAAATTTTTACCCAAATACAAAACACACACTAACACTCACACTAACACTACTACCACAAAAACACAATTCAAAATTGTGAAACCTAAATCAATCCCTAATTATTCGGTCAAATAAACTCCAAAATGGCTTACATTCCCCAATATTTTGATGCTAAGTTAACGGTTCGTTCCAAGGTTAAGTTGTTTTCGCAAATTAAGTCTAAATTGTCAAGCAATCCGGATCGAATGAAATTCATTCGAGCAAGCTGTTTTTGGGCCATGGTTAGATATTCGACCTAGGTAAAGGCAATCATATTGTTAATTTCGTTTTACAACACGGTAATTATCGACAAACTTCTTGATTCTTGTCCCCATTTTATACAAAATTGGGAACAATGTATTGAAATTCGGTCGGGAGCAGTTTCTATTGATGGTGGATTTCGTTTTGGTCGTTGCCTCCCATGTACAAATTGATCGAAGTCCTTTTGCTGCGTGTCTTTCTGAAAAACAATTAATAAGAAAGGTAGCGTAAAGGCAATGAGCTTTTAGATTTGTTTGGGAATGACACGGAATTTTCAAAGTTATCGGTGAGGATCTTTGTAAGGGTATGTCTGTTGCTAGTCGGCGAGATCGTGTTCATAGGTCGTGGACCTTGGTACATTGTTGTGATCATTTGTTGCAATTAGTTGAGGATTTTGGGGCATGGAATGCATATCCTTGGGAGAGTTCTTGTGGACCCGTTTTACAAAAATTTAGCCAATTTGGTACCCGGCATTACAATGCTCTTTGCAAAGAGAAATTGCAAGAAAACCCTTCTACAATTGCAACATATAATATTTACGGCTTTTCTTGGCTTTTAAGGTTAGATGTGTATACATTTATGAACATATCGAGTTTTGTTTACTAGCAGTTCATACAATGGTTTTATTGTTTTCGATTATTTTAGATATGGATTCTTGAGAGTTATCCACTAGCTTGAATGGTGGAAGAAAGACCGTCAAAGATACCACGTTATGCATGTTGGTCAAAGGGTAATACATTTGCCAAACGCCATTATGGCAAACTTTTGGTCTGTAAGCATTTCCATTTGTTTGTATTTGTCAAATAAGTTACGACTTCGTTATATTTGTTTTAACTTTATAATTGTTTGTTTACTAGCGTTCTATTCGGTCTTGGATCTTCTTCCAACAAATGCGGAAATGTTAGAACCATGGTTTGCACCAAGTAAAGCGTATTTGAGCAGTTGGATAGTCTACAAGATCAATTACTGCCGATGATCCCACTAATGAGGTAAGTTGGCCCGTTTGTGCAAACCATGGTTGTATTCACGTTGACAATTGACCATTGCACATTCATTTCGATCTTGCTTTGTAGGTGCATAAAGAGGTGGTGATATTTGATACGAGATGTGGCGTTAGGTGATGTGGCTATAGTCAATAATGATGTGCGATGGCGATAAAGGTCAAAGTTCAATCGACTAGACATACATGCCGAGGTTGGCGGTATTAACAATAGACTTGCCGTTGTAGAGAAGCTCTAAACATACAACCCGAGCCAATAAAGATACAACCCCGAGCAAGCTAGACATTAATGTGGGAGTCCTTAATGATATTAAAACTAGACTTGCCGTTGTTGAGGAAGCTCTAAAGATACAACGTCCAAAGGTGAAATGGTCTTTACATTCATTTTTAGGATATATGTTTCGTAAGAACTTTGAATTAGAAAATGAGACACGTATATTACAACTTCTTTTAACAACTCGTAAGTCGTAAGTATAATGAGGCTTTGTTGTAAATGTACACACACGTGATTTTCATTCCTCCTTGGAGTTGTTTTGTAAATTTGATGTATCCACTGCTAGTGTTTTCAATCCTTGCTAGCGATTTTCAATCCTTGCTAGCGAGTTCCTTTAATGTATCAATTGAAATTTGTTTTTGTAAATTTGATGTATCCTTTGCTAGTGTCTATCAAAGCCTTTGCTAGTGTCTATCAAACCTTTGCTAGTGTCTATTAAACCCTTTGCTAGTGTCTATCAAACCCTTGCTAGTGGTTTTGAATCCTTGCTAGCGAGGTTTCTTTAGTAGTATAATTGATTGTATATTTTAAATTTGGACTTCAAGCGTACGGATGACAAATCGGAGGAGGCTTGTTTTGGCCAAAATGCCATGGAAATTCAGACGTCAAGTCCAATTCATAATGAAAACTGGAATGGTATTCCTAGTTTGTTTGATCTTCATTATGGTGATTTTCATTCGGCTGATTATAATAAGGTTATGTTCCTTTTAGTAGTACTTTTTTTATTTTATTGTTTTTTTGTTACATGCCTAAATCAGTTTGGTTAACTACAGAATTGCGACAAATCGAGTTGTGTAAATGCTGAAAACAAACAAGTTGGTCTTACTTATATAGACCACCGCTTTTCCATCAACTATGTCACGACTTGTGGAATATTGTCTTCACGACGGACCATTGCCGTTAGATGATCACATTCGGATCATGATCGATCATTTGAATTTACCTAATTTGAATGAAACATTTTCTCAATCAATTTGTTGAAATGCGTATATATAAATTCCACTGCACTATCTATACATGTTTGCTATATTTGCTCATCCATATAGATGTGTTAATTCTTGTATAATTACGGAAGCAATTTGACTAGATGAGCAAGTGGAGCTAGAAGATGATTTCTCTGTTTATGGATTTTCGGAAGTTGAGGACAAACAGGTTGGGATAGATGAACAAAATGCTGCTGAAAAAAATGAAGATGGCGAAACACCGATTGAGGTTGATGATAAATCTTGTGCTGATAAACCTGGAGAGTCGGTTCAAGCACATGAAATACATGCTCATGAAGGTGTGTTTAATGTTGATGATAAGCCTGTAAAGGGCGTTCATGGTAATGAAAATACCATTGTTGATTGCAATTCTGCTGATCAACACTCTCATGATCGTGAGAAAGTAGGTGAAGTAGTTTTAAATGTGGATGATAAATCTATAGAAGGTGTTAAAGTTAATGAAAATGTCATTGTTGATTGCAATCTTTGTTGATGAACACTCTCATGATCGTGAGGCGGTGTTAAATGGTGGTGAGAAATCTATAGAGGTGGTTCAAGGTAATCAAAATAACCTTATAGATTCTCATGAAGGTCATAAAGTAAGTGAAGCGATGTCACAAATGGCGGGGATTGGGTATGAGCATATGAATCATCTTGGAGATACGGTTATTCATAATGAAGCATACAATGTTGATGCCAGCGTTAAGGAGAAAAGCGGGGTTGAGTTACGGTTGCAAATCGGTTGTCAACCAAGGCGGTAATTGACAAAATTGATAATGATCTTTGTGAAGGCAAGGCAGACGATGATTCATAATTCGGCGGACAAGCGTAAGCCTTTGCCTCGACACGAGTACTGACTACATTATATATTAAACTTACCCCATGTACTTCAAAAGTTTGATGTTATTTCAATGATGAATTTTTTTCTATAGTATGTTTTCATGCGGGGTAAAGGAAGAGAAATGCAAGTAAGTTCGAGACGATCACCTTATAATGCCGTAGCATTAAAGAAAACTAGAAAGCGAAAGTTACCAAAGAGTGATGCCAAAGTTACCCAAGAGTACTCTGTTTTGAAGCGAGATGATGAGTCGAAAAGGACAAAGCGGTGGGCAAGTGTTTGCGAGGAGCCATCGTGAATCTCCTCCCACGACTCCACAGTTCTTGAAGCAGCGTTCCAAAAGGCGAGAAAGATATTAATCCACCACGGTGAAGATAATCGATTGGAAACATGGGTAGAGGTATAGAAGAAGTACATTTACAAGCAGACATCTTAAAGACATATACATTAATCTTGTTTTAACTTTATTCGGGATCATCACGTCACGAAGGTTGCGATATCAACAAGATTACTAAACCGGCGTGTATGGCTACCTTTATAAAAAAAGATTTGAAGTCATCGCATAGCTTTCCTTGGGGTCTTGGCGACGTCGTTGTTCATCGAAAATTTTGGTTGGCTTTGTTGGGTTATGGAAGAGGCAATAAAAAAGGATGGCTTGGAGATGAGGTACCTAACAGATATTTAATTTCCATAAAAAATTTAATTAATTTTTTTGATTTAGTTTACGGTATTTTGCTTATAAAATTTTTTTGCGACATCTGGATCTCGGGTTGATCTAATGTGGCGATTCGGGCGGTCAATGCCGATTGGGCTATGGTTGGACCATTTTCTCTTCCTCATCCTTGAAGGGTCTATGCGTGCCTACTCGCCTTTGGTAGCGCTATCCATTGCCATGGTCTAGTGTCGAGAAGGTTTGTATATAGAGACCATACTTTCTTCTAGATATTTGGGTAAATATATACATGCTCAAAATGTGATGAATTATGACAAGGATTATTTTATCACATTTAGGTATACTTTCTGTCAGCGTGCCGAGTGCCCTTTGGTTTCTCGCCGAGTTGGAAATTCGTGCGGAGTTATAACAATTTATGACACACTAGTGCGCGAACACGAGACGAGAGAAAAGAATTTAAAATGGAGGGTCACTTTTGAGAGAAAGCTACCACGATATCTAAACTTGTGTAAAGTTCTTCAAGCCAACTCAATATCATTTACGATTATAAGATCACATTTCGAGTTGCGGATGATGTCCTATACAAGCCAATGCATACGGTGATTGTGGAGTTTGGGTATGTATTTTTTGCAGTGGGTAACAACTTAAGTATGAAGGTTGATGACCCTCTTCAAGTTGCTTTGGCGTGTCGAGCATATGGTGGAGTACTTTTGGAAGTATAAGGTGGTACATTCATACAAGTGATGAATAAAGATGCATTTCATCATTTCGGTATGGCTTGTATGTGGTTTTAGACTTTGTTGTTCAACCAAATGTAACCCTGGCTGGATGTCTGTGAAAGACATCAAAGACAACTTCTTATGCATATACGTGTGGCGCAACTTGGCATATTCCTAACACCCATGCGGGCTTTGTTTATGCCCTAGTTTACGTATATCGTGTTGTGATCTTGTTGATTTGCAACAAACATGTTGTGTAAAGTGCTAAAGCGTTTGTTTTTACAAACATCCATTTGATTTGAAAAACGACTACATACATATTACATATTACATGACACTTATTGGTAAGCAGTTACCATAACCAAACTACGACCTTGAAGAGAACAATCAAGCGAAAACCAACACAACTTTGTCATGAACTTGCACTCTTGACTTGATAAAAGTCAACTCATCCAACATTTTGATGATATCATTGTTTGAAACCTCAATAACTTCATCGAGAATGAAATCTTTCGTCTTCATTAAATGTTTCTTTTCCTCATGTTCCTTGTAAAACAAATCTTTGTAATACTCAGTTGGTAGTTCCGGGTCTAGGAACCCATAGAAGTTACATTTGGTCTTTTTGTCCTAAAATAAAAATTTGTTAAATTCACATATTCAACCTAACAAGTAAAATAAGTATAATGCATAATAATATTACATAAATTGGACAGGCCTTGAATCTTCTACCAGGATGAGTCCGGGTCCAAGAGGTTTGTACTTCCACCGGTAATGGTTTTGGACATTCGCGGTGTGTAGCATTGATGTAGTATTCAATGGCTTTCTATTGGATGCGGAGGTAGAGGCGGAGGAGGAGCCATTGTTTTATTTACCCAATGAGTAAACTCGGCGCTTTTATAGTAGAGTCACATCTAATTTGGCGGAAATATACTTTGTGAATGAGCGGGTAATGAATATTGCGGAGGAAAATTTTAGCGAATTTTATATTGAGCGACTAAAGGTCCTATTTTCGGTAATTTTATTTTGGTTCCCTTATTGTTTCGTACAAACCCGAGCAGTGAACACAAATCCCGGAAAAATGACTTGGCTAATCCCAAAATTCAAACTTTATTTGGATTTTGAGACATCAATCGTGAGTTTACTTCGATTAACATCACCTACCTACGGTGATTACCTATCTCACTAACAAATATCAGTTAAAGATAAGATCATCGGTTTATACTACATGTCCGATTCAACCAAAATTCATGTGAGTGGCGATGATGATGTTTCTTTCTTCGTTCATGAAATATCTTTGTAAGCGGAACTTGATCGAGACGCTATACATCAAACTTATCGAGAAATCTTGAGGTAAAGCCGCCTACTTCTTCTAAGACTCTTGATATTGATCTTAATGTTCCTTTGTTGCCTCAAGAATCTTATTTTGAAACACCAAAGTTGAAGATCATAATAAGGAGGTGCGGTGCAAGCGTTAATGTAGATGTGCATCCTAGTTGGCGAAAACCACATTTCTAAATATCACGATCCACCCACTTGGTGATCCCATAATTAAAAGCTAAGTAACCATAAACACCGGTAGTATCTAAATTAAAGGTGGGTAGTCGGTTTGATGATAAGCAAGGATGCATTTATGCAATAGGAATAAAAGCGTTGGTTGATATGTTTGAGTATAAAGTTACTAACTCATGTAAGAAAAGGTGCAGTGTAGCTTGTTTTGTAGAAGGTTATGGCTGGTACATTAGCATACGAAAAAGTGTTGTTAGCCGATACTTCTATGTTACTTCCATTAACTTGTTGTCATACATGTTCGAACAAAATTCATCCTAATCATCGAAATGCTACCCGAAAATTAGTGGGTCACATACTAATTGATAAATTGAGGAATTACAAGCGGGTATATCTGGTGCGGACATAAAAAGATTTTAATGTTGATTGGAAAGTAGACATTTCTTACTACCGAGCTTGGGGTGGGAAAAACATTGCATTACGGTTGTTGAGCGGTTGTCCTAGGGAGTCTTTTGAGCGATTGCCGTATTCTGCTATAACTTAAAGTTGCAAAATGAGGGGACGATAACACACATTGAGGCAGATGAGACAGATCGGTTTAAGATGGTATTCATTGGTTTCGGTGTTCTTGTAAGTTTTCCATATATTCTATTATCTTTTATTTGTGATTAATACCTTTATTATTATCAAAATTTTATTAATTAAGCAATCTTTTATTTCGATTGATTTAAAATAGATTCGACTTCTACGTTTTATCGACCATTGCTAATCATTGATGCCGCACATCTTAAAGGGAGATACCTTGAGTACGAATCGGTTGTTGTTGGGATGGGCGGCAACAACAGATTATACCTATTACAAGCTGGTGTATCTCAAGGTGAGACCAATGAATCATGGACATGGTTTTGAGCAAACTTAAAGAATGCATTGGTGAAGTAAAGATTTGGCCATCATCTCGGCGGACATCCGGCTATTGCACATGCATGTAGTACCGTTTTTCCCAACGCGTTTCATGGTTTTGTTGTCGGCATTTAATGATGAGCGCACTTTGAAAACTAGAAAGTGGAAGGCTATATATTGGAGGACATGCAAAGCTTACAGGCGGGAGTTTGATGCTTCAATTTGGAGATTCGATCATTAAAACGATGTGTATAAAAACTAAAAGATGAAAGTGGATTTGATAAATGGTCGCGTGCTTCTTGCCACGCAAGCGGTACAATTATTTGACCTCAAATAGTCTTTGAATCGATAAACTCTGTAACCAAAGATGTTAGGAAGGTTCCAATAACCCGACAATGGAGTACTACAGAAGGCTTCTACAAAAATGGTATTTTGAGCGTCGAGCAAAATACAAAGGTAACAAAAAGCATCTATTATAATAAAACATATTTGTCACGTCGCTCGAAAATGTATTATTATTTTTTATTTCGGATGCTCCAACGGATGAACTTAGCGAATGGGCAAATGCAAAAGTAAACAACGAGAATGGCAAAGAGTGCTAATTGGGGTGTTAGCAGAATTGAGATGCACAAGATTTACCAAATTCTTGATCAAAACATGTTCATATTGTTGACTTTGACAACGAGAGAATGCACTTGCGCAAATGGCGACTATCTGGTCTACCTTGTGGTCATGTTTGTCTTTGTGTCTAGAGTTGAAGGATGGTGGCGCTAGCGGTTGGGCGATGGATTGGTTTAGAAAGCGTCACTAAAAATACATACGAAGCAAGGGTTTATCCTCAAAAGATGTATCCTTGTGGCGTACTCACGATGACTTGCAAACCGTAAAACCTCCTGTATAAATACGGGAACTTTCAAAAAAGTTCATAAGGTGTTTTAAGATGTGGTGTAATGGACACTCCGAATACTTTGGCGGAAGTCCTTGAACAATGTTGATGGTCTTGAAATTGACATGGGCCGTCCGTCATACCCATTGGTGGACTCATCCACGATGCTTTAGCCACCAAACATAAGTCACTCTTTGGTTGGACATTAGTTAAGTTGAATGTATACGATTATGACTCGAGGAACCTTGATGCAGTGAAGTATCTTACGGGGTTTTCAAGGAAGAAGTATTATAATTAGTAGCTTGTGGAAATAAGGGTATCATTGGTCACATAGGTCTAGTATTCTAAGTCACACACATCATTCTTTGCTCATGATAATCTGATCTTAATTAAGATTTACTTCCACTTGAAACATTTCTTACGAAGAAGATTTATTCAAACCAAAAGTATTCTTACAAGCGAGTATTCTAACGGTGTGTAAAGAATTAAAAAGCAAGTCTTGATGGAAGAGTGGCAACTCTGTCATGCTTATTGGTAGTCTTGGGTGCGAGGGTGAAGACTTGGGAAGGCGGACTTGGGAAGGTCGGACTTGTCATTTGAATCACGCTCTTAGACCCTTGCTTGGAGGACTTGTCCTTTGTTAACAAGGACAAAGTCATTAGTAGAAGTAGGGTCGAGTGAGTCTTTGACTTTTGCCATAGGATGGTGTGATCCATCAAAGCATTAAGAGTGGAAAGGTAATGGAGTACTACAGAAGGCTTCTACAAAAATGGTATTTTGAGCGTCGAGCAAAATACAAAGGTAACAAAAAGCATCTATTATAATAAAACATATTTGTCACGTCGCTCGAAAATGTATTATTATTTTTTATTTCGGATGCTCCAACGGATGAACTTAGCGAATGGGCAAATGCAAAAGTAAACAACGAGAATGGCAAAGAGTGCTAATTGGGGTGTTAGCGAATTGAGATGCACAAGATTTACCAAATTCTTGATCAAAACATGTTCATATTGTTGACTTTGACAACGAGAGAATGCACTTACCGCAAATGGCGACTATCTGGTCTACCTTGTGGTCATGTTTGTCTTTGTGTCTAGAGTTGAAGGATGGTGACGCTAGCGGTTGGGCGATGTATTGGTTTAAAGCGTCACTAAAAATACATACGAAGCAAGGGTTTATCCTCAAAAGATGTATCCTTGTGGCGTACTCACGATGACTTGCAAACCGTAAAACCTCTGCTAAAACCTCCTGCTATGGATAGCGACAACTGGAAGACCCAAAGAAAAACACGTATCCGATCACGGGGAAGAGCGAAAGCAAAACACATGGCGGTGTGGAAAAGCGGGACACACAAGGCGGTCATGTCTTGAACCGTTGATGACAAGCAAGGCAAGTGTGTTTCTATATTTTATTTCAAGGGATATAATTTTTAATGTAATTACTCATATGGTTGTTTGAACTAATGTCACATGTCGAAGCGTAAAAGAAAGTCACAATCGTGCACCCTACAACCAACGAAGAAGCGGTGGAACAAGAGCGACATGGAGGACGGAGGGGGCGTGTAGAGGTCGAAGAGGAGAAGCAAGTGCTCAATCAAACAATGATTTCGTATGGAAATGTGAATCATCTACTCACGAAAACATCGTTCCTAATAACATTCGGTCACAACACATGGCGAAAATGTTGTTCATTTAGACGATTTATAGTTACTCAATTTGAACTTTAACACAATGGAAGCACAACTTATCGGTCATCTAGAATTTTCAATGTTTGTTACTTGAATAATAATATCTCTGAGGAATGGGTTGCTTTTATTGTTTTTATATTACGTTGTGAGAATGTTATACAATCAAGCTGTTGAATCAATTTGGACATTTTGGTTCTTTTCTATAAAACATATTGTTCATTCATTCATTAGAAAGCAGTTCTGACTTACCTCTTACAGTACAATCAACATCAAATCCAACTACAAGAAAACGACTATACATATACTAATTCATTCATTCATATCATCTATTCCAACATCTAACAGTTTGTTGGATATGCATGATCGCTCACATCTTTCACACTAGAATCTTGGATATAGGCAAACCGAAACCATATAAGCGGTTTGATGTGTCTTTTAGCCGTTTGCTATCTCCGAAGATAATGTGGCGGACTTGTTAACAAAAGCGTTTGATGGACCAAGGTTTCAACACCTTGTGGTCAATATTGGCATGCTAAACCCTTGATTCTGCGAGTTTATACGCTAGTTTATCTTTAAGCATTTAATCTCTCTGTTTTAAGATCAATTTCACCACCTAGTATATTGATCTTTTCTACATCTCAAATTCATTTAATCTGAAATTTTAGCCTCTCTTCAACACCCTCTAATCCAACTTTATATCCTAAGTTATCTAAAGTCAATCTCTACTTCTTTTCTCAAACTCTCGGTGATAGCCTTTTGAGACTCTAAGTTATCGACACATGATTTAAAGAACAAGTAGATGTTTTAGAATCATTGGATACCTCGAATCTGAACGGAAGATGAAGCATAGGCCATTAGAGCAAAGTTATGCTCTTTTGAAGCTTCACTAGCAAAAAAAGCGCATTTGGACCTTCTTCAATTTGATCACTCCAATCATAATCACCAAGTCCATCTGAGTTGAAGTAATAGTAGGCTCTTCAATTGTCTTCTTATTGCCTTCAAGTCTTTTAGGAGCTCGACATTCCTAACAAAATGACCTTTCTTCTTGCGGTTAAAGCACTCCATCTTGCTTTTATCGAATCCGACTCTCCTTTGACCATCATACTTAACTTGTCTTCCAGGTCCTCCTCGGAAACTTCCTTGCTTGAAGAGTCAACATTGCCATTTGCCATTGAAGGTTAAATCAGATTGCACCATCAACGACATTATCACTAACGGTGGTATTGTTTGCAATAGCCGTGGTTATACCATAGGCGTGATGGATGCATCTTGTGGGCTTTGTGATTAGTGGAGACAAAAGCAATGTTTTGATTAGAAGAAGGCGAATTAGAAAAGGTATTCGGACTCATATACCTTCAAGTTATTGAAGAGATTGTCGAGATTCATTGTAGGAAAGTCCGTCATGTTTCTCCACACAATGGTATGAATAGCCCAATCGGATGATAAGCTCCTTATGAACTTCAAATTAATGTCTTCTTGAAGGAACTTGTAACCAGCTGCCTTGATTGGTGATGAGTTTTGAAGCCTATTATATGTACCATCAATCTTTTCTCCACTTTACGTTGAAGGTTTCAAGCGATGCTTAAGCATGTTCATTCTTGACTTCTTGGTGGCTTCATTACCGTGAACCTTAATTCAAGAGCATCCAATAGTTCTTTAGCGAATCATCTTGATCAAAGTCTAATGCATACTCATTAGGTATTCCCATGGAGAAATCTTGTGAGGTAATTTCCTTACCATCCTCACCCTTCTTGGGAAGAGAGTCTCCTTTTCAACAACATCCCATAGAGCATAATCAATCATGCGAATGTATTGCCTCATTCGCATCCTGTTGATATTATGTTTGAGCATGGGAACCTTAGAAGCGATCACCATATGAGTTTCTTGAGACAAACTTCCTTAAGTACAAATTAACAGACTTCTTCTTAAGCAAGCTCGATACCACTTGTTGATGTTGAGCAACGATCTTTAACAAAAGCTTATCAAGTATTACGCGAATTTAACACTTGATCTTGCTGAATACTCTTACGAAGGGTTTTGCAACCTTGAAATCGACCTTAGGTATATCTAACCTAACCTAGGACTTGTTATACAATATAAACGCGATAAATATCTTTTCCATATTTATCTAATACAATAAACTAACCAACTTTTGATGGACCAAGGTTTCAACTACTGCGAGTTTAAGGGAGGCATAGGCCTCGGGGAGGCATATGCCTCGGGGAGATTGTGCAAACTCGCATATTTTGTGTATTATTTTGTTTACCAACACTAACTTCTAATAATTCTTTAGTTTGTTTGTCTTTGTGTTGTTCTTGTGTGTTTTTGTATACATTTTGCGGTTATGCGGATTGCATTTTGTCTATTCCTTATGCGAATTGCGGTTTGTCTATCCATGATCAAGATCAAATTCATCAAGTGTGGTTCATTGGTATATGGTCAAGATAGCAAAGATTGTTTTGATTACGAAATCAAAAGTCTTGAAGCAAACAATTTGATTATGAAGTTATAATCTTGAAGAAAAGAAATTGAAGTCAAATTGTTCTTTCATTCATTCAAGAAGCAGTTCTGACTTACGACACAAAAGTCAACCTACTACAAATGCATCTTCAAGATCGAGCTATACACTTACGCTAATCCTAATATAGTACATATCATCTATTCCAACATCTAAGTGAATGTTGGATATGCATTAGATCTTTGGATATGCGTTAGTGGGTCTTGCATACCCACCCATTCCGTCTATCTCGATGGGTGGATATGCATGACCAATCTGACGAAGATGCTAAGGACCAAAATGGAGAGGATGGATTGATGCAAGCGTTGATGATGGCGATGACCACACATGATGATGGAGAAAAATAACGTCTCTGTGTGCTTCATCTATGTATTTCAACCAAAATGCAATCCATCCACCCTCCTAAGCCCTTCTATTATCGATGTGTGTTGATGCACCAAAAGATGGTGCGGTGAGACCAGAACCACCTCTCTATCTTTGGGGGTGGCGGATTCTGGCACGAGGCCTTTGTTGAGACCGAGGTCTTTGGAGGTTGGGAGTATGATGTTCCTCCTTATAGGAGTCATCGAGAATCATCGTGATTCACTTGGATTCACTACACTATCATCTTCTGAAAAAGGGAGAAAGGGTGATTTATTTGGTCGTGGATAAGGTTGAGGAAAATAATGTAGCCATGGGTTTGAATCACCACTTGATGATGATGAAGAGGATGATGAAGATGATGTTGTGAGATCTATGATCTCAGGTTTGGTATTCATGATACAATTTGGTTAATTGGGGTTTGTTTTTGAATCTAGGGTTTGTGGTAAACATTTGGGGATCTTTGATGAAGAGATAAGTATACATTGGGATCATTTTATAGACGGGTTAGAGGTTCAATGAAAATTAATGCGAGTGGGTGTACGGTAATTCTAGAAACTTACGAAGATATTCTTATCTTTGATGGTTTCTGTTGAAGTGTATAACTTGATGATTGACCATGTGTTTATCTTTGAAAGCGTTATTTTGGGGTTGGTCAAAGTTGAAATACACGTCGTGACGGTCAACCAAACGGTCCATTTTCTTTGACTATAATTTGGGCAAAACTTTCTCTCACCATCACTCTCTTGAACAAACCAATTCCTCTCATCCTGCATCCACAAACACTCACCATTACGAAACATAACCCTAAAACTCATATCCTCATGGCTCTTGAATTTAAAATGATCACAACAAGGTTGCATTTACGGGAAAAGGTAAGGGATATGAATTATGCGAACCAATGGTGGAATTCTTGAATAGGTCCAACATTTGTTATGCTCTTACATTCTCGAATGAGATATATGAATCCTTGGTTACTCGGTTTTGGAATCTCTGCATGCGAGAGGAATGAGCAGAGATTAGAAATTTGTGATTGATGGAGCAGAGCACATAGTGACGAGAGGACCTAATAAGGAGGAAGCTTCGCTTGGAAGATCTTGATGGAGAATTTCACTCTAATCGGGAAGGCGTGCTTCTTGGGCTAAGGGCAATTGGCTATCGAGTACAAGGGCGATATGTGGTGAAGAAGGAACTTTGCCGAAGTGGAGGTTCTGGTTCACACGCTACTTCAATGCATAAGCAACAAGTCGGGAGCATGGGACAGTTCTCTTCACAACTAGGATGTGGTATTGTTTGTCTTTCCCGAGGGTAACTTACAATTTTCTAAGTATATTTTTGAAAACATGGTTGAAAATCTTCAAAGGAAAAAGACTAAGTTTTAATGTACCCAAGGTTTACGCAAATGATTTTAGACACCACTACCCAAGCCCAATCCTTTTATCCCATAGGTGCTTTGTTGCTAAATTATTTGCAACCATGAGAACTCACTTTCGGGGAACATCATCCCTTGCTTGCGGCCATGTTGCCCCAAGCCAATGAGGCTGGCGATGAGGAGAATGTGGCTAATAATCCTCCTTCTTCACTGTTGCTCTTGATGGTAATCCATTAGTTAACATTGATGAGGGCCCTCATCAGCTGTTGAAGCAACTCATGTTGCTCGGACCGACCACCTTGTCCCGGTCCAACACCCGCACTAGTTACACATGATGAGTCGATCTTAACGGACTACCCCACCAAGTCTGTTAGGGATCCTCTCAATGAAGATCTTCCTCACTTTGAGCATGATCATGATTCTCTTGAAAGGTCAATGAAGCTCCCACACCACGAGCAATCTGCTGGTGGGTGAGGACCTATTACACTCTCATCTGTTTATGCTCTTGTCAGCGGTATGCTCTTGGGTGACTAGTGCGAAAAAGGAGCTTGCGAGACCAAGTCTTTTCTTGGTAGTAAGATTGAAATCTGCGAGAATCAAGTCAAGGAATTAGAGGACAAACTCAAGGGGCTCAAAGGAAGCTTGTGGTTTCTTGATGAAGAACAAGAAGTACCTCGGTTTGGGTCTCTTGATATGTTGGTGATGTGTCTCTTAATGATCCTTCATCGATGGTTCTTGCTTCCTCGAAGAAGAAGGAACTGTTCTCTACAAAGAAGAAAGAGATCTTATTTAAGTAAGGTTTCTTACGAAACTTCAAAGGAACACTGGTGTTGACAAAGGCTGCATCTGGCGATGTGCAAATTGAAGATGTATCTTCATATCATGGTCAATCTTCATCATTCAAGAACCAACAGGCCCTTCACCTTGACGGATCTTCCGGTTGATAATCGCATCAGCGTGTTTCTCCTACTGATTGACACGGGTATTGCTCTTGAGGTTCTGTCGTTGATATAACTAAAGATGAGTGTGCTAGAAGCACGATGATAAAGGGAAAGATGTAATAGCGAAGATGAGCTTGGTCCGGACACGGTAAGTGAGGAGGAAAGACTAGGACAAGCAAGTAGATTGGTGAGCTTGAGAAGTCAAAGAAAAGTGAAGTATTGGCTCAACAACTTGAGGCAGAGGACTTTCATCTTTACCTCACGAGAAAAGAAGAAGCTGGATGAAATGCGTGTTCGGATGCTGCTGAATCTTGGGATACTCTAGCGAGCAAGTTATTTCAAGACCTTCTCTTGCTCAAAGTATACTAGGTGGAGATTTCAACGATGAAAGTTATGTGGATCAAATGATGGCTCGGGGAAGACAAAGGAAGCAAGAAGCTATCGCACAAAGGAGGGCCATCAAAGCTCGGAAGAACAAAGAAAACTCCTACTAAAGCGAAATGAGAATGGTGGTGAAAAATCAATGCTCGATGTACAACTACGGCTTAACAATGAAACAAGTCAAGGCTTTTCACGATCATGTCTGTTTCGCAAATATAAGCAGATCATGAGGACAAATCATCATCTTCAACACATTCTACCAACTTGAAAAGGATTCTTTGAGAATGAAGTTGCTCGAAGCAAAAGACTCAAGTCGATGATGCTCCACCAGGTGACTTCTCGGTCATTTCTACTAAAGCATCTCTTGAAGTTGCTTCCTCTCTTGACAAGGGTCCATCTGTTGAACCATCTACCAATTCTCTGAAGCACGATATATCAGCCCCACTTCATCTGTGGCAACCGTTGACACACGAAGCTTCTAAAGTCAAGGAAGGCGATCTCGCGAAATAAAAGCAGAAAGGCGGTAAAGATGCTTCACGGGATGAATGCACTACGTGAAGGTGGTCCAACTAACTCTCCTCGCCTCTTCAAGTCTTACCACAAATGTTCAAGCGAAAATGCTCCTACGGGAAATCCATAAGCTTTGGTAGGAGGAAGAAGAGAATGGCCAAAAGATCTCCCTTGGATCTTGGGCGATAACTCAACTTTCATTCTGAGAGGGTTCTGCTGTTGATTTTCTGAGGAGATCAAAATGTGTTGGTCGATTGGAATCGAAGGATGATCGGATGAATGTCATTCATCGAAAGGACTCCACTTCAATGGAATTCACCTTTACGAAGGAAATTCTACACTTGATAGGCAGGCGGACTTACTTACTCTGTACACTCGTGTTACCACCCATTCTTGCAACAAGGAACCACAAGGTTACGGGATGTTCTTCTAGGGAGATCTTCAAGTCTGTTAAACTCTCATTCTCCCAATAGTAAAGCACATTCCATTTGGGAGAACTCGCATCGGTGGAAGGTTGCGTCACGGAGATTCTATCCTCTCCTCGTGTGCATGTGCTTGAGACTAAGGGTGGAATCTTTATGCGTATGCTTCTTTGAAAGAAAGTATCCATTGCCCAGAGACTTATGGAGCGAATGCTTAGTCGAAGTGGAGATTCCTCCGGATCCGATTGGGCAATGAAAGGTATGCCTTCAACATTGGTGGGTTTGATCAAGACTCAACTTCTTCAACATGACAATAGGCCTCATCCTCATCCTTATCATGGTACTTGGTACTCTGCACTACCTTGTTTTGTTACATTTAGTTTGTGTTATTTGTGTTGTTGTCAATTTACGTGTTATTTTCAATTTCTTAGTTAAAAAAAAAATAATAATAATAATAAAACTAACATTTATGCGAGGTTTGTTTGTTGTACCATTCGATGGTTTTAACTCACGGATATACCTTGTGTATGTCAAAGAGTTGGCTAGTCCAAAGTGCTGACTTTGGTAAAGACACAACAAATCATTGATAATTGTAATGGTTTGCTCAAAATCATAGGGTCTACAACCACCCATGCTTAGCTTCTTTGAGGGTTGCATGGTCATCAATTCACCATGGTCTATTCCTTTTGGAATCCAAGAATTGGCTAGCCACATGAATATGGAATGTGGTAAAGGCAAGCTGAATCCATATTTGGTTCTCAATTCACCAATACTAAGAATTGACTAGTCACGAGCAAGCGGCTACGGTAAAGACAAGTCAAATCCGTTTATATGGTTCTTTGGTTTGCCAATAAATCGAGATGGTTATCAATGTACCATAGTTTCGAACTCAAAACATATGGCTACTCCGGTAGTGATGGCTATTGGTAAAGAGACATCAAACCCATTATTTTCAATGATTCACCTCGCGAGGAGTTAACACACTGGAAGTGATGAGAATAGTATGAAACTTATATGTTTTGATGTACATGATGTCATATGTTCTTTGCAAAGATACGGTGAGAAATAAGCTTTGAGCTTACTAGACCATATACCAAGGACCACACTTGATGAGAAATAAGCGAGCAGGGCATCTTTGCAAAACAAACTCGGAGAAACACAAACCTAGTCAAATTCGGTTAAATATCTATTTTGAGTCTTTGCTTCGATGTTCGTATACAATCAGCTGGTCTTTGCATAGTTAAAGATCTTTCAAGCTGGAACCTAACCTAGTCAAATTCGGTTTAGGTGAACATCTGTTGGGAATTATGTGAAGTATGGATTAAAGCGAACAAGTTAATCTTGAATGGATTACTCTTTGAAGTAGTGTGGATTCTACGAAGACATAATTAGAAGATATATAGTGATCATTTGGTTTTCTTTGAAGTTGTTATTCCGTGTTTAGTATATTTAGTTTGGATATACATGAGCTTTATTAGGAAGTGATTGTGTATATCTTATTTAGTTTTATGTTTATCGTTTCTTGGGAAGCGGTTTAGGGTATTGTTTAGGGTTCCTTGTCTATGGAATATATGGGATTTTAATTTAATAAAATGAGGTTGCGAAAATAACAAAATTTGAACAATCGAATACATTAACTTCACATTGTTAAAGTATCGTCGACCTTTTTGCATCAATTTATTGATTTACAAATTTTTCGCCTAATCCGTTACACTTTACTACTAGCCGCATTCTAACATCGTGATGGATTCAATCTTCTAGGATTGGTTTAATTACCTCTGGCGATAGGTTCCTTGTATATACGCAATCTTCTCTATCTTTTGAAGCGATTGGATCAATTATAGGATGTGTCTCCTTTGTTCCTCTTGAGCGAGTTTAGCTTCGACATTTGTCTTGCCACATTCTTTGATAAAGGATAATCCCTATCAGCGAACATGAAAAACCTATCATTTTTTAGTTTTACACCATGAACCTTGCGGTATGAGTACAATAGCCATTCATCCACCTCACAATCATACCAATATTGACATCAAGATCGAGGTTCAAACATGGTCTTTATAGCGACCACACAAACTTAGCTAACTCTCCATTTGGACCTAACTTCCCATATCGAACTTCATTACTTTCCACAATGGTCCAAATCAACATTAGTCAAACAATCGATAAGATCCCAAATGTGAAATAAGTGGATTTGCATCCATCACCTCTTGTAATCTCAACTACTTCTCTACCTCTTTGTATAACAATCGCCAATCGATAATAGGATGAGCGCTTTTAAATGAATAGGATTAATAGGTTCGGGATTAGGACTATTAGTCTCCTTAAAATCTTGTTTAGTTCTTTCTTTCTTTTCAAATCTTCATCCACCTTTTGTCTTTTATAAGCTGGATTGCTTCTTTAACCATTACGCTTCTTTCTCGAATTCATAGGAATGTGATCTTCATTAACCCTCATACACATCGACAAAGCTCCTTGACCTCTCATTGAACATGTTCTTAGATTTACACCAACATTTATGCTGAATTCTTGATAATCTTCATGTATGAATTTCTCATCTCGCTCTTTGTAGGAGGTTTCTTTCTTTTGACTTGCTTTTCTCTTTTTGAACCTTGTTGCCCATTCACACAAGATTCTTGCTTTTGATTATTAGAGAACAGTTCCACACTTCACGAGTGTACTCATTCCCAATATTAGTAGAAGCTTCAAGAAAGGATTGTGAATCCTCCCGATCATCTATCCATCTACGATTAGCTTCCTCCTCTTGTAGCCTTTTCCTTTCTATTTACGCTTTTACTGACTATGATTCTTACACCAAAGTCATGATCATAAGCAATCTGCTCTTGTTTATTCTTAAACTTTATATCGGGTTCAACAATACCTTTTCCTTTCCAATATCTGGTAGAGCCACCTTCTTGTTCAAAGGCTCACCAATAGTCAAGCTTTTAGTCAAGGGTTTAGGTCCAGTTGGTTTAAGAAATATAGGGCCGGTGCAATGGTAGGTGTAGGGTTTGATGAACTTTGCTTAAATTTATCGATGTCTTGGCGACCTCCTTGTCAACTTCTTTTGATTTAGGTGGTGAAAGCAGATGTAGTTGTGACAATTGTAGATGTGGTAGTAATAGCGATGTGTGAGACTACTATATTGTCTACTACGGTTTTCAAACTAGCCGTGGTTCTGACGCTAGCCATGGATGTCTCCTTTAGCACCTCCTTCTCTTTAACGTGTACATGACTTGGTGTCGTTACCTCGGTTGAAGTTGTAGCGATGGGTTACGAGTAACTATCGGTGGTTCTGAAACACTAGCGATGGATGTGTCTGCACCACCTCCTTCTCTTTAACTTGTGCATCACTTGGTGGGGTTAACTTCGGTTTCGATTGTAGCGATGGGTTACGTGTAACTATCGGTGGTTCTGAAACACTAGCGATGGATGTGTCTGCACCACCTCCATCTCTTTAACTTGTGCATCACTTGGTTGGGTTAACTCGGTTTCGATTGTAGCGATGGGTTACGTGTAACTATCGGTGGTTCTGAAACACTAGCGATGGATGTGTCTGCACCACCTCCATCTCTTTAACTTGTACATCGATTCTTTGGGTTTACCTCGGTTGAAGTTGTAGCGGTGGGTTACGAAAGACTATCGGTGGTTCTGAAACACTAGCGATGGATGTGTCTGCACCACCTCCATCTCTTGAACTTGTACAACTTGGGTTTACCTCATGTAGCGGTGGGTTACGAAAGACTATCGGTGGTTCTGAAACACTGGGTTTACCTCGATTGAAGTTGTAGCGGTGGGTTACGAAAGACTATCGGTGGTTCTGAAACACTAGCGATGGATGTGTCTGCACCACCTCCATCTCTTGAACTTGTACATCACTTGGTGGGTTTACCTCGATTGAAGTTGTAGCGGTGGGTTACGAAAGACTATCGGTGGATGTTTCACGCACCAAATCCTTCTCTATATCATCTAATCTGATCTTCACGATCTTACGACTTCATTCCCATCTTTATCGGACACCACATCGCCTCCATGATCTACACTATCCATATCCACATCCTCATCCATATGCACTTGCATCCTCCACGAATCAAATCCTTGATCGTCCCTGTTTTTTGGTCCTCCAAAACCACATCTTGACGAGGATCTCACATTCTTAGTATGTTTCCTAACTCTTCTAACAACACTACGCCCATGTCTCTAACTTTCTCCATCACAAACATCACGTGCTTCAATTGTCGATCGTATTCTCCATTTTGTACATTTAACCGTCAATTCATTTAATCGTTCACGATTTTCATCCCAACTCGACTGTGTTAAGCGGTCAGAGAGGTGGTTCATTGGAAAAGGCATCATGTTGATGTTCATCATTATCCGTCCATTCATGTTGATGTTCAAGGTACCTCCTCGGTTCGACCGGTGTGAGCTGAGTGCGGTAGTGAAGTTATCATAGCATCGGGGTTGGTGTCGGTGGTTACACTCATACTAACAGTGGGTGCAACTACGGTGTTAATGGGTTCAGGTCCAGTCAATTGGGGTTCATTTACATCATCAAACTCACGAATGACAGGTAAATTAATCATATGAGGGAACAATGGAACAATTGGGATTGTTAAATTAGGCTTTTGGTTCCTCATATGAGCAAAACCTTAGGATGCATATAATGCACCTCATACTTTGTATTATGTTCAACAAGTTCTGCTATTTGGCTATCCACAATAAGTTGAACAAACCTAGGATACAAGTAATATTTACCTTTCTTCTAATATTACGCAAAACCCTTCAAAAATCATGCTAGACCAATTGAATTCCCTCCCCCGGATAGACAAATTAAGCGGTTGCAATTTTGGAGGAAATTCATTAAACCCAGTGGTCTTATTACTCAGACACATCAGCAAGGTGTGAATTAAAAACTTCCATTCGGGAGAAAACATACATTTAAAAAATTTTACCCTGTCTCCCCTTCTTGCATAACCTAATCTTTGTAAACCTATAAATATATCATTATCAGAAAGATTAACTAGTCCGTTAGCATCATCGAACATCAACGTACCTCTAATGACTTCCTCATCCACCAAAATCTCATTATCATCCACCACAGTCCTAAACACCTCAAATCCATCTCGCTCCTGTATCTCAGCATTACCCCAAAAAGCATGTATATAATCTTTAAGAATTGTGGGTGCTACACTTAGTGCAAACCGAATTTTAGTGTGGTTGATAAAATCAATCATGTCATGAAAACCATCGAATGATTATTTTTATTAAGTAAGCAACTAGGTTATGGGTGTTGGAATCTGCTGACGGCATTGTGAGTTGTTTTGGAATATGAAGTGGGATTTTGAAATTACCGATTTTGAGTGGTTAGGGTTTATGTGGGCGTCAATTGGAAGTGATTTGAAGATCAATTAGTTCAATGGCGGTGATTTGGGGAAAAATAAGTTTGCACCAAATTTACAAAACACCCCTTGAAGTATGCATTACCATGCAAGCGATAGCGATGGATTTCAAACAACTAGCGGTGGTTTGATAAAGTATAGCGATGGATACATCAAATTTACAAAACGACCCCAGTATATATTATCGGAAAACCCTTGGCGGTGCATTGACAACCACAAGCGGTGGTTTGATAGGCACTAGCGAGGGTTTCATAGGCGGTAGCGATGGATACATCAAATTTACAAAACGACCCCTCAAATGATACATTAAGAGGAAGGCGCTAGCGGTGGGTTGAAGACCACTAGCGGGGGTTTCATAGGCGCTAGCGATGGATACATCAAATTTACAAAACAGCCCCCAGTATACATTATCGGGTCAAGTACAAGAAAGAATGAAAATCACGTGCTTATATATACGACTTACGATTTTTAAAATAATTTGTAATATCGTGTCTCGTTTTGTAATTTTTAAAATAATTTGTAATATCGATTTTTAAATAATTTGCAACGTGTCAAATAACCAAACACTTAATGAATACCAAAGTCAACCAATTAATTTACTCCTCAACAACTTATACCTTCCCGCATTAATTTATGATTCCATATTAACTTCTATTTAAGAACCTATAACTCGGATACTACCCATATCACACATACCCCAATTATTAACCTCAATTGCTTTCACCTCAACTTCTTCATCTTCATCTTCATCTTTGCACCACCACTACATCATAGCGCCGCCTCCACCACCACTACATCACGCGCGGTATCGTTTACTACTTTTATAAATACTCTTGTTGACCGTAAAAGCTACATGGGTTTTGTTATATAGTTTAATCTTAAGCTGGGTATCTCTTGTTTATTAGGTATTGTTATATAGTATATGCAATTGATTAGTTGTAGGAATATATGATTTGCTTTTATACTTGTTTCAAATTGATTAGGTGTCATGGGTTCCAATCCGAGGCCAAGCCGTGACCATGATCGGGGCCAAAAGGTAAGATATGTCGTTGCGTATTTTAAATAGCTTAGGGTTTTAAGTAATGAGAACTATCCAAGCATCGGGTTTCAAAAAGACCCTTTAAACCATTAAGCTCGAGTTGGTCATTTTAACAATTAGGGTATGAGGGTAGGATGGTGGATTTTTGGGACATAAACCAAATTATTGGCAGGGTTTTGGGGTCCAACCCCTTTCTTGTGTAATAGAACTTTAACTAGGATAATGAGATCATGTTGTGTTCATATGCTTGTGATACAAAGATTTGATCGTGTTTGCGGACGACTATTTGAGCAGTGTGTATATGGTTGAGGTTCTTGAAAACAAAAGAATCTTTGTTAGTGTGTGTGCTTAAAGTGCTACTATACCATTGCCCAACACCATTTCATTCTCCTTTTTACAATGATCTTCCCAAAACTCACCAACAATTCTCTCTATATTATCAAACAACAATATAGAAATCAAACGACCATGACACGTAGCTTCTCGATGGTTTCTGACGAGGAGGTACACGGTTTCTTAGTCCGGTAGATACCGGAAAGTGTAAAGCCATTTCTTGTTACGGTATGTAGAAGTTACGATGAAGAGGTTGAATTATCAAGTGTAGAAAGGTGGTGCATAAGGGTTTAGCTTGCTTTGAGATTGTTTAAGCGAGTTTGTGTTTTTAGTGGTGTCTTTTTGGTGACAAATTCCATGTTTCCGTGTGGTATGAGATCATAGATGATAACAAGATAGATGAAATGGTTGGTAATGATATATATATAATGGTGGCGGCGATATGAGTGTTTTGAGGGTGCCTCATTAACTCCACTTCACTCGCCATCACTATCATTACAAAACCATGTCATCTATTTCTTATAATCTCGACATCTCTTTGTTACGAAACATGGGTTTCTCATCAACAAGCAGACACTAAAAGCAGAACACGACGCGGTTATGAACTCTCTACGCATGGCTAAACCACTTTGCACTACCTTTCTACCCTTGAAGATTCAACTCTCATCATTAGGTAACCATTACAAACCGTAACAAGAAACGTGTTGTACACTTTCCCATATCTACTGGACCAAGAAACCGTGTACCTCGTCGCCGTGAACCATCAAAGAAGCCACGTGTCATAGACGCAAACTTCAATTTTGTTGGTTCATAATATAGTAGAGAATTTTTGGTTTGATTTTGGGGTGATCATTGTAAAAAGGATAAGGAAATGGTGTCGGGCAATGGTATAATATAACTGGCGACACACTAACATCATTCCTTTGTTTTCGGGATCCTCAACCATATACACACTGTTCAAATAGTCGCATGCTGCGATCAAATTCGTGTATCACAAGCATATGAACACAACATGATCTCATTATCCTGTTAAAGTGCTATTACACATGAAAGGGTTGGACCGACACTGCCAATAACGGTTTATGTCCCAAAATCCACCATCCTACCCTCCTACCGTAATTGTTAAAATGACCACTCGAGCTTAATGGTTTAAAGATTTAAAATACCGATGATTGCATAGTTCTCATTACTTAAAACCTAAGCTATTTAAAATCTGTGAGTTAGCTTTGGTCGAACTCGAAGAAGCGGGAGATATCGGAGTCTCTCGACAAAGACCACGGTTAACACGAGTTCGCGCCTTATGTGTTACGATATGTTTGTAGAGAATAACTTGGTTAGGATTACCGCTAAATGGATTATAGGTATAGTTTTGAACATTTGCTTATCGTAGCTTAGGTATAGTTTTCGGACCATTGGTGATTTTGTAAACACATTTTATGTTATCGATTGATGCTTATATAAGAAATTATGTTTAACGAACTTGTGTTGTTGTGACAAAACAAAAGCGTATATGATGAAAACTTCTAAACTATATACAAATATCAATTAACGATCAAAACATAAATGATGATAACTTCTAAACAATTATACAATTTTTTCTTCTAAACAATATACATTTTACACTTCTATTTTAAAACAACTATAATTCCACTCTATTTAACAACTCCTATCACAACTACCAACACATTTTGTGGTTATCACTCTATATTTCCACACTCTATTTTTAATCCTCTCTAAAAAAAAACGTATCTCAACAAACAACAACAATGTCCAACCCCCGTCTTCCCCTCTTGGATCAACTATCCCGTACAGCAAACTCTCGATCTGTCAAGTCCATGATGATTGTGGAATATTGGGGAGAAGTTAGGGATACTGTTCGGGATGAATTAGATCTGCAAGAGAAGATTGTGAGCTAGCGCTCGTGTACAACGTAGGGATGTGCTTATTGGAGGCTGTTGGTTGTGGGTCCAACTAACTTCGTCATTGCGTGCATTCGGCACATGAGAAGGATGCAAATTGAAGATAGGGCTGAGATTGTAAGGAAGCTGACCTCCATCTTTGAAAGGCGTGCTCGCGTTTCTTCTTTGTTATCCTTCATTGAACATCTTGAGTCAATGGTCCTTTGAATTTCTGAAGCCTTCATGTTAGGTTTATGTTTTGTTTAGGTTAGTTATGGTGGGTTATGTGTGTACTAGTTAAGTGTAACTACTTTTGTTTATGTCGTTGTCAATCTTAATCTTAATTGTCTTTGTGTTTTACAAAACAACCTACATTGACGTTGAATTAAAAAAGCAAAATTATATCGCATAATCGACATAATTAAAATTAAAACATAAAATAAAATAACAAAATATGTTTGTCTACTCGGTTTAAGTTGGTAAGATGAAAATGGCGCATTAATAAGGTCGCTTGGAATACATCGGTTTATGTGAAAGTACTTGACATGATACATACATTGGTTTGTGTGATAATACTTTTTTACACTTATTGTTGTTTGACCTCAAATCGGAAAAGATTTGCATTTGACTTGTAAATAAATGTAGAGTTCTTGTCGGCGCTTTAAAAAATGTCGCTCAGAATATATTGGATTACGTGATAGTACTATTAAACACATGTCTTATTTCATATAAAGATCATACTTTCTTATAAACAAGTTTATTGCTTATAAAATAACGCTTAAAAAAAGTTGTTTAAAAAACTAAGTAAAATTATTCGATTAACAATTTAAAATAAAGGGAACTAAACTAAATAAAGACATATAAATTTAGGCCACTTAAATACAATTGTCGAATATACAATTTAGCAATACAACTATTTTGAGTCCATGCACTTCTGCAATACGTTTAAACACGTCTCCTAATGTCACGATTACTGCCAGGCATGGAAACCTGTCAAATTAAAGAAAAACAAAGGTTCAAAATTTCCTCAATATTCATCAAGTAGTGTACTATACTTATTTTGGTTCAAATTGGCTATCAAATGAATATGGCTTATAAACAAATTCATCAAGTAGTCTAGTATACTTATTTTGGTTCAAGTTGGCTATCAAATGAATATGGCTTATAAGTCAAAACGCCATAATTACTATGCGTGGCTATCAAATCAAAAGACCTTATAACTAATATAAAAACACACATAAACCAAAGGAAAACTATGACTGCTGTTTTGTTAAAAAAAAAATAAATAAAATAAAATAAAAACCAAAAGAAGAAAATGACTACAAAAATGCCTTTCTGCGAGGAGTTAGCTGCTGCTGCTGGTTCTAGTCTCGTTAGAGACATGATGGTGGAGAAGTTTCGTAGGGAGGTTACTGTCACTAGGGTGAATGACGAAATTAACCAAAAAGCCCAAGATATTAGGGCTCGTGTTCTTGAGAGGATTTCGTGATTGCGAGTTGGAGCTTTTGTATCCCTTTGATTCGGTGTGCAAAGTATTTCACAGTTGAATATTTTGCAAAATGAAGATTTGGCGAGACATTGCAAACATGTTGGTGAAGGTTGTGAACAAGCGAGCGAACAAGGGAGCTTATGTCATTCATTGAAAGCTCAAGTCTATGGTGTCTTGAGCTGGTTTCTTGGTTTTTCATATGTGTTTTCGAGTTTAATATATGGTTAGGAATGTATGATGTTTATGTTTATGCTTATGGATGTTCTATAAACCTATTAAGGTTAATTTTGTTGGATATTTTAATATATGCACTTAGTTATTTATGTTTGTCTAAGTACTTTTGTGGAACATACACGTGTTATAACTTTGCTCCTTGATATCTTTGGCTTGTAGCGTAGTGTTGAAAACATAACCTACATCATCAAAAAAAAGTATAATGGATATGGATCGTGTCGTGGTAAGTGTGATATGAATTAATCGGTAACTTTTACGCACGGGTAAAATATAAGTGTCGCTATAAACAAAAAAAAAAAAAAAAAAAAAAAAAAAACAAAACAAAAAGCGGCGATATTCTTTGGAACGCTAAATGCTACTTTGTGACACATATATCGCACTGCTTTATTAGATTTATGTGTCACAAAGTAGAATCTAACATTTCGAAATAGCGTTGTTTTATTTTTATTTATTTTTATTTTTATTTTTTGCACCACCTTAATTTTTTATCGATCGCTGCAAAGGCTTTATCTTGCTCTTCAATGAAAACCAACTTACGCAACCTTGACAGCAACTACATCCCTATGGCTATGAGACATATCGACATCAACATCAATAAGGATGCTTGCTTCTTACGCCCAACAATAAGCTCATCATATGTCATATTGCTTGCATCTTTTAATCTTCTTCCATGTATAATCAATTTGGTTGTATAATCATCTTGAGAATCATAAAAGTTAAGATTTTTATAATAAAAATCAAATAAGTTTTAGGGATTATGTGCCATATACATCATTAACTTCCCATATCGATCGGCAAGGTCATACATGGCGGCCGCATCCCTATCACACTCTATTGGTTTCAATCCTACCTCTAATTGACATTGTGGTAAGCAGAAAAACAACGAATGGAAATTTAGCTCGATATGTTCTTTGAAGCGGCACATACTATTATAGTCCACCTTCCTATCCTTGGACACACTCAATAAAAAACACCCCATTTTCATACCTCAGCGGTTGGAAATAAAACTCCCCAAAACATGAGCGTCAAGCAGTGCGAGGATCCGAACTCCAAATAGGTGCCATCACATTCTTGGAACACGTAAAATACAATATTTTAAAAATATAAATAATTTTAAATGTAAACCCTAATTAGATTCGAATATTGAAACATCAAATATAGACAAAATTGATATGGGGACCATGACAATAAAGTATAATGAACCTTTCGCACAATTCAATTTTAATAATCGAGCGAAAGCAGCGGTTGTATTAGATTATTAAGAAGATAGGGTTACAGTCGGTAGGAAGTGAATGTGGGAACAAAAGATAAAAGACACGATATTAGTGTATCATAAATCGCTAAATTGAAAAAGGCGCTTTTAAAAAGTTACGAGAATATTTTGGGATATGTGATAGTACATTCTGAGTTTGGTCATTAAATATTAAAAAAAAAAAAAAAAAAAAACAAAAATAAACATTTTCAAAACAATTTTACCACTCTATAAATACCAACTTCACATCAAACACATTTTTAACACACAATTTCAAACACAATTGAAGCTCAAAATACTTTGACACAAGATTTAATATGGCTTGCCGTCTCCCCATTACATTGAAGATATGCAAGTGTCGTTCAAAATCAATGCAATATCGATGATGAGGCCGAAAAAGCGCTATTATAAGCGTCATCAAATTGTTTGACCGAGCAAAGGCGGAAAAGGAACAAATGAGACAAAACTACCATAGTTGCAGCGACATTACTCTTGAAAGAAAAGGCGTGATCGACAAATTTTGAAAGATCAAGCACACAAAGATCGCGAGGTTCTTGACAACTTGTGGCGGTGTGTGAGCGATGGTGTGAGCGAGGAAGATTAGGCTCGGTTCTAGGATTTGCTCGTTCTCGTACTCCTCGTATGACTATGCATGCGGAGAGCATTGATTAGATTTATGATTTATGTATTTGAATGTTTTTTATTGACATTGTAAAATTTTAATCATCTCTAGCGGTGTTTTCATCAACTCTAGCAGACGTTTCATCAACTCTAGCGATGGTTTAATTCAAGCATTGGATTCATTCTTACGGCGATGGTTTCATCAACTCTAGCGGTGGTTTGAAATGTCCTAGCGGTGGATACACCAACCACACTCAATCTCTTTACCAAGATTACATCTACCAAAAGTAGTCGAAAAATAGTGATATTATGAACTAATATGAAGGATTACAACATAATGGTTGTGTTGTGAAAGTCCTTACCATAAAGCTGTTAAAATTTGTAACAGTCTAAGCAGTCAATCGAATACAAGTATATACACACCCACCCACTTTGAAAAGTTTGTTCATGTAACCCAACAAAATAAATAGAAAATGTCATAACAATCTACATACATGAAATTAAACCTTATCCGATTTCCTAACAAATATGGAAAGCAGGATACACCAAACCATCATAAGACTCTACATACATGAACTTAAACCTTATCATCTTTCCATGATCAAACTCACAATCTTCAAAAAGTAGTTCCGGTCACCTAATGCATTCACATGATTCACGGAATGGATTGTCTCTATGATAGTCAATCGAATTTGCATCATGTATTCGACTTCATCATTCCTAAAAGTGCATTTTGATAAAAATGCATAGGATGATCTGAAGGAAATGGTGCGGAATGTCACGGTGTGCAACAATTACAAAAATTGTATAAAATTATATAAATGCATAGAAAAAAGTACACACAAAAACAAACTTACAAGTTTACATAACGGAAGAATTTGATGAGACCTTACGTAAAAGACATCGGTTCGCTCACCAAAATGATCAAGGTGACCAATCCATTGGCAAATGTGTTGCATTCACGATCACTGTTTCAAAAATATCAAAATAAATCTTAAAGATAAATGTTATGATATTACTGAATATGATTATGAGATTTCAAGCCTACCTCCATCTTCATTATCAAGATCATTTTGTGGAAAAAACAATTGCGTCACACCAAGAAACTGCCCCTGTATCTTTGCCCCAACTTCGAAACCAAACACGGTTACATTCAACCTATTCTTTGCCAATTTAGTAAAAACAATAACATCGCCAAATTCAATATCGGAATATTGAAGCGATCGACCACATCTCATCATCCATAACATACAAAACACGAGGATCATGACATCGTTCATAGCCCAGTAACATCCGCATTAAACTCCATTCCTTCAACAACAACAACAACGATTACCTCATGACCCAATACCGTCTAGAAAATTGCGGGCAATATAAAACACCATCTGGCGATTGACAATTATAACATATCTGATAACAAAATACACTTATTCTTAAATAAGCGTAAACAAAAAATGAGTTCTTATATATAACTTTGTGGAAATTGAGGGTATGGCGGTAGATAACTACGAAACCTTATATGTCGAATTTCTACACGGCATATTCTTCAACTTCCAACCCTTTAGAATCATAGCGATGCGTAAAAGAGTCATCACCTTCTTGAACAAAGTGTAACATGTGAACATCCGTATACATGTTTTCATGAACAAATTCTACCCATTTGTTACCTACAATCCTAATGGGACCTCTAACGAGCAACAATCCTTACTTTCTTCCGTTGTCTTTGTATTCGGTTAAATAGAAATAGCGATTCCCATTGAAAGCACGGTCGACAAATCGAGGAAGCTTAGAAAAGAAAATGATTTTATAACTATTTAATTAATTATTGTTGATTAAAACTAATTTTAACTATTTAATAATTATCTAAAATACAAAAATTAGGAAACAAAGCTAGAAAAATGAAATTATGAATTAGAAAAGTCTAAAATATCAAACTAGAATTTTCAAAACTATTTTGTATTTTGTGATTATTTTTCTATTTTCTATGGATTTTAAACTATTAAAACTAATTAAATTACTAAAATTACCAAATAAACTAAGAAAAATCTGAAAATTACTTTTTCACTTTTATATTTATCTAAACTTAATAAAATTGAAAATTTATTTTTGGAACCTTTTTCTAATTTTTGTATTAAAAGCTATTTAAAATGATTAAAAACTAATTAAAATGCAGAAAAATACCAAACAAGCTAGGAAAAATCTGAAAAATTCAGGAAATGCTTAAAATAATATTAGGAAACTAAGAAAATGAGAAAACAAGTGCTTATGTGGAGGATTTAGGATCTGATGAGGAAGTGCTTAATGTAATAAGCACTTGAATAAGCAAATGTAATCCAAAAGGCACCAAACCAAAACAGAGGCAATAATATACAATAAGAACCAGAATGCAATGAGTTTTAACAAGCTAGACCAACAGAATCACAATCTAGATCAGATTTGATGTATTTGATTTTATAAACTTAAATAGCTTTGGGTACCAACTGTAATCACATGCACAAGCTTATCAATAAGCTCAAACTGAAAACTTTTATTTGGAACTTGGAGAGGGCCTGGGTGAGATCACTTAAACCAAAAATGAGGCCATGGTGAGCTCTTATGAGCTCTGTGTACCTACTGCAAGGACTGAGAAAAACTCAGTACCACTGAGTACAGTGGTGCAGGGCATATGGGTCCAAGTTCATGAGCTTGTTTGGAGCTAAAAAAAAATTGTAAAATTCAACTAAAATGGTAACAAGAAAGAACACCAGCTGAACCTTTTGAAATGCCAAATTTCACTTGTTAAGTCCCAAAGATAAGATCATGAAAAATCCTTCTATCAGTCCCTAAAACAGGTTTTTGCTATTTTGACTTTTGAAGAAATTGAGAGACTTTGACTAAGATGAACTTTGATTCCATTTATTTCACTGATATTGATGTTAAATGATGTAATAGTCACAATGCAAGCTATGTTATAAACTTCTAAACACAAAATGATGATTTGCTAAACCCAAAAATCTCGGAGGTGGCGGTGATATGGATTAAGGTTAAATTTTGACTTACGGTGCTTGACTCAAAATATTGACTCACTTGAACCTAAATATACTTAGTAAACTGAACTAACAACAATTACCCACCGAGTAGACCTATAAGACAGATGGATCGGCTAATCCAAACACCCTTGTATGCAATTGTTTGGACTCAAACTATCGAATCAATGAACAACTTAGTAATAATGATCAATCTAATTATAAAACTCCTAAATACAACTAATAGAACAAGAATTAGCAGATAAAAACTACAATTGCAGAATATGTATAAGAACTTGAATTTTTGACTTACAAGTGTCCAAAGCAACTATTGCTAGCAAACTGTCAAACCAAGACCAATACCCTATCAAATCCAACCTTAGGAACCTAAATCAACCCCTTTTCAACTGCATCAATCCATTTGTAGCTCCTTTTCCAATTTTTGGTTCCCAGTTGACTTTTGTTGACCCGACTTCAAAAGTGATTGAAACTTGTCTATAAGCTTATAAAAAGCTATAAAAAACTTATCTAAGCTTATATAAACTGATACACAAGCTTATTGAAGCTTGGGTTTATGAAATGGAAATTAAAATTTTCAACAGTGAGCATATAAGGATGAAATAACATGAAACTTGGATTTAAGGATTAAGACTTTAATAAACTGCAAAGGTGACTTGATTTCAGTACTTAGGAACAAAATATTACAAATTTTAAAGAAAACTAATACATTATTATTAAAAACGACATAGAAGTAAATTACAACTAAAAATTCTACTCTCTTCTTCTTCTCTTTTCTCTCTTTTTTATACCCCATCTCATTTTCTCTTACTTCTGATTTGATCCCACCATTTCCTAGCCATTGGATGGCTTGAAATCATCCCAACCGTTTAAATGGGTTTTGGCGCCATTTTTCTCTTTTGACAACTGGGGTTGATTGAGGGGTAGGGGGCATTAATTGAACCTTGGATGTAGTGGAGGAGGGGGGAGACAGGTTTGTGATAAGGTGATGGGGGGTGGAGTGTAGGCAGTGTGTTTCAGAGACAAGTGGAGAAGAAAAAGGCTTGGCGCCATTTTCTGTTTAGTTTGACCACAGGGATTGACCAAGGAGGGGTTAATAATAAAAGGGGGGGTTCATAATTGTTTAGTGACAGGGGTCCAAGAGGTGGAAGGGTCCAAATTGGTTTGTAAAGGCTCATAAGTACAAGGACTATATGTGTAACTTCTGAAACTTGAGGGGTTTATGCTGCCAATTCAGAAAAGTTATTCCAAGGACCAAAAGTGACAACTTTCAAAAGTACAAGGACCAATGTTGCCTTTTTCACATTTTCCAGGGACCAATTCTGCCAATTTTTAAACTTGGAGGACCATTTTTGTAATTTTCTCAAACTTTTCATATTTTTCACCAAAGGACTTATTTTGACAACTTTTGATTTTAAAAGGACCTTTGGTGACTTTTGCTTTTGAAATTATGTGCTCGGGGATTGCTTTTTGACAACTTTTGATACTTGGGGACTAAGCGCAATTTTGCAAATTTGATATGTTTTCATCGATTTTGATATTTTGCATTTGAAACACATAAAACACCGATTTGTGATATTTTGATCATTTGATGTGTTTAAGTGTTTTCGATGATTTTGCGGTTTATTTTGTACAAAATGATGAGTATTTACACACTCATCAATCCCCACATCGAGATATTGCTAGTCCTAGCAATGATTTGAGAAAACATAATGGATTTTAATCTCTTTACCAAAAGCCATTACTTCGGAGTAGCCAAATGTTTCAGTTCAAGTAAGAACCATGGTACACCGATAACCATGTGATTTTGAGCAAACCACCGACTTTCACTAGATTTGATTTTGTCTTTACCGAAGCCGTACCATACGGACTAGCCAACTCTTCACTTTTTAGGATATGGCGAGTGAATACCATACAATTTTGGGCAAATTGCAAGCCATATAAGCGGTTTGAGAAATCTTTACCAAGAGCCGTTTGCTCTGGATTAGCCAATCCTTTAGTCTTCTGAGACATGGCGGATCGATAACTAAATGAGAAAGTGTAAAACACTTACTCCAAAAAAATTTTGGCCAAAGCGGGAATTGGGTAGATAATACATGAAATTCGTGAGAATTCCCCACTTAGAAATGAATATTGGCCTCAATATTCAAAGTACTGCGGTTATGCCGAAACAAAGAACGTGAAAGGAAATATTACGGCCATTATTTAGAAAGAAGATTTTTTTTTTTTTTTTTTTTTTTTTTTTTTGAAACATGTGGGCAACCCCCACACTAGGGTGGTAGAAAGAGGTGAGAAGGCGTAAATATGGGTGAAAACCCATATGGCATGCTCTTGTTTTTGATTCCCGAGTCGCTAGCTTGACTCGACCCGCATTGATTTGTTCATGGGAAAGTAACGTGGAAAACCAATCTCGATCGGACTTTCGTTCACAATGTTAATGAAAATATGAACATCGAAAGTTCCACACCGACGAGATATAACCGCGGTATTGTTAATAGTAGAAACTATAAGGGATGATACGGGGTCAAAGATGGTGTCCTCATTCTCGAAAGAGAAGCGGGAAAGAGCAACCACACCATCATGAAGAATGGAATAAAGGCGACATGAGAATGCAAGTCCATTCCTCAGAGAGAGAAGCAAATCACCGGTTTGACATCTTTAAGCTTAAACTTGAAGCTTAGATGGTGATTGTCAAGAAGATGTCCGGGAGGAGGGTGGGAAATGGTTCTTCAATCAATAGACTTTCCGGAAAAGGATGTCTCCCTCCGGATCAAGGTAAGTGTTATCAATTCCGTTGGAATTGACTCATCACTAAAACGCATCGACTTCATTCCAAAGTTGTTATCTTCCTCATCGGGGAGTGAGGAAGGTATGGAAGAGTCGGGAATAAGACTAGAAGATGATGGATCATTTTGAGCAATTCATCAATGGGTAAGATGTCTCCATTGGATCACAAACATCATCATCTAACTCGGATGAAACGAAGAGTTTCGTTTCATCCACGAGACTTAACAATCTCGATGCGACAAGCGATGCCGGAGGTGGGACAAGTGGTGTGCTCTTAGAGCTAGCGGTTTCCACCACTTCCGATGAAGTCTCCGATTCTAGATCATCATCATCATCATCAAGAACACTCTTGACTTCCCGGTACTGACTTTCAAACCATTTGGTTGAACCGGGGTGATTTTCAAAGCTTTGAGCTCAAGACGTTTTTGGTGAACACTCTTAACCACGAAATTTGAGAGTGTTGCATTGATTCTTCGATTTTTGATCAATTGTGGCAACACTCTGTTTGTACTGGAGGTTTAGAGTTCGGTTGATATTTAACGTGAGCTCTTCGTTGTCAACCCGTATGGCCAACTCTTGACAAACACATCGATCGAGCACGACTTGTTCTTAAGAAAGCTCTCCCAAGATGAGGGAACTCTAGGATGCGCATCGAAGTCTACTACAACAAAGTCGGCATGAAAGTGAAACTTTCCCACTTTCATCACGACATCCTCGGCTATCCCAGTGGACGAGTTACAGTGCGATCCGCTAGCTCGAGTGTCATACGAGTGGATGAAAGTTCGGGAAGAGGCGGTTTCTTCCATCTTGAGAGTGGCATGAGGTTAATGCTAGCGCCAAGATCGGCAGGCGAGCATTGAAACATCCCAAGAAATCACACGGGATTAAGAACCGGCCGGGGTCTTCAAGCTTTTCGGAAGCTTATTAAGAATGGGCTCACGAGCATTGCTCATTGAGAGGAGTTTAGCCATCTCGATAGCTTGTCTTTGTTGGTGAGTAAGCCTTTAAGCGTGGATGCAAATTTAGGCATTAGAGCGAGAGCATCAACGAAGCTTATATCAAAGTGAAGCTCATTGAAGATTTGGAAGAATTTTTCCATTTGCTCTTTGTTTTGTCTTTGAGCTTCTCATCATTCATTCTTGATGGGTAAGGAAGTCGACTAGACTTTTGAGCCGGGATGGAAGTGTTTTACGGCTCAGATTTTCCTCGGAACATCGGGTTCCGGACTTAAAGCTTGGACTACCGAAGGTGGGACGTGTCTTGATGCCGTGGGCTTGAATAATGCACCTTGTCCGTTGTCTCCTTGGTAACTTGACTAAATGCCACGGGAGGAGGGGCATTGGAGTCGTGGGTCCATTGTGCGTCTTACCACTACAGTGGTGACGGCTTTCAACTCGGCATTTGGATTGGTAATCGTATTGCTTGGGAGTCCTCCGGAAGATGGCGAAGCTTTGTTCATATTCATGTTCATGGCCGCTCATCATATTCTTTAACTCATTTGTCTCGCCGAGATAATGTGGTATCAATTTCCTTTTAGCTCACCTCTCATGTTATTGATCCGAGTTTGCATTGATCGCATGTTTGCCTCGGTCATTTTCATGAAGTCATTTGGCATGGGAGCTTGAGGAGGTTGTTGATAACTTTGATGATTTGGAGCTTGATATGGTTGAGGTTGGTTGAAATTGTTCCGGTTTGATTGAAATTTTGAGAGTTATTGAAATTTTGTCCTTGATTCGGAACAAAGCGATTACGATTGCCATGGTTTTGCACGGAGGAAAACCGGTGGTGTCATACCGCTAGGTGCGGTAATGAGGATCACTGTGGTCGGTATTGATTGTGGTTTACAAGCTACGGGAGCTTGGTAAAGGAAGCATCGGTTGCTTGACAATCATAATACGCGTGTGGACCACTACAAGTTTCACACACCTTGTTTACGGCTTTGATTGGTTCGGCTTATGAATTTCGCTTTTGATTTCCTTGACCTCTTTTATCATACAATGGATGATGTCCGTTAGAGCGACTAACGGAGCGGCTAACTTCGGAAGAGTTACGGATGAAGAAGCGAGTGTTGAACATTGACTTTGTTGCGAGAAATAGGAACTTTTGATTTTGCTCGCAAATCTCAATCACATCTTTAGGTTTACGATTCAAGATATTGCCGCCGCGGATGCATTCAAAGAATCTTGATCGTTTCCGTTCAACCCATTGTAAAAGATATTAACTTGTTGAAGCTCCGTGAATTCATGATGGGGGCATTTCACGAGGAGATCTTTGAATCTCTCCCATGCCTCTCCAAAATTTTCATCGAAATTTTGACGAAATCGAAATTTCATTTTAAGATTAGTCGTCTTTGATGGAGGAAGAAATAATTGACAAACTTTTGGACAAGATCCTCCCAAGTTTCGATGGATCGAGGGGTTCTTTTCGGCCAAACTCGGCTGCCCCGCAAGTGAGAACGGAAATAGCATCAATTTGATCACTGTTGTGGCACATCTTTGTAATTGAGAGTTGATGTCAAATGGTTGAACCAACGGATGTGCATACGGGTCTTCTCGATCGAGACCAGCGGAATTGATTCGTAGACACAAGTTGGATTAAATGTGTCTTCAATTCAAGTGATCGAATTGATTACCGGTAAGACGATGGCATCTCCATAACCCTCGGTGGGTGCTCGGAGCATTTCCGCCATAATGCGTTAAATGCGCCATGGTGTTGTTAGAAATAGTACGAATCTCGGGTTCGACTATTTGGGCAAAGACGCCCACGAACGTCTTCTTGGAATTTACGCTAGATCACGCAAAGGACTCAATGATCTAGAAGAACAGTGCGCATGCACTAGAGTTAACTCTAAGGACTCTCGAGTTAAGGAGAGAAATGGAATTATGAAAATCTTTCGGCGAGAATGAGAATTATGAAGGCGTTTTATAAAAGCGGGGTGTGAGAAGAATCTTTTGGGTTTTACGGTTTCAAGCGTCGATATCACAACAAAATCAATTAACACAAAATCGAGGCAAAACAACAAATGAACTTAACCAATAATCCAAGGTGAATGGCTTCTTTGAAAAGGTACACCAATCACAATGGACACAAAGGCAAGTTTTATATCTTTAGTTCGGGAACTTATTATGGTCGCACCCCAGTTAGGTAGTGCACTTTGCCTTGGTTTTCGGTGGTAATCTTTTAAGTTGTTAATTATTAGAGAAAGCAGCGATTCTTTTGTATTTTTATTATTTGATACATATATAGAAACAAAAGAAAAATATTTTGTGTTTTATACGTTTTGCTTGTTTTGGGTTTTGGATTTTTAGAAGAAAATATGGATATATATATATACAAAGATGGATGATATAAACAATGAGTGAGGATTCAAACAACTAATCTGCTACACGGAAGATAAATCAAGACTGACTCCGGCGTGGCGCTTAAAATTTGATTGGTGCGAAACCGTCAAGTTTTCTTACGCGAGCTGATCACTTGTGAATGATCAGCCGTAAGGAACTTAAAACAGCTCACACACCAACTCAATGAAGATCTGGGGAGTATAGAGTTTCCCCGGGTCGTTATGTCCCAGCGAGTTGTGCAATGGATTATCTCACGAATAGTGATCGAGGAGTTTGAACGAAAAAAGGATTATGAGATATGATATTACTACGGAAAAAGCCAACAAATTAAAAACGCCTTAAATGCAAATTAAAGAAGATTAAAAAGATAAAACCTATTAAATAAACGCTATCACTATATTTAAAGTGATGAACGTTTAAAACCTAAAACTTAAAACTTACGTTTAAATAGAAATAACGTAAACGTACTAAATAAAAAGTGAAACTTACACAATATTAAGCCTAAAAATATGAAAAATACATTTTTACAAACCTAAAGATAAAAGAAACTTTTTAGAAAAAGAAAATGATTTTTATAACTATTTAATTAATTATTGTTGATTAAAAACTAATTTTAACTATTTAATAATTATCTAAAATACAAAAAATTAGGAAACAAAGCTAGAAAAATGAAATTATGAATTAGAAAAGTCTAAAATATCAAACTAGAATTTTCAAAACTATTTTTGTATTTTTGTGATTATTTTTCTATTTTCTATGGATTTTAAACTATTAAAAACTAATTAAATTACTAAAAATTACCAAATAAACTAAGAAAAATCTGGAAAATTACTTTTTTCACTTTTTATATTTATCTAAACTTAATAAAATTGAAAATTTATTTTTTGGAACCTTTTTCTAATTTTTTGTATTAAAAGCTATTTAAAAATGATTAAAAACTAATTAAAATGCAGAAAAATACCAAACAAGCTAGGAAAAATCTGAAAAATTCAGGAAATGCTTAAAATAATATTAGGAAACTAAGAAAAATGAGAAAACAAGTGCTTATGTGGAGGATTTAGGATCGATGAGGAAGTGCTTAATGTAATAAGCACTGAATAAGCAAATGTAATCCAAAAGGCACCAAACCAAAACAGAGGCAATAATATACAATAAGAACCAGAATGCAATGAGTTTTAACAAGCTAGACCAATTAATCACAATCTAGATCGATTTGATGTATTTGATTTTATAAACTTAAATAGCTTTGGGTACCAAGTGTAATCACATGCACAAGCTTATCAATAAGCTCAAACCGAAAACTTTATTTGGAACTTGAGAGGCCTGGGTGAGATCACTTAAACCAAAAATGAGGCCATGGTGAGCTCTTATGAGCTCGTGTACCTCTTGCAAGGATCGAGAAAAACTCAGCACGAGTACAGGTGGTGCAGGGCATATGGGTCCAAGTTCATGAGCTTGTTTGGAGCTAAAAAAATTGTAAAATTCAACTAAAATGGTAACAAGAAAGAACACCAAGTGAACCTTTTGAAATGCCAAATTTCACTTGTTAAGTCCCAAAGATAAGATCATGAAAATCCTTCTATCGGTCCCAATGCGGGTTTTTGCTATTTTGACTTTTGAAGAAATTGAGAGACTTTGACTAAGATGAACTTTGATTCCATTTATTTCAAGTATGATATTGATGTTAAATGATGTAATAGTCACAATGCAAGCTATGTTATAAACTTCTAAACACAAAATGATGATTTGCTAAACCCAAAATCTCAAGATTAGCTGTTGATATGGATTAAGGTTAAATTTTGACTTACGGTGCATGTTTGACTCAAAATATTGACTCACTGAACCTAAATATACTTAGTAAACATGAACTAACAACAATTACCCACTGAGTAGACCTATAAGACAGATGGATCAGCTAATCCAAACACCCTTGTATGCAATTGTTTGGACTCAAAACTATCCCAGATACTGAACAACTTAGTAATAATGATCAATCTAATTATATAACTCCTAAATACAACTAATAGAACAAGAATTAGCAGATAAAAACTACAATTGCAGAATATGTATAAGAACTTGAATTTTTGACTTACAAGTGTCCAAAGCAACTATTGCTAGCAAACTGTCAAACCAAGACCAATACCCTATCAAATCCAACCTTAGGAACCTAAATCAACCCTTTTCAACTGCATCAATCCATTTGTAGCTCCTTTTCCAATTTTGGTTCCCAGTTGACTTTTGTTGACCCGACTTCAAAAGTGATTGAAACTTGTCTATAAGCTTATAAAAAGCTATAAAAAACTTATCTAAGCTTATATAAACTGATACACAAGCTTATTGAAGCTTGGGTTTATGAAATGGAAATTAAAATTTTCAACAGTGAGCATATAAGGATGAAATAACATGAAACTTGGATTTAAGGATTAAGACTTTAATAAACTGCAAAGGTGACTTGATTTTGATATTTAGAACAAAATATTACAAATTTTAAAGAAAACTAATACATTATTATTAAAAGCGACATAGAAGTAAATTACAACTAAAAATTCTACTCTCTTCTTCTTTCTTCTCTTTCTCTTTTATACCCCATCTCATTTCTCTTACTTCGAGTTTGATCCCACCATTTCCTAGCCATTGGATGGCTTGAAATCATCCCAACCATTTAAATGGGTTTTGCGCCATTTTCTCTTTTGACAACCTGGGGTTGATTGAAGGGGTAGGGGCATTAATTGAACCTTGGATGTAGTGGAGGAGTGGGGGAGACAGTTTGTGATAAGTGATGGGGGTGGAGTGTGGGCGGTGTTTTTGAGAGAAGTGGAGAAGAAAAAGGCAGCGCCATTTTCCTGCTTAGTTTGACCACGTGGATTGACCAAGGAGGGTTAATAATAAAAGGGGGGGTTCATAATTGTTTAGTGACAGGGGTCCAAGAGGTGGAAGGGTCCAAATTGGTTTGTAAAGGCTCATAAGTACAAGGACTATATGTGTAACTTTTGAAACTTGAGGGGTTTATGCTGCCAATTCAGAAAAGTTATTCCAAGGACCAAAAGTGACAACTTTCAAAAGTACAAGGACCAATGTTGCCTTTTTCACATTTTCCAGGGACCAATTCTGCCAATTTTTAAACTTGGAGGACCATTTTGTAATTTTCTCAAACTTTTCATATTTTTCACCAAAGGACTTATTTTGACAACTTTTGATTTTAAAAGGACCTTTGGTGACTTTGCTTTGAAATTATGTGCTCGTGGACCTGCTTTTGACAACTTTTGATACTTGGGGACTAAAGCGCAATTTTGCAAATTTGATATGTTTTCATCCGATTTTGATATTTTGCATTTGAAACACATAAAACACGATTTGTGATATTTTGATCATTTTGATGTGTTTCGAGTGTTTTCGATGATTTTGCAGTTTATTTTGTACAAAAATGATGAGTATTTACACACTCATCAAAGCTCAAGAAACCCAGGGTAAAAATTTCTGTTTGGTCGCACCACAAACTCGATGGCCATGATTACCTTATAAACAATTACAAGCATGTAAAGGTAAGTTAATGCTAAAATTTTGATAATGAATATTCAAATTTTGATATGGGGGACCATGACAATAAAGGATCACGAACCTCTTCAGAAATTCAATTTTAATAATTGAACGAAATTGACAGTTGCACGAAAAAAGCAAGGGTTCTGGTCGGGTAGAGATTGAATGTGGCCAAAAATAGCTAAATGATAAGGTTTTAGTGTTTCAAAAATCGCTTTAAAAAAGTCGCTCATACTATATCGCTACAAAATACGCTTATCTATTCTCCCGCCAAAATAATTTTCCCGCCTAAACACAAGTCAACAAAATAAGCATAAATACAGTCAATTCTATAGTCCACATACAACAATCCACAATGGCTTTGAACTTATCTGGAAAAGGTAATTATGAACAAGTGCCAAGCAGAAAGAGGATGTCGATGACAATTTGATGGCACACATACAACAATCCACAATGGCTTTAGATTTATCTGAGAAGAAAAACTAGATGGTGATATTACGTGTAAGGAGAAGCAAGATGGCATTACACCAGAAAAAGTTAGGGCATTGGCAAAAAGGATTAAAGATCTGGAAGAGTACTTCGAAAAACTCTAGGAAAGGAAATCAACTGAAGAAGGATGTGGTTCTAGCAGTACTGTTTGAATGGATGTAATGGTTTAATAATAAATGTTATGAGGCTACATTTTAACAATGTAATGGTTGTGTGGTAAATCTTATCTATGAAACAATTTATTGAGATGATTGTTGTAGTTTTGTTATCGAGATAGTTGTGCTGATAGACATCAAACATATTTAATCAAAATAATAGCAATGTAACATACACATGGTAGTAGAACCATCATCACATACTAGTTTGTAATATACACTAACAAGCCTTCACCACATACCGAAAATAATTGTTTCATCATGATGACTAGTTAGTGTAGTTTGTAACATACACTAACTAGTCATCATGCATGGAAAGGAACAAAAATACAAATTGTTTAACAGGTACATACCACCGAAGATCAAATAACTACCACATGGTAGCCTTCATAATACCTTCAATTACTTGGATCGAGAAGAGGTGGGTATGACATGGAACCATCACCGTGGAATCGCAACTATCACTTGATCATTAACCAAACCGATTGCCTCATCACCCTTCATATCATCGATTGATTACTACCAACTTCTTCAAATTCATCAAATAATCTCCTAGATTTCAAAGTACCGCTTCAAACGACTTTCTTGGAGACATAATGAACTACAGTTGAGCTTCCAACTGTAGGAAGGCCATCAATGTCATTAAAAACCTCTTACACTTTAAAGGGCAATTTTGAGTAGATGGGAGTATACATATTGTTGAATGTGGATCACGAAGGTCATGATTATCAATGACCTCAAAGTCGTTAAAAGGTTCTTACCTCTTAACGGACTAATCTCCAACCCACGCTCGTTTGACAAACACTCGTAAGAACAAGTGGAGTTTCGTGTCCAAGAATCTTCAAAGTCATTCGACACATAAGGTCGGATTGTAGTCCTTAAACAAGGAGGAATGTAGTCAAGGTCATTAATACCACCAAATTCAGACTTTCCTCTGAATAAACTAGCTTCAACAAAAGGCTTGATATAAGGTGTCCTAAGGTAGGTTTGGTGAATTTTTTCCTCTTCTTCCCATGCCATTAGTTCTTCAAACAGCAGACGATCGACATATTTTTTTTCTTTTCGTGACTTTTAATTTTAAATGTCAGATCATCGTCTGGGGAATCAAAAGACAGGTTCTTGTGATAGTAGGTAACTAAATGAACCTGTGGCTGATGACAAACATAGATCTCAACTAGACCATGGACCTCAGCCATGTCATACAGTTTCTGGACATCATTATCATCTTCTACAAGGGTCAACCCTTCCTCCAGACTACTACTTGGAAGACAAAAATACCAAGCCCAAATATCCTCCTTAATTTTTTTCAACAGCATGTCACATATTTGAGAATACGATAACCTACTCAACCTAGGTAACCTCAAATGTAAAACATCTCCACCTAAATAACTTAAGGGATAAAAAATTTGATCGCCATGATAAACATCAAACCCAAGATCTTGTTGTTTTCGGACATTTCATGTAACAATGGAAATAATTGACAAAACAAAAGATATTTAAGATAAAATTTAATGAGAGAAAAATAAAATGGACAAACTTACACCCATTCTTGATACCATAATTCATAATGACCCTTTGATTACTGTGTTTTCGATGCCATATTTAGTAGAAGTCGAAAAAGTAAAATATATGTAAGATAAAATATGGGGTAGTTTTGGTTAATAGTAGGTACAAAATATACAAAAGGTACAAAAAGTGAACAGTTAAAAAGTGTCTAAAAAGTACATTACACCGTATACTCAAATGATATATCTAAGATATAGTCAAACTCACCCAAAAAGTCTCCTACTATGTAATGTTGGATAATGCATACCGAATGGACAAGATTTTGTAAACTAGCATGCATGGGTTTGGCCTACTTTGTATATCCATAATTTGGTGTGTGGTTAATATTTTTGCTTAATTTTATAGAAAATATTACTAGTAAACAAATTTGGAACGCCTCTACATTAGTTTGAACACAACTATAATACAAAATGTTGAATACAAAACCATTCAAGGAACATATGGTTTTCAATTTGTTTCAAGTAATACATCAACAAAAATAGAACATAGCTAAACACAAACACGGTGTTTAAAAAACCTAGCCATTTGTTCACGGTATGAAAGCGGCTGAATACAATCCTTCACATCCAATGGTAGACCAAAAGCCAAGCGGTATAAAAAATACATACCCAAATACCACAATCACCAAATATCCTACCGCTTTGTACTTGTTCGTGATAGTAAATGTAATGAAATAACTAGTTGGATCAATGCCTTTCTTCTCAAATACTTGCGCTTGTGCTAGGACCTCGTGTAATTGTAGTGGACAAAGTAGTAACTGCTTTTAAAAATCTAATGTTTTAAAACACGTTAAACGGTTATGTATTAATTTATGACATATGAATAAATAGCCAAACCTTTAAACACTCCTCGGTTTGATATAAAACTCGCCATTCCTCTTCAAAAGTTTGAGCGCTATCATAAAGGTAACAATGCCAATGTCTATCTCCAAACGGGCAAGACACCAATGAGCTACGGCTTCATTAATAGGCATGAAAACCTACAACGTTTGGGTAACAAACATAATATCAATATATGGCAAAGCTAATCAAGATTATGAAAATATATATATATATATATATATATATATATATATATATATATATATATATATATATATATATATATATATATATATATATATATATATATACGTTACGTGCTTAACGCCGCGGACCATGGAATAGAGTATCTTTCACCATTAGCATACCATAACGGCAAATAATTTTGTAATGTGTTGAACAAAATAGCTACTAACCATCGCCCAATTAGTCGTATCGGGTCTAACATGCCAAAGGTAATTAACCCACAACTCTATGTGTGTAAATTTGAAACATGAATGAGTGTGATAAACGTTATAAGAAATCAATGCAGAGGTACAGTTGTATGAGTACTTGCCTCATCCCTTAGCCAACCTTTCCTAGGCGGGTCTAAGCAAACCAAACTTTCCCAAAACCTTCTATCCACACACACATCACACCAAGGAAACTTGCGTTAAGTGGTCCTATTTGTCCAAGAAATTAAGTCAAATTCATTTGTAAAATGAACGTTGTTGACTGAGATTGGTGGAGCGTGCAAGATCCTAATATATGAAACAATTAAACTTATAATCAATTGTCATTAACAAGATATATTTTAAAAGGTTGTCAAGAAGTATTTTTCATACCTCAACCCAAGGCGTGACAAATTTAAGTTTTTCACTCATATCTGGATCAGGTAAGCTAGAGCATCGTCTTTTCTTTTGAGCATATGCATTGGTCCAATAATACGAATTAGCTTCACCCGAACGTTGTTCACTCCTCTTGAAACCGCAAAGCGCGCTCTCTTGGCTTTCATATGATCGAGTTCATGATTGCTTCTCCCTTTCTTTCGTTCATTTTCATCCGCAACCTCTTTTCCTCTTCCCTCATTATCAACTTGTCCTCTTCCATCCTTAACCTCTTACGTTGTTGCATCAATCACGCTCTTTAACCGGCACTTTCTAATTCTTCATGTCGCAACCTTAATTCTTCTTGGATAATAAATTCTGTCAACGCTTATAAATAATGTAAGGGTGATTTTGTACACTTGTTTATCGATTTTTAACGAAAAGAGTTTTACACTTGTTTCTCGATTTTGTACATTACCTTTGCAAGATCGTCATCGAAAATTCATCTAGCCTACCGATGAACTAGTATCAATGCTTGGTCGACTTGACTCGAACAAGTCAAGAAAATCATGATTAAGCTCATCACAAAGCGTGCACTAAGATGTCAGAGATCATTACTTAACCCAATTTCTCCTAAGAATGAAAATAAGTATTTATAAAAGGATATATACGAAAGATAATGGATAATGGAAGGGTTGTTTTGAAAATTTCGTGTATCCTTGTTAGAGTATATGAAACCACCGCTAGTGGTTTTCAATCCACCGCTAGCGACTTCACGATAATGGATAATTCAAGGTCGTTTTTGATAATATCGTGTATCCATCGCTAGAGTATATGAAACCACCGCTAGTGGTTTTAATCCTCGCTATCGACTTCCGATAATGGATAATTGAAGGGTTTGTTTTGATAATATCGTGTCCCTTGCTAGAGTATATGAAACCACCGCTAGTGGTTTTAATCCACCGCTATCGACTTCACGATAATGGATAATTGAAGGGCTGTTTTTGAAAATTTCGTGTATCAACTGCTAGTGTATATGAAAACACTGCTAGTGGTTTTCAATCCACTGCTAGAAGCTTCCGGATAATGGATAATGGAAGGGCTGTTTTTGATAATATCGTGTATCCACTGCTAGAGTATATGAAACCACTGCTAGTGGTTTTTAATCCACTGCTATCAGCTTCCTGATAATGGATAATTGAAGGGATGTTTTTGATAATATCGTGTATCCACTGCTAGAGTATATGAAACCACCGCTAGTGGTTTTAATCCATCGCTATCGACTTCGATAATGTCAAAGTATATATCGATAAAAAAATAAGAAAAAAGGATATATGACCCCATTTCTTTCTCGAGCAAGAACACGAAAAAGGTACGTATATTATTATCGTAGTCGTATGATTATTGATGGGTCTATGAGTTTGAACAAATGCTTAAATAACTCGAATAATTGTCTCAAGTTTGAACAAACGCTTATTTAACTCAGAATAACACGATCCTGTGTTAGTCGATCTCTATTATCTTGCTCTCACTCCCTGCGTATAATAGGTAAATGTTTCCTTCGGTCTTGCCACGTTTGCGTCTTTGCGCCATCTTCTTCAACCACTCGTCATAGAGATGTGTTGTTTTCACCGGTGGAGTTCTAGGTATGTAATCATGGAAAAATGCCGAAACTTTATATACCAATCGATCTCCTCTCGCCTATTATCGGTGTCGGTTCTTTGTGAGATTTGAATCCTTTAAAACAAATAATAAAAGATTGCATTAATGTAGAAATAAAGATTGCATTAATAAGAAAATTTTATATATTACTTTTACCTTTCCAAAAGAAACTTATAATCGATCTTTTGAAGGTGTGTATTCTTCGACCACGCTACTCCTCTTGGCATAATATCGGAACTTTATTCCACCATAGAATGCTTCTTTCAAAGACTCAAGATCCAAATCTATACGGATTTTGGAATTTCAATAAAAATAATAACATAAAATATTGATACACAAATGAATCAGGTTTATATTGATATATAAAATATTAACCTTGAAAGCCAAAACGAATCCCGACGGTGTATAGGTTGGAACAAACTTGTTGTCTTTATTAATACCTTGAAGGAAATCCCACTTGTGTTTATCTCGCAACATCCAAAATTTCATCATACAATGCCTCCAAATATGCTCTCCCATGGAAAGGCATCCCAATCATCTAGGTTTTCAACTAATCGCATGAGAGAAACATCAACTTCCCGAACCAATAATCGCCCATGAAGATAACCTCCAAAGCTAACAATAGACAAAGACGTATTGCATCTTCGTCGCATATGATACCAAATGCCTCTTCATCCTCAATTAAACCAAGAATATCTAAGTTTGTAATTTTGAACACGAATGTTTGGGAAAACCCTTGACATAAAATTGAGGTGTCCAGATCCATATTTTTCAAAACTTACTTTTCCAAAATTAAAACCAGTGATAACCGAAAACTCGACGACCGAAATGTGGGACGGTCATCAATATAATATACAATCGGCATATCATAATGATTTTCATTCGGATAACATTGTTTTGTAAAACATAATCTATCATATGTGCTTCGTGGTCAAAATAAGAAAGGTCCAACCATTTATCAAACAAGTTGTTCAAACAACTTCCTTCGATTTTATCCAACTTGGATTTTATTAAAGAAAAGTAGTTTGGTTGACTTGATGATGATTTTACTTCATATTCCTACAAATGAAAAAATAAAATGAGTAACAAACAAAGATTCAATCATCCAAGCCTCACACTACAATTTTGTAACAATTACCAAATATATTTTCAAAAAGTTAGAACAAAAAGAATCACATCTCAGAATAAACAGATAAATTACAAACCCAAACACAATCTAAAACCTTTTGCTAACTTAAATAAACAAAATTGTTGTTGCAAAACTACTATTAAACATGATTAATTTCAAATAAATAAGGGAAAAACAAATATCTGAACAATTTATACATAAAAATACATACAGAATACGAAACATTTTTTTTTAAGGAGTTTCGCGAAGACGATGGTTCTCGACTTCTAGGAGAAATTTTGTAATGGGGTGTAATGTATGTTATTCTAATTCATTGGTTAGGAAAGATATGTGATAAGTAAAAACTATTTTTACCGTGGTGTAAAATTGGATAACAAAGACAAAGGTACTATTTGCCTAAAACGCTCAAATTAATTCGCTAGCCGCTCGACATCGGAAAGGCAAAAGGAATAAAATATTCTTTTTAAAGTTTGATTTTTCTCGAAAATATCAAAAAAATCTCTTGAATCTTAAAACGTCATTTGGATATTAGTGACTAAAAATCATAGAGACGAAACGATTGGAATCGAAAAGTGTCGGGACACTTGTCACTCTTACATTGGAAGGAAAAAGTGCAAGTCTCAAAGTTTATTTTGGAAATACCCAAACTTTTTTCCTAAAAAGTGATGACACCTCGAAGAAAGATGTATTTCATAATTACCCTATTATTAAACAGTGGGTCTTCACACAAGGTTATTTTTATGGAAGAATTGTTGACCGTTTTCATGAAGAAATATGTATCTGTATATGAATAAAAATACAAAAATAAAAATAATAATAAATTACATACTTTTTCATCACAAGCATGTGATCATCAATGAGGTAAAACAGAAAAAGGCATCTTTGTTATGTAAATCACTTGGACCTTCGTTGTGACAGACGAATGACTGATCGACATAAATAAACTAAAAGTGGTGATGGATGAACCCATGACAATAAATTAACATGGTGGTGGAGGAAGCGATCTGGGAACGAGAGGTTCATAGGTGGTGGTTTGGAGGCGGCACATCTGAGAGAGAGACATGAATTGTAACTGATCTCGTGAAATCATATCCCTAAAAACATGAATGGGCTTTTAAAATAATAATTGTCTAATTACATTCATACCCCTCGGTCATTTATTAAACTTTACCCAATGTTCAATTTAATTACTTAACTGCCACCATACACTATAACCGTTGATCAAAATTTTAACGTCTCGGATCGGTTCTGCAGCTTCATGATTTATTTGGCTCGAAAATAACTCCATGATATATATATATATATATATATATATATATATATATATATATATATATATATATATATATATATATATATATATATATATATATATATATATATATATATATTATGACCCCATGTGGGGGGGGGGAACGGCCCGCCATGGGAGAGAGAGGACGAAAGAGGCAAGTATTCTAAAACATAGGGAGGTTTATTTAAAAAATAAAAGACCGTCGAAATAACCCATCCTCAAATATATGATCGAGTAATTGTTTGTGAGGAAAGGTTGTGTGTTTCCTTGGCCATGTTCTGTTCATGCTTGACACAAAAGAGGCATGAGATGTGTGGTCTAATCACAATGGTGTTACCGTGTTAGTGGAGGACACTTTGTACATTGGTTGGGAGAAGGATTCTCTCAGTTCTTTTTTACAACTCGAGTCAAGTTGGATGATGCTGAAATTTGGATTTGATCCAATGGCTCAAATCAAAAAATCCTTTGATTTGAGCCATTGGATCGATTAAATCAACTACCACATTCCTTGACTCGACTGTTATAAAAACTGAGAGAGATCCTTCTCCATGGATGGAGAAGGATTCTCTCAAGTTCTTTTACAACTTGGTTAAAGGAGTTATATGTTGCTTAGTTTTAGAGGATTTGTTTAATGTAGTAGGCTTGATCCTTTTTAGACATGAGGGAACAAAATAAGAATGAGTTAACTTGGTCTGTGTTTCTCATTAAGTTGGAACCGAGTTCCTTTAGGGTGTGTTTGATTAATAAAATGTTAAGGGCGTGTTTCCGTTTGTGTCGCAGGCCAAGGAAAAAAAAATGCAACTCAAGGAGTTGGGCTGTGGTGGAGAGTCTGGCCCATATGGAGTGATAAGGTGAGATGTTGGGCTGGTTGGTGAAACAGGCCGAAGCCCAAGAGAGGAGTTGGCCGGCCCAACCGAAGATGAGTAAGAATTATTTGAGTAAAATTGTTTTGTTATTATAAAATTTATAGATATAAAGTAAATGAATTGTTAAGTTGAGATGCTTCAGGTTTTGATTTGTCGATTTTTAATATGTTGAGCGTTGCTCGTATGTTGATGTGTAGATACCTCACTAAATCAATACGTAAGTTATGCCATAAATGTACTTGTCGAATAATCTTCCATCGCATAAAAAAAATTTGCCCTTAATTATCGTTAATCCGCGTTTACATTTGCTAATGACTTGTTGATTTTTCGGGTTCTTACATCTAATGTGTGGTCATACTTATTTCTCATCCTTCTCATTTTAAGATTTTTTGTCATTTGATCCTAAGTTACGGGAGAATTACATACATCTCAAATATAATTCTTAATTACATATTTCCCCACCAGTCATCTAAAATAACAAATATATCCAACTTTATTTATTTAATCATATGTTTACCCATCTTATCTAGTTTACTACCAAGTATTTAAAATTTGACAATCGTATCATTCCCAATCAAGCTACAAATAAGTAAAACCATTATATAAAACAAAATCACATTTTCAATAAAAGAGCCCATGTCTGCAAATCTTTACTTTCGAGTTTCGAGCATTGCATCAACAACCAACTGACAATGGTTTAATATCCAAAATAAGAAAAACCTATGACTAAAGTCAAACAAAACAAATACATAATTCCCACATTATTCATCTTTAAATCCAGAATTAACGCATATGGGCCGTATGAGAAAATCTTGAAAGAAACCCAACTTTTGAGTTTTGACCTCCTGAGTTTCCTGCACCATGCTGCTACTATGATTTCTTTTTCTTAGAAGCACTCTTTATCAACCACTAACAAATCAAATGATTGTCAGCGTTCTATTATAACTATTGAGATATCTTATTTAATGAAAAATAAAGTGGACACGAAAATTTCTTTACCTTTTACTCAGAGATTCTTGATTTTCAAAATCTTTCAAGGTGTCGGATTCTTGCAACTTTTTCATGGTGTCCAGTTTGAAGAGATCTTGGACCTTTTTTTAATTATTTTTATTAATCTTTCGATTCATCATGTGACACAATTCTATTTTTTCCCAATAGGACGTTTGATGACAGGTGGGAAAAAAATTACTATATATACTATTTAGCGGGGAAGAAAACAGTAACCCCCAAGGCATTAAATGCAAAGTTTCTTAAGTTGGTAAAAACAGTCATTGAGGTTTAAGTGGCGTTGCATAGTAAGTCCAAACATTAAAGGGTTTATAGACAGATAGGTTACCCAACTTTCTAACTTTATTCGCCTAAGTTACCAAACTTTTTTTTTGTGCAAACAGGGTATTGGACTATACGGAGTTGACATTCAGGTGACTGAATTTGTAAAATGAGACATTTAGGTTACTTAACTTACCTAAAAAAATGCATTTGGGTCACTTAACTTACCTAAAAAATGCGATTTGGGTTACTTTGATTCTGTCGAAAAATGAAGGTTGAATGCTTAACAAAAGTACAGTAACCTAAGTGAACAAATGAAAGTTTGGTAACTTATGCGAACAAAGTGGAAAAGTTGGGTAACTTGTCCGATATAAAACCCAACATTAAATGCAAAGTTTCACAACTTGGCAAAAGCAATCCATGAGGTTTAAATGGCGTTGCAAAGTAAGTCTTGTAGCATTAACTGCTATCTATAGAAACTTGGCAAAATTAGTCCCTAAGGTTTAAGTGTCATTACAAAGTAAGTCCGTTGAAGCCAATCCCGCTGCATCGCGCGGGTTTCCACACTCGTTTTCTCCTAATTCTTGGTGTACCCAATGATCCATCGTTGGCAAAGGAGCAATTTCGAGAGCATATGCTTTTTTAAATTTCTGGATTGTGAAATATGGGCCAATATATTTGATTCACGGTGAACAAACACACGTCGAGTTTACTCACACAAGTTATTGCTTCGCATGAATGACTAACCGTAAGAAACTTAAACAGCTCGGATACACGATTTGTAGATAATGAAGGCTTAGGGGTTATGTGTGTGGATAAAACCTCAATATCGATATCAAAATAATCACAAGATAGATTCAAATTCCTTTAGGAAAAAGAATAATAAATCAAATCCGTGTGTGATCGTGTATACGGATTAGTCAACCCGAATCGTTTCCCAACGAGGCGTGAATTATAACGCCGTTCTTGGTTTGGAATTTAATGCTCGATGTTTTGATTTGTTTGATTTTGATTTTATTAAACCACGGGAATGGGGAAAGTAATTAAGGAATCTATTTTACGGAAATCCTAAGTGTGAATTACTAAAAGCGTAATAAAGCGTAATTAAAATGCAAGTGCGTCTAAATTATATCCTAAAATGCCTAAAATTACTTTTACTCTAGAAATGTAATTTGAAAACTAATTTAGAGTTAAAAATTTTATACAAATTGCAGATTAGAAGTCACCCATTTGTTGGATGATCGATAGATCAAACACCTAGGTCCTAGATGTGATACTACTACACCCATAATTAATAAATACACCGATTTGGGTGTTTTAACTCATATCGAGCCGCCACTAATCAAGCGACAACCCATCGCATATAACAAACATCTAATTTTAGCTAGCATTTCATAGAAGAAAAAGAAGTCAGATTACCTATGACCAAAGTTGACCAAAGTTCGCTTGAACCGATCCTCGACCAAAAAGGGTACAAAATGTAGTTGAGATACCAATGATTGGACTTATTTCTCAACTGCTCAATTATGTGTAAGTTGGTATTCCATCCTCTGCAACATAGAAGACATTAATTTTCCAAAATATCCCAAACAACCCAAAGTTCACCCATTTATCAAGTTCAAATTCAATATTTGTTTTGAATAAGCTAATTTATCTTGCGCCAAATAATAACAACATACCGAAAAATTAACGAAAAGGTGCAAGTTGTGGTGATCGTGATCTCTATCTAACTGCTGGTCGCAAACAACCAAAAGAATATTTGTACAATGTTACATTTTAAATATCTCAATAAAGAATGAAGTACTAATTGATTTCTTACCATCTAAAACCATAATCACCAATAGCTTTATAAGCCACGTTGGTAGCCCGATGTTTGTCATCCAATGCCCTATTGATACATATCATCATCACAAGTACGAGTAGCAAGTTTTCCTCATCCTCGTATTTTAGACTAAGCCCTTTACCCTTTAAATCGTGTTTGTTTACTTTATTTTCGGCCCAACAGTTCAAGTAATAGGAAACCGAACTTATTTATCACCTTTAAAATTTCTTTCACCATCGTTTGTCACCGTATATACTATCTCGATAGATGGAAGACAACTATGCGTCAAGAACTCAAATGCTAAACCTTACTACAAAGAGCACAACATGGCTAGCAAACCATTGGCTGAAGACCGCTATGCAGCTTAACATACCTTTTAGTCTTCTCAGAAGTCATATTCCATGGATCTTAGATTTATCATTGACTCGAAGCATCTCATCTCTCTCTCTTGGGGAATTTTTGAGGTTTGCTTGAAAGCTCGGCCACCATAGCTTCAAGTTGTTTCAACTTCCTCACACAAATGTTCTTTCCGAGGACTTGGAACATCTACAAACCGATGGGGATTTTCCGTGCCCAATGAATTCACAATGTTTCTTGACAAAGATTTTACAAACCCAAAAGAAGAAGAAAATATGTACGCTTATAACTTTGAATATAAAGCCGATAACTTTCTTTATAGTGGATTCTTCCATTGTTCGAGAAGTGTCAAATCATCTCAAGAATTGTCAAACAAGATGAAATTAGTTAAACACTACAAAAATAAAAATGGTGATCGGTTTAGCTATAAATTTGTCAATTATGTAATTAAAGATTCTAAAGATGTATCTAAAAGCACAAATGTAAAATAAATGTTTTCACCACTTACTGAATTAGGCAAAATAAAACAATTTTGACACGAACCCGCCTTGACCCGCCTATTTTGCCACCTTTATAAGTAATATGCACGAAACGATCACTTACTTCTCGAGGGACCTCAATCTGAGTACCCAAATTGCAATTCTTCCCGTGTCCCGACAATGATAACGGACTTGTTTTAACTTGTGGAATTTCAAGATGTGGTTTACAACGGTACTTTTTCTTTTGTTATCAAGGTAAATAATTTTCTTGAGGAAGGAACAACGATGAATACGAATACGCCTCTCCTTGTTCATCGCTAAAGGTACATCCAATTCGGCATATGTTTCATCCAACATCCATAAATCCAACACACAACCTATCAAGTTCTTTCCGAGATTGACGGGTCACTTTGGGCGTGTAAAGACAACCCAAACAACCCCAACTCATATATGCTATTGCTTTAACCGGCTGGTTCCCTGCTACCATAAGATCAACCTCATGACCAATCCGTTTCCGATAATTTTATCAAGAATAGCGATTTCACATCCTCATCGCAAATTGCAACCTTTAGTTCTTCCACCATTTCAAACTCGAACCCCAGACTAAAACGATAGCTTTACTGCACCTTTCAACAGATATATTTTCCTTATCAGACTTTTGACATGCACCATTAAAATGGCATGACTATGAGAAGATTCAGATTCTTTGTATTAGCAAGAAATCGATGTGCTTCCCAACCGTAGTAGTTCTACAAAACTTGGTTGATCCCGGACCCTATTAAGCTAGCACCAGGAGTGTAATATCTCCACTTTTTGGATCTTCACTATCGATAAATTGTCATTAGTAGGATCAGAGATCTTGTATAGTCTCCATATGAGTCGCAAGTATCCCACACAAAGTTAATTATACAAACCTATTACTAATTAGCCCATAAGAAAAACTATTTTGGGCGCATAAGATCCTGAGATATGACATAGAGATAGAATCGGTTGTGGATAGATTTCAATAATATATCCTCCGCTGTACCTAATCATTATTCCATTGAAGAAGTGTCCTCATCCTCGAAGTGTTAAGTGTAAGCCAAGATCAGCCCGTCCATATGCCGGTCGCTCCATTATATCCATCCGTAACGCCTTCACATCGTAACCAATATGATTACGGCAGCTGTTTTAACTATCGTGGTACATATTGTAACACTAAAAACTTCCTAAACTAAGAAACCGCTACCAAAGATACATCTTAGAAATACAATGATTATGGTTTGCCAGTGCACTTTCCATACCTCAACAATGTGTTTTGCAACCCTTCAAAACACGCTCGATATGCAACCAAGAAGAACTTCATCAAACTCAAATATATCCAATCCCAATTATTCCTACGGAGTTTCAACCTCTTAAGTCAAATAACACGATAAGAATGTTGATCAAGTTTCATGTCAAAACAAACACATAATCCAACCATACAAAGTTAGCTACAAACATGACATCAAAATACCTCATGTTGCAATTCCACACAATCAGAAAAATCGTGGTGAGCTCCTCACCTGCTGGTGGTCGTAATCTTACAAAGAACTAACTCTTCTAGAAACTAAGGTTTGAATGAAATATCATGAGATTAAGGGTAAACAACCGCCTAGCTTCTAAAGTACATACGTAAATATAATATACTATTCAGAAGATATAAATCATAGAACCCACTATGGAAGGAGCTAAGAACATTGCCCCTTTAACACATCCATCGCCTGTAAGTACATGGCATGTTGGAACCTCAAACGCATACAAATTAAGGACCACAATTACAACTAAAAAAGTGATTACAAATGACCCTATGCCGAGGGTATGTTTATTTCTATTTCATTAACTCCATTGAAGGAGTTAACTAATGTTCATGTTTGAACTTTAAACTCGTATACGCCTAACGTTATACATAAAGTGCGCGATCACAATTACCAAAGAAACCGTAATAGCAACTTACTTGATACCAAGATCGATGCGCCCGTAATACCAAAGCTAAAGCAAAGAAGCAGAATCGAATAAGAACAAATACATATCGAAACAAATAATTATAACAAATCAAAAGAAAAAAACCTTATTGCAAAGATAAGAATGAACACGTAAGACATGGAGCCCAAAATATTAGAGTTAATATATACCTAGCGAGCATAACGATGATCGACTGGCCTTTTGCCTAGAAATGATAAATAAACGATACATAAAACATGAGAGTCATAAGATGAATAAAAAGGTCATTGGAGATAAAGTAACTGCACACGACGCCTCGATAATCCTCACAAGAAAAGTGTTGAAGTTTGCATTAGTATGCGTGATTAAACGAACTCGCAAATAAGTTGGAATAACAAATAAATTTGGGCTAATAGATTGATATGGAACAAACATGAATAAAAAATGATATGCAACAAACAAATAAGTTAGTATGAACACAACGAAGAGAAGTTACTATGATTTGTATAACAAACTACATGGTAACATGGTATCTAAAAGAGAACCAAAAACTGGAAGTTGATGTTGTAAGAATATCAATGCCATGTATGAATCATTGACATGATGATTTTTTTTTTATGTTGATCGTGTTTTATGCATCGTAGGAAAACATATATTAGGGTTTTAAGAAAAAAATATAATGAATGAGAATTTTTATACGTAAAAGCATAATATGTTTTGGATTATAATTAATTTTATTTAGTACATGATTCTAATAAAATTATAGCCATTTATATATTATAGTATGTAACATAATTATCAAAATAACTTGTTGCCTAAGTGGTAAACAAGTTATTTATGAAAACAACCAAGGTTCAAACCTTGTGCGGACTTTATAAACAATTTTCAAAAAATGCTTTATAAAAAATCCAAAATTAACAAAAAAAAAAAAAAAAAAAAAAAAAAAAAACAATTAATTGCTTAGTTGGCACAAAATGCTAGGTGGCATCGGAGTATCGAGGTGGGCAATGAGGTGGCATTGAGGTGGCATTAATGCCAAATGCCTCCGTTATATATATATATATATATATATATATATATATATATATATATATATATATATATATATATATATATATATATATATATATATATATATATATATATATATATATATATATATATATATATATATATATATATGGTTCTCAATTCATATTAATAAATGTAAGAATAATTCTCCTCTAATGACGTTGTTTTAAACATTAAAATTATCATGCTTGAACATTAAAATGAATAAATTAACAACGACACTTACACTTGGGAAATATGCAATTAATAATATTATATGGGGATGTATGTAATTCTTCTTGTTTTTCGAATGAACAATATTTTAGGCGGTAAATGTGTAAGGTGTATAATAGTGAAACGATCTAGTGGTAAGAAAAGATGAATGAGAATTGATGTGCTAAACACATACCTTTTCATCAAAGTCGACCCAAAATAACCAAGAAAGAGTCGCTTATTGCTAATATTGTTGTATTCTTGAGTTTATGCATGCACAGTACGATATGATGAAATGCATAAAAGAAGCCAAACCAAGAAAAACCGAGTAATGAGAAAGAAGAGGCAAATGCCGGTTGGGATGCTATTTATTGATTTTGATGTGCAAAGTTCATTTTACTGAGTTCGGATCATCATTGGGAATTTTACAAATAGATCCTCGTTATCCAAACTACACATTCTACCTCAACTTTCCCTAATTTACCAAACTCACCTCTCATAAATTTCACTTACCCATTTCTCTACACTTTCACAACACATTGTTGGTCCTTGGTTTTACAACTTTACATAAATGGTCCTTATGATTATACATAAAACCTAGTCCTAAATCCAAATAAAAAACCTTGCCCATATTATTATCCAAGCCCAATCCCTTAAACACTTATATACCCCGTATTAAACCCATTCCACAACCCGCCAATCTCACCTGCTTCCCACTTGACCTCTCGGTCAAAATCCCCAAGACCCGTCAAAATAACTCAAACAATTATATTATATCCAAACCTCTGAAGAAACAAGCCGCCCAAATACACCCATTTTTACTATTTTACCTTCATGTCCATTTACTCCTCCCACCACAATTACCCACACTTAAGATTGTTGAAGCCTCGACACGTGTCGAGGTGTGCACCAGTGGATAGCCAACGGCAATTGGAGCAATCTCATTGGGCAAACACATCACAAGGTGATCCAAGGGCCAAGAATAGATTTGATGACACAATGATGAATCAATGGTTGATATTCGAGCATCTAGAGCTTCCGAATGGGATCCCAAGTCTTCCAAGCATCTCGCTATATATAGCCCATTCAAGTCACAATAGAATTTGTCCATTTTCATGTCTTGAGAAATGTTACCAATTTAATTTTCGTGTCATTTGAATTCAGTTAGTTTATAGTTGTTGTTGTAATCTCATTTTTATAATAGTTAATGCAAGTTATATTTTCAATTCAAGTTCATTGTCTCTAAATTTCTAAATCCTGGTTTCTATGTGAAGAACTTAAGTATTGTTAATTCTAGCTCACATAAGCCTCTTGCTTATGTGAGTTAATCGCCTAATATTGATTTAATTCCAAGTTTGCAAAAGTCAAGAAAAGTCAACTCGGTCAAATTTGAGAGTCAATCCAGCTTTAGATAATTTCGCTTTCAACTTGTTAAGATGTCGAGTTTTGAGTTAATTTGAGTGTTTACATCTAGTTTATTCGTAATTTATCCGCTAACACCGATAATGCACTTTGGTTCATCATGAAAGGTTTGGGATCGAGTCAATGTTAAGGTTTTATTGGTTTTTGAATCTCAAATCTTAGATACCATGCTTAAGTCGCTTAAAAGTATCTCAATCAAGTTTTCAAATGGTCAAAACTGCTTTTGTGAAAAGGAATTCATCTCAATGTTTCGTTTTAGCCTCTTAACTGTACCCAAGTCGAAGTTCATCGTTGTTTTGTAAGTTCTCAATCAATTCTAAAGTTCGTTAATCTTATATTTTTATAGTTTGAGTATCTTAGTTTATATGTCATTAGCTTATTTACCATTTAGTTGCTTTAGCTTGCTTATATGTAGGTCGCTAGTAGTCCTTTTAACTGCTTTGTCGCATCGCTCAAACTGCTCCACATCAACTTATATTCGGGTGATTATCGCTTAATCTTCAACCGATTTGGCTTGTTTCCTTTTCTATTGAGTAGTTGTAGTTACTAGATTTTAGGATCTGAGCTTAGGATTTCCCTTTGAGCTTATAGAGTAGCTTATCTGTGTCTCGCATCGACTTCTTTCACCATATCTGCTCACATCAACAGTTTCATGTCCAAATAACCATTTAGTTTTTGATCTCTAATTTCTTCATCACTAGTCCTTATGAGCTGATATTTTAGACAAGTAATCTCGTTGGTGGTCTTGAGAACCATAGTTTGGTTTTCACTTTAGCTTATTATATAAGCCCTGCAATGTACTCAAACTTTGAGTCATAAGTCGCTTTGCTTTTAAATAATCGCTTTGCATAATTCATTTGACTGAACTTGTATCTTGTTAGGAATAGGTGGAATCAGTTGTAATTAGCTTATTTTAGCATAGTTTAGCTTCTGTGAGCAATTTGATACTCTCTTGTAGCTTGTAGCTTATTTTAATAATTTATTAATAAGCAACACATCGCTTCATTTTCATCCACATAAGCCTTGTTGTTATATTTTTCATAGCTTTAGAATAATATTTTAGAATTTCCTGAATTTTTCATAATTTTTAGCTACTGCTTACTATTTCTTAATTAAAAATAGTTTTAATCCTTTTAAATAGCTTTTATTGCAAATAATTAAGAAAAGTTCCAAAAATAATTTTTCAATTTTCAGTTTAAGAAAAATAAAAAGGCATAAAAATTTTTCCTATTTTTCCCTTTTATTTGGTATTTTTCATAATTTAAATTAGATTTAAATAGTTTTAAATTGTGAGAAAATAGAAAATAATCGAAAAATACAAAATAGTTTTGAAAAGTCTTTTGTTATTTTAGATTTTTGAAAAGTAATTCCACAATTTTCCTTTATTTTCATAATTTTAGTATTTTAAATTAGTTTTAATATTAAAATTAGTTTTTCTAAAAATCCAAAACCCTAAAAATAGTTTTAATTCATAATTAGTTTTCAACTTGCATTTCTAGAGTAAAAGTAATTTTAGGTTATTTTAGGACTTAGAATAGACGAATTGCATTTTATTCATGCTTGCTTTAATCCCGTATTTGCATTTTAATATAGATTTGCGTAGTTTGCCTTAATTCTTAGTTTTCCCATAGTTTTTAGTTCCATTTATTCTCCTTATCCCGTAGTTTAGAAAACATCATTTTATCCTCTCTCTTATTCAAACCCGATAATCGCGATACGAGTTGAAATTCCATTCAACCTCGCTCGAACGATCTCTTTGCTCAAACCTAATACGCTTGAGTTACCCAACATACTACACACTTCTATTATTGGTTTTATCAAATCAATTTTTAGCCGCTGAGGGCTTGTAGCGAAGTTTCGATTCGCCTCGAATCACACAGACCAAGATCCTTCCCGAGTGAAGTTACCGTCGCTTTTGTAAATATATATTTTGAAAACCCAAAACATCTAAAATACCAAAACATTCTTCCTAGAGTGTTTACAAACCACAAAAAGTAAAAACCAACAAAAGAAACCCAAACGTCAATTGTTACGCCGCTCACTCAAGGTACAACCTATACACGGGTATAAGGAAAGTCTTGACATTAAATTGCATCAAGAACGATCCACTCTCCTGGGCCCGCTGCATTTTTTGAGAGCTAACAGCACGTTGACGTGATGTTACAAAAGATTGTGTTTTCAAAGATTTTCATATAAAACCCAAAAGATTTTCCTTTAAAAATATGTTTTCAAAACCCAAAATATTCTTCTTACCCTCCGATTCGATAATTTTCCTCTTATCCCTCTTATATTTGATTCTTATGGACCTTCCTTGACTATTTCGTAGTGTTGTAATTCACGCTGGGATATGATTATCGTGTTATAATCATATGTGCCCCAATTCCTTCAATAATCCTTTAATTTTTCCGACTACCCTCCACACCGAGATATCTTCGCTTGATCCATGTTATTGTTATGGGTGTGGAGATATGGTAGATTCGCGAATGATTTTCGCTGTTTACGTGTATGCCCGAGATACACCCAAGAACCCGTACGATTTTGAATAATGATTCTATGATCAAGAACTCACCGAAAGTAAGGGACGATTTTCTCGATTCACGACATTTTGAGAAACAAACAATCGAATTTAAGAATATGCTCAAACTTTCTTCAATCAATGGCAAGCTCAACAGTATTAATGAAGAACCCGCTCTGTTACAAGATGATCACACCATTCTTGAGCTACCCAAGAACCCCGAGGTCACTTGAGACCATTTTCAACGCCGCGCTTTCAACAACATTGAAAAACTGAAGCCTTGTCAAAATTTTGAAATATAATCTTGATGAACCTCGATTCCTACTCCCTCCGTGAGGAGATGGAACATATTTCGAACCCGAGGTGATTCCCGCTTGTACTCGACTCAATCCAAAGAATTTAGAATCGATCCTTATCTTTCACGATTCACGCCACGCAGTTCGGTCGAGTTACAACAAACGGAACGAACTTATGAGCTTAAACGATTTCTAAACAGAAAGAAACGGAGATCATGAACGAAGTGGTGGAACTTGCTAGCTCGTAGCACACCATTTGTCCACCTCTCGGATTCTTATCCTCTCTCATTTCTCGAGCCTTTCATCTCCAACCTTCTCCTTCACTCACGTTGAGAGAAGGACGTTTTAGAAGAGGTCGATGATCATATTTCTACGGACATTGTTGAACCCGTGATTCTCTCTCATAATGGGGATGAGCATCTTAGGACTATTCCGGAAACGGAGTGTTTAATTGGAGATCCTTATCCCAATTCCAAGAGAACTGGGTTGTTGATATTTTCAATGACAGTTTCTCTTGATATTTCGACCAATCATGTTGATGTTCTCCGATTCCGATAATGATTCTTATGGAGACATCGACTTTATCGACGATTTACATTCGAGCCCGCTCACAGAAGAAGTAAATGATTTCATGCCGAAGATGAAGAGATTGAGCTTAATGATATTGAGATCGAGGATGAAGCATTACGAAACATTGTCAATGTTTATCTTCTCATTTCCAAAATTGAAGCCTTAACGATAATTCAAGATCGCATCCTATCTCCGTTAAAGATATGTATTTTTGCCCGAGCTTGAGACTTTCCGATTTGATGAAGAGATTAGTGGCAGCTCCACTGCGGCGTATGTTTATCCGATTCTTGGCGATTCTATTTCGATGTTGATATGAGCAAGGTTTTGAAAGAGATTTTGACATCTCGACAAGTGGACCCGATCATTGAGGATGCGATCGATGAACCAATACCACCGGTATTGAGGATGTTATGAATAATCCTGGGGGATATGGTTGTTTTGATGGTTTTCTTGACTCTCCTCTCTCTCATGAGTCCACCATCCTTTATCCTAATGAGTACATGTGAAGACAAAATCTTTAAACCGGATATTCGACATAGATGAGCTTTATGCTAAAACCGTTATTCAAGATAAGGATCCTCCTATGGATGCCTTCATTTGTGCCCACATCTTATCCCTCACCATAAGCCCCGCTTCTTTGAGTTTTCTCATTTCTATCCATCATCTCTTCGTCCGCGAAAACCGGGATGATGGATCATTCTTCATGTTATCCCCATGTCGATGCCCGACATTTCTTCCCCACCCAACCCACTCCAGCCTCATTCCTTTGGGAATGAGGACACCATTTTGACCCGGTATCTCTACCACTTTCTTCCCAAGGACAAATGATTCGGGGACCAGTCGCTAGCGACTCTAAGAATAAAAAAAGAGCTTTCCATGCAGGCACCCATGCTTATCTCTATCTTCTTTCTATTTTCTAATAAGTGCCAAGGGGTTAGCCTTAGATTTTTGGTGTTTGATGTTCTGAGATGTTTAATAAGACTCGTGTCAAGTTTGTCATTTCTCCACTGTTCATGATCGATGCCGATGGAACCGATATCCTAATCTTATCGACTAACGCTTATCTTCTAGCATACTTAATAAAGCGGCTTTTAGATTTTCGTGATACCTTTGCTTTAAACATCGAGGACAATGTTTCGTTCTAGTCCGGGTAAATCAGATTGACCGCTTGCTTGTTTTTTGTCGATACTCGCAACCCCGTTTTCCTTAGAAAATGAAAAATTGTGCTAAAATGTGCAAATTTAAAAATTTTGTAAGCTTTGTTAAGTCTTTTGATTGAAAAGTTTTGCTAGTCTCTTGACAAGAAGCTATAAAATGCAATTCTAGCTCACAAGGCCAAGATTTTGCAAGTTTCGAGTGACTTTAAATATGCATGACTTGATTTCATTAGACTAAGCATTTGCTAAGTTAATATATGTTTTGACACCTTGTTGACTTTCCGGTGAGAGGAATAGAATTTCGACTGATTCCATGTGTTGAGCCCTAGCTTGTTCCCTCAACTATAGATAATCTAAATTATCGGCTACATCCGCGGATCTCATTATTTGGGATTTTAAATTTATGAGATCGAAATGATAGGTTACTTATGAGTTTAGATGCTAAGCGTGAGTAGTTGGTTCTCTTTAGAGCCCATCGAAGGTACTTATGGCTTTTGTTCCCACAAATTGTTTCACCCCATATCCGTCTAATAATAATTAGAGATGTTGAGTTTTGCTATAGTTAGTCTTTTATCTTCTTAAAAGAATCTTTGTTTTAAAAAATTGGGTACACATCAAGGATCCGTAATAAATAAATACGTAAGTTATAAGTGAAAAGTAATAAGTAAAGTTATGAGTTGCGTGTCGAGATCGTACTGGATCTTTTAAGGATTGAATGAGGTCTTAGCCTAGCCAAATGATCCTCATTTCATGAAGCCTATAGTCTTGGAATTACCCGTGAAGTTCCGTAGTTCATAGCTCAAAGTATAAGTGATTCAAAATATATATATATATATATATATATATATATATATATATATATATATATATATATATATATATATATATGTATGAAAAAAATGAAAAGTGATGAAAATGGAAAATAAAAAGTATAAGTGAATAAAATTCCTTTATGGACCTCATTTTACGACAATGGTTCTCGGAGATGATAACTAATTATCGACTTAGCTTTGTATCTTTATCGGAATAAAGTTATCGAACGGAAACTTGAAGAAATTCATTTCACAAAAATAAAAATTTAGAGGAAAATAGGAAATGGAACAAAAGGTAATTACACAAGTAACTTCCATGGGTAGGTTAGCATCTAGAATCATATTTAACAATGATTTCGATTTTACGCTTAGTTTGGGACTTGTGAAAATCAGACTTATGTATATCTATCCGTATGGTCACTTCACGATGTGTTGTGTTTTCTAATTGTGATCCTAACGTGTCGCTTGAAAATGTTGGAGTTATTGATCGACATGAAAGTTCAACAAACCGTCATTCATAACCGGAATGTTTAATCATAATATCTACATGTGAATTAAAAGGTAACGGGCGTTTTAGAATTAAGGATTTCTTAATCTTTTGAGGAATTTGCTACTTCTTCATAGGTTTAGTAGAAAGTGATTGAAATCCTTGGTTTTAGAAGCGTGAGTTGATTGATTGCGTGAGGACACGACAATGGTCTCGTTCGGTATTTTGGTATGTGCAAACACATACCTTTTCATCATCAAACCGACCCAAAATAACCAAGAAAGAGCGCTTATTGCTAATATTTGTTGTTTTCGAGTTTGTGCATGTGTATTTGATATGATGAAATGACAAAAAGCCAAACCAAGAAAACCGAGCATAGAGAAGAAGAGTGCAAATGCCGATGCCGGGATGCTATTTATTGATTTTGATGTGCAAAGTTCATTTTACTGAGTTCGGGATCATCATTGGGAATTTTACAAATAAGACCCTCAAGTTATCCAAACTTACATTCTACCCTCAACTTCCCTAATTTACCAACCTTCTCATAAATTTCACTTACCCATTTTCTACACTTTCACAATTCACATTGTTGGTCCTTGGTTTTACAACTTTACAAATGGTCCTTATGATTATACATAAAACCTAGTCCTAAATCCAAATAAAAAACCTTGGCCCATATTATTATCCAAGCCCAATCCTTAAACACTTATACCCCATCAATATTAAACCCATTCCACAACCCGCCAAATCTCACCCTGCTTTCCCACTTCCGAACTCGGTCAAAATCCCCAAGACCGGTCAAAATAACTCAAACAATTATATTATATCCAAACCGCCCAGCTAAACAAGCGACCCAACACACCCATTTTCACTATTTTACCTTCATGTCCATTTACCCATGCTCCCACCACATTACCCACACTTAAGATTGTTGAAGCCTCTCGACACGCCACGTAGGTGTGCACTCAGTGGGATAGCCAGATGTGCATTTGGAGCAATCTCATCGGTGAAACACATCACAAGGGTGATCCAAGGGCCAAGAATAGATTTGATGACACAATGATGAATCAATGGTTGATATTTGAGCATCTAGAGCTTCGAATGGGATCCCAAGTCTTCCAAGCATCTCGCTATATAGCCCATTCAAGTCACAATAGAATTTGTCCATTTTTCATGTCTTATATTACCAATTTAATTTTCGTGTCATTTGAATTCGCTTAGTTTATAGTTAAGTTGTTGTAATCTCTTTTTATAATAGTTAATGCAAGTTATATTTTCAATTCAAGTTCATTGTCTCTAAATTCTAAATCGTTGGTTTCTATGTGAACTTTAAGTATTGTTAATTCTAGCCCACATAAGCTCTCTTAAGCTTATGTGAGTTAATCTTATCTTAATATTGATTTAATTCAAGTTTTGCAAAAAGTCAAGAAAAGTCAACTGGTCAAATTTGAGAGTCAATCCGTTTTTAGATAATTTTTTTTCAACTTGTTAAGATGTTCAGTTTTGAGTTAATTGAGTGTTTACATCTAGTTTATTCGTAATTCTATCGCTTTAATACCGATAATGCACGCACTTTGGTTCATGAAGGTGTTTGGGATCGAAATAATGTTAAGGTTTATTGGTTTTGAATCTCAAATCTAGATACCTGTATGCTTAAGCTCGTTTTAAAAGTATCTCAATCAAGTTTTCAAATGGTCAAAACTGTTTTTGTGAAAAGGGAATTCATCTCAATGTTTGCCTTTAGCCTCTAACTGTATCCCAAGTGTTCATCAGTGTTTTGTAAGTTTTCAATCAATTCTAAAGTTTCGTTAATCTTATATTTCTTATAGTTTGAGTATCTTAGTTTATATGTCATTAGCTTATTTACCATTTAGTTGCTTTTAGCTTGCTTATATGTAGGTCTGCTAGTAGTCCTTTTAACTGCTTTTTGTTGCATCGCTTCAAACTGCTCCACATCAACTTATTTGGCCGATTATGGCTTAATTCAACCGATGGCTTGTTTCCTTTTCTATTGAGTAGTTGTAGTTACTAGATTTAGGATCCGAGCTTAGATTTCACTTTTGAGCTTATAGAGTAGCTTATTCAGTCGGATCGTGACTTCTTTCACCATATTTGTTCTCACAGATCGCGTTCATGTCAAATAGCCATTTAGTTTTTTGATCTCTAATTTCTTCATCACTAGTCCTTATGAGCTGATATTTTAGACAAGTAATCTCAAGTTGGTGGTCTTGAGAACCATAGTTTTGGTTTTCACTTTAGCTTATTATATAAGCCCTGCAACAAATAAACTTAGAAGTCATATGTTCGTTGCTTAAATAATCGCTTGTATAATTCATTTGACTGAACTTGTAGCTTGTTATTAGGTGGAATCAGTTGTAATTAGCTTATTTTAGCATAGTTTAGCTCGTAGCAATTTGATATACTCTCTTGTAGCTTGTAGCTTATTTTAAATAGCTTATTAATAAGGCCACACGTTTCATTTTCATCCACATAAGCCATTGTTTTATATTTTCATACAACAATATTTTAGAATTTCCTGAATTTTTCATAATTTTAGCTAATGTTACTATTTTTCTTAATTAAAATAGTTTTTAATCCTTTTTAAATAGCTTTTATTGCAAATAATTAAGAAAAGTTCCAAAAATAATTTTCAATTTTCCAGTTTAAGAAAAATATAAGGCATAAAAATATTTTTCCTATTTTCCCCTTTTATTTGGTATTTTCAATTTAAATTAGATTTAAATAGTTTTAAATTGTGAGAAAATAGAAAATAATCAGAAAAATACAAAATAGTTTTGAAAAGTCTTTTATGTTATTTTTGATTTTTGAAAAGTAATTCCACAATTTTCCTTTTATTTTCATAATTTTAGTATTTTAAATTAATTTTAATAGTTAAAATTAGTTTTCTAAAAAATCCGAAAAACCCTAAAAAATAGTTTTAAATTATAATTAGTTTTCAACTTGCATTTCTAGAGTAAAAGTAATTTTAGGTTATTTTAGGACTTAGAATAAGTAATTGCATTTTATTTAAGTTTCGCTTTTAGTCCCGTGATTGCATTTTAATATAGATTTGCGTAGTTTGCCTAATTTTAGGTTTTCCCATAGTTTTAGTTCCATTTATTCTCCTTATCCCGTAGTTTAGAAAACATCATTTTATCCCTTCTCTTATTCAAATCCCGATAACCGCGTGAGTTGAAATTCCATTCAACCTCGTCGAACGATCTCGTGCTCAAACCTACGCTTGAGTTACCCAACATACTACACACTTCTTTATTATTGGTTTTATCAAATCAAGAATAATGAGAAGAAATTTTAACCACATATTTCAATTTAAGGAGATAAATTTAAGAGGAGATGCATCTATATTTGTAGGTGCATTTAAAATGCGCGGGTTGTGTTTTCTTCTCACCATTATCATTTAATTTTTATTTCTTATTTGATTCTTACTCATAATGGTAAAGAGATCTAGTGAAGGAAAGATGAAATAAAAAGAATGGTAATAAAGTTCTTCCGAGTATTGTGAGTATGTGACTCATCCATGTAGCAACGCACAATTCTAACACCCTTGTTAATATTTTAACACAAATGTACACGCGTGTTACAAACTTATTTGTTTACAAGTAATGAACTAATTATGAAAAAGAGAACTAAAATGTGTGTTTAAACTCGCTTAATTTATTAATCATTTGACAAGCATCATTCGTACAATTGGTCTTTATTAATTATTTATTGGGGGCTTTTAGGACGAGGACGATAGTCCGCTGTATCAATATCGTAACTCTAGAATTAGTAACGTCTTGTTTCCTTGGTAGTCTGACAGCCGGATGTATGTACCCTACAAATATGTCAATCGTGATACATTATTGTCTTATATATTCATATAATTTGAAACACTAAAATTGTACTTTTGAATCAGCTTTCTTCTATGCATCAGCATTTGAAGGGGAAATAAAAGCAAAGGTCAAAGGAGATCCTGAGTACAACTTTTACTCAGTTGGATTATTGTGAGCCATTAGATCAAATACACATGACTCATGATGCTCAACTGAGTCAAGTTGACCTCTTAACTCGGAGGATCCCATCCAAGGTGAAAAGCCTATTTCATTGAGCAAGACTTTTCCCTATAGACAATTAGTAAAGCAGTACAAATCTTTTTGGTGTTAGAAAGAATATTAACATATGCAATGAACAGAATTGTAGGTTAGTATGAAACCATTTCATGCAAAACATGGAGTACACAAAGAAGGACATCTCATCATCTTCAAAGTGCAACAACCATTGTTCGAGTTTGTCACAGTGCTCAAGCGCCAATAAATGCAGCCTCGGATGACCAACAACATAATTTTCAAAACTATGTTAAACCAATTTTGCTTTTTCTAGGTGTTTTTTAACTCATATCCTGCTTAAAAAATGGTAGCGTTAGGAAATCAAATTAATCATTTTATACAAATTGCAGATTAGAAGTCACCCATTTGTTGGATGATCGATAGATCAAACACCTAGGTCCTAGATGTGATACTACTACACCCATAATTAATAAATACACCGATTTGGGTGTTTTAACTCATATCGAGCCGCCACTAATCAAGCGACAACCCATCGCATATAACAAACATCTAATTTTAGCTAGCATTTCATAGAAGAAAAAGAAGTCAGATTACCTATGACCAAAGTTGACCAAAGTTCGCTTGAACCGATCCTCGACCAAAAAGGGTACAAAATGTAGTTGAGATACCAATGATTGGACTTATTTCTCAACTGCTCAATTATGTGTAAGTTGGTATTCCATCCTCTGCAACATAGAAGACATTAATTTTCCAAAATATCCCAAACAACCCAAAGTTCACCCATTTATCAAGTTCAAATTCAATATTTGTTTTGAATAAGCTAATTTATCTTGCGCCAAATAATAACAACATACCGAAAAATTAACGAAAAGGTGCAAGTTGTGGTGATCGTGATCTCTATCTAACTGCTGGTCGCAAACAACCAAAAGAATATTTGTACAATGTTACATTTTAAATATCTCAATAAAGAATGAAGTACTAATTGATTTCTTACCATCTAAAACCATAATCACCAATAGCTTTATAAGCCACGTTGGTAGCCCGATGTTTGTCATCCAATGCCCTATTGATACATATCATCATCACAAGTACGAGTAGCAAGTTTTCCTCATCCTCGTATTTTAGACTAAGCCCTTTACCCTTTAAATCGTGTTTGTTTACTTTATTTTCGGCCCAACAGTTCAAGTAATAGGAAACCGAACTTATTTATCACCTTTAAAATTTCTTTCACCATCGTTTGTCACCGTATATACTATCTCGATAGATGGAAGACAACTATGCGTCAAGAACTCAAATGCTAAACCTTACTACAAAGAGCACAACATGGCTAGCAAACCATTGGCTGAAGACCGCTATGCAGCTTAACATACCTTTTAGTCTTCTCAGAAGTCATATTCCATGGATCTTAGATTTATCATTGACTCGAAGCATCTCATCTCTCTCTCTTGGGGAATTTTTGAGGTTTGCTTGAAAGCTCGGCCACCATAGCTTCAAGTTGTTTCAACTTCCTCACACAAATGTTCTTTCCGAGGACTTGGAACATCTACAAACCGATGGGGATTTTCCGTGCCCAATGAATTCACAATGTTTCTTGACAAAGATTTTACAAACCCAAAAGAAGAAGAAAATATGTACGCTTATAACTTTGAATATAAAGCCGATAACTTTCTTTATAGTGGATTCTTCCATTGTTCGAGAAGTGTCAAATCATCTCAAGAATTGTCAAACAAGATGAAATTAGTTAAACACTACAAAAATAAAAATGGTGATCGGTTTAGCTATAAATTTGTCAATTATGTAATTAAAGATTCTAAAGATGTATCTAAAAGCACAAATGTAAAATAAATGTTTTCACCACTTACTGAATTAGGCAAAATAAAACAATTTTGACACGAACCCGCCTTGACCCGCCTATTTTGCCACCTTTATAAGTAATATGCACGAAACGATCACTTACTTCTCGAGGGACCTCAATCTGAGTACCCAAATTGCAATTCTTCCCGTGTCCCGACAATGATAACGGACTTGTTTTAACTTGTGGAATTTCAAGATGTGGTTTACAACGGTACTTTTTCTTTTGTTATCAAGGTAAATAATTTTCTTGAGGAAGGAACAACGATGAATACGAATACGCCTCTCCTTGTTCATCGCTAAAGGTACATCCAATTCGGCATATGTTTCATCCAACATCCATAAATCCAACACACAACCTATCAAGTTCTTTCCGAGATTGACGGGTCACTTTGGGCGTGTAAAGACAACCCAAACAACCCCAACTCATATATGCTATTGCTTTAACCGGCTGGTTCCCTGCTACCATAAGATCAACCTCATGACCAATCCGTTTCCGATAATTTTATCAAGAATAGCGATTTCACATCCTCATCGCAAATTGCAACCTTTAGTTCTTCCACCATTTCAAACTCGAACCCCAGACTAAAACGATAGCTTTACTGCACCTTTCAACAGATATATTTTCCTTATCAGACTTTTGACATGCACCATTAAAATGGCATGACTATGAGAAGATTCAGATTCTTTGTATTAGCAAGAAATCGATGTGCTTCCCAACCGTAGTAGTTCTACAAAACTTGGTTGATCCCGGACCCTATTAAGCTAGCACCAGGAGTGTAATATCTCCACTTTTTGGATCTTCACTATCGATAAATTGTCATTAGTAGGATCAGAGATCTTGTATAGTCTCCATATGAGTCGCAAGTATCCCACACAAAGTTAATTATACAAACCTATTACTAATTAGCCCATAAGAAAAACTATTTTGGGCGCATAAGATCCTGAGATATGACATAGAGATAGAATCGGTTGTGGATAGATTTCAATAATATATCCTCCGCTGTACCTAATCATTATTCCATTGAAGAAGTGTCCTCATCCTCGAAGTGTTAAGTGTAAGCCAAGATCAGCCCGTCCATATGCCGGTCGCTCCATTATATCCATCCGTAACGCCTTCACATCGTAACCAATATGATTACGGCAGCTGTTTTAACTATCGTGGTACATATTGTAACACTAAAAACTTCCTAAACTAAGAAACCGCTACCAAAGATACATCTTAGAAATACAATGATTATGGTTTGCCAGTGCACTTTCCATACCTCAACAATGTGTTTTGCAACCCTTCAAAACACGCTCGATATGCAACCAAGAAGAACTTCATCAAACTCAAATATATCCAATCCCAATTATTCCTACGGAGTTTCAACCTCTTAAGTCAAATAACACGATAAGAATGTTGATCAAGTTTCATGTCAAAACAAACACATAATCCAACCATACAAAGTTAGCTACAAACATGACATCAAAATACCTCATGTTGCAATTCCACACAATCAGAAAAATCGTGGTGAGCTCCTCACCTGCTGGTGGTCGTAATCTTACAAAGAACTAACTCTTCTAGAAACTAAGGTTTGAATGAAATATCATGAGATTAAGGGTAAACAACCGCCTAGCTTCTAAAGTACATACGTAAATATAATATACTATTCAGAAGATATAAATCATAGAACCCACTATGGAAGGAGCTAAGAACATTGCCCCTTTAACACATCCATCGCCTGTAAGTACATGGCATGTTGGAACCTCAAACGCATACAAATTAAGGACCACAATTACAACTAAAAAAGTGATTACAAATGACCCTATGCCGAGGGTATGTTTATTTCTATTTCATTAACTCCATTGAAGGAGTTAACTAATGTTCATGTTTGAACTTTAAACTCGTATACGCCTAACGTTATACATAAAGTGCGCGATCACAATTACCAAAGAAACCGTAATAGCAACTTACTTGATACCAAGATCGATGCGCCCGTAATACCAAAGCTAAAGCAAAGAAGCAGAATCGAATAAGAACAAATACATATCGAAACAAATAATTATAACAAATCAAAAGAAAAAAACCTTATTGCAAAGATAAGAATGAACACGTAAGACATGGAGCCCAAAATATTAGAGTTAATATATACCTAGCGAGCATAACGATGATCGACTGGCCTTTTGCCTAGAAATGATAAATAAACGATACATAAAACATGAGAGTCATAAGATGAATAAAAAGGTCATTGGAGATAAAGTAACTGCACACGACGCCTCGATAATCCTCACAAGAAAAGTGTTGAAGTTTGCATTAGTATGCGTGATTAAACGAACTCGCAAATAAGTTGGAATAACAAATAAATTTGGGCTAATAGATTGATATGGAACAAACATGAATAAAAAATGATATGCAACAAACAAATAAGTTAGTATGAACACAACGAAGAGAAGTTACTATGATTTGTATAACAAACTACATGGTAACATGGTATCTAAAAGAGAACCAAAAACTGGAAGTTGATGTTGTAAGAATATCAATGCCATGTATGAATCATTGACATGATGATTTTTTTTTTATGTTGATCGTGTTTTATGCATCGTAGGAAAACATATATTAGGGTTTTAAGAAAAAAATATAATGAATGAGAATTTTTATACGTAAAAGCATAATATGTTTTGGATTATAATTAATTTTATTTAGTACATGATTCTAATAAAATTATAGCCATTTATATATTATAGTATGTAACATAATTATCAAAATAACTTGTTGCCTAAGTGGTAAACAAGTTATTTATGAAAACAACCAAGGTTCAAACCTTGTGCGGACTTTATAAACAATTTTCAAAAAATGCTTTATAAAAAATCCAAAATTAACAAAAAAAAAAAAAAAAAAAAAAAAAAAAAACAATTAATTGCTTAGTTGGCACAAAATGCTAGGTGGCATCGGAGTATCGAGGTGGGCAATGAGGTGGCATTGAGGTGGCATTAATGCCAAATGCCTCCGTTATATATATATATATATATATATATATATATATATATATATATATATATATATATATATATATATATATATATATATATATATATATATATATATATATATATATATATATATATATATATATATATATATATGGTTCTCAATTCATATTAATAAATGTAAGAATAATTCTCCTCTAATGACGTTGTTTTAAACATTAAAATTATCATGCTTGAACATTAAAATGAATAAATTAACAACGACACTTACACTTGGGAAATATGCAATTAATAATATTATATGGGGATGTATGTAATTCTTCTTGTTTTTCGAATGAACAATATTTTAGGCGGTAAATGTGTAAGGTGTATAATAGTGAAACGATCTAGTGGTAAGAAAAGATGAATGAGAATTGATGTGCTAAACACATACCTTTTCATCAAAGTCGACCCAAAATAACCAAGAAAGAGTCGCTTATTGCTAATATTGTTGTATTCTTGAGTTTATGCATGCACAGTACGATATGATGAAATGCATAAAAGAAGCCAAACCAAGAAAAACCGAGTAATGAGAAAGAAGAGGCAAATGCCGGTTGGGATGCTATTTATTGATTTTGATGTGCAAAGTTCATTTTACTGAGTTCGGATCATCATTGGGAATTTTACAAATAGATCCTCGTTATCCAAACTACACATTCTACCTCAACTTTCCCTAATTTACCAAACTCACCTCTCATAAATTTCACTTACCCATTTCTCTACACTTTCACAACACATTGTTGGTCCTTGGTTTTACAACTTTACATAAATGGTCCTTATGATTATACATAAAACCTAGTCCTAAATCCAAATAAAAAACCTTGCCCATATTATTATCCAAGCCCAATCCCTTAAACACTTATATACCCCGTATTAAACCCATTCCACAACCCGCCAATCTCACCTGCTTCCCACTTGACCTCTCGGTCAAAATCCCCAAGACCCGTCAAAATAACTCAAACAATTATATTATATCCAAACCTCTGAAGAAACAAGCCGCCCAAATACACCCATTTTTACTATTTTACCTTCATGTCCATTTACTCCTCCCACCACAATTACCCACACTTAAGATTGTTGAAGCCTCGACACGTGTCGAGGTGTGCACCAGTGGATAGCCAACGGCAATTGGAGCAATCTCATTGGGCAAACACATCACAAGGTGATCCAAGGGCCAAGAATAGATTTGATGACACAATGATGAATCAATGGTTGATATTCGAGCATCTAGAGCTTCCGAATGGGATCCCAAGTCTTCCAAGCATCTCGCTATATATAGCCCATTCAAGTCACAATAGAATTTGTCCATTTTCATGTCTTGAGAAATGTTACCAATTTAATTTTCGTGTCATTTGAATTCAGTTAGTTTATAGTTGTTGTTGTAATCTCATTTTTATAATAGTTAATGCAAGTTATATTTTCAATTCAAGTTCATTGTCTCTAAATTTCTAAATCCTGGTTTCTATGTGAAGAACTTAAGTATTGTTAATTCTAGCTCACATAAGCCTCTTGCTTATGTGAGTTAATCGCCTAATATTGATTTAATTCCAAGTTTGCAAAAGTCAAGAAAAGTCAACTCGGTCAAATTTGAGAGTCAATCCAGCTTTAGATAATTTCGCTTTCAACTTGTTAAGATGTCGAGTTTTGAGTTAATTTGAGTGTTTACATCTAGTTTATTCGTAATTTATCCGCTAACACCGATAATGCACTTTGGTTCATCATGAAAGGTTTGGGATCGAGTCAATGTTAAGGTTTTATTGGTTTTTGAATCTCAAATCTTAGATACCATGCTTAAGTCGCTTAAAAGTATCTCAATCAAGTTTTCAAATGGTCAAAACTGCTTTTGTGAAAAGGAATTCATCTCAATGTTTCGTTTTAGCCTCTTAACTGTACCCAAGTCGAAGTTCATCGTTGTTTTGTAAGTTCTCAATCAATTCTAAAGTTCGTTAATCTTATATTTTTATAGTTTGAGTATCTTAGTTTATATGTCATTAGCTTATTTACCATTTAGTTGCTTTAGCTTGCTTATATGTAGGTCGCTAGTAGTCCTTTTAACTGCTTTGTCGCATCGCTCAAACTGCTCCACATCAACTTATATTCGGGTGATTATCGCTTAATCTTCAACCGATTTGGCTTGTTTCCTTTTCTATTGAGTAGTTGTAGTTACTAGATTTTAGGATCTGAGCTTAGGATTTCCCTTTGAGCTTATAGAGTAGCTTATCTGTGTCTCGCATCGACTTCTTTCACCATATCTGCTCACATCAACAGTTTCATGTCCAAATAACCATTTAGTTTTTGATCTCTAATTTCTTCATCACTAGTCCTTATGAGCTGATATTTTAGACAAGTAATCTCGTTGGTGGTCTTGAGAACCATAGTTTGGTTTTCACTTTAGCTTATTATATAAGCCCTGCAATGTACTCAAACTTTGAGTCATAAGTCGCTTTGCTTTTAAATAATCGCTTTGCATAATTCATTTGACTGAACTTGTATCTTGTTAGGAATAGGTGGAATCAGTTGTAATTAGCTTATTTTAGCATAGTTTAGCTTCTGTGAGCAATTTGATACTCTCTTGTAGCTTGTAGCTTATTTTAATAATTTATTAATAAGCAACACATCGCTTCATTTTCATCCACATAAGCCTTGTTGTTATATTTTTCATAGCTTTAGAATAATATTTTAGAATTTCCTGAATTTTTCATAATTTTTAGCTACTGCTTACTATTTCTTAATTAAAAATAGTTTTAATCCTTTTAAATAGCTTTTATTGCAAATAATTAAGAAAAGTTCCAAAAATAATTTTTCAATTTTCAGTTTAAGAAAAATAAAAAGGCATAAAAATTTTTCCTATTTTTCCCTTTTATTTGGTATTTTTCATAATTTAAATTAGATTTAAATAGTTTTAAATTGTGAGAAAATAGAAAATAATCGAAAAATACAAAATAGTTTTGAAAAGTCTTTTGTTATTTTAGATTTTTGAAAAGTAATTCCACAATTTTCCTTTATTTTCATAATTTTAGTATTTTAAATTAGTTTTAATATTAAAATTAGTTTTTCTAAAAATCCAAAACCCTAAAAATAGTTTTAATTCATAATTAGTTTTCAACTTGCATTTCTAGAGTAAAAGTAATTTTAGGTTATTTTAGGACTTAGAATAGACGAATTGCATTTTATTCATGCTTGCTTTAATCCCGTATTTGCATTTTAATATAGATTTGCGTAGTTTGCCTTAATTCTTAGTTTTCCCATAGTTTTTAGTTCCATTTATTCTCCTTATCCCGTAGTTTAGAAAACATCATTTTATCCTCTCTCTTATTCAAACCCGATAATCGCGATACGAGTTGAAATTCCATTCAACCTCGCTCGAACGATCTCTTTGCTCAAACCTAATACGCTTGAGTTACCCAACATACTACACACTTCTATTATTGGTTTTATCAAATCAATTTTTAGCCGCTGAGGGCTTGTAGCGAAGTTTCGATTCGCCTCGAATCACACAGACCAAGATCCTTCCCGAGTGAAGTTACCGTCGCTTTTGTAAATATATATTTTGAAAACCCAAAACATCTAAAATACCAAAACATTCTTCCTAGAGTGTTTACAAACCACAAAAAGTAAAAACCAACAAAAGAAACCCAAACGTCAATTGTTACGCCGCTCACTCAAGGTACAACCTATACACGGGTATAAGGAAAGTCTTGACATTAAATTGCATCAAGAACGATCCACTCTCCTGGGCCCGCTGCATTTTTTGAGAGCTAACAGCACGTTGACGTGATGTTACAAAAGATTGTGTTTTCAAAGATTTTCATATAAAACCCAAAAGATTTTCCTTTAAAAATATGTTTTCAAAACCCAAAATATTCTTCTTACCCTCCGATTCGATAATTTTCCTCTTATCCCTCTTATATTTGATTCTTATGGACCTTCCTTGACTATTTCGTAGTGTTGTAATTCACGCTGGGATATGATTATCGTGTTATAATCATATGTGCCCCAATTCCTTCAATAATCCTTTAATTTTTCCGACTACCCTCCACACCGAGATATCTTCGCTTGATCCATGTTATTGTTATGGGTGTGGAGATATGGTAGATTCGCGAATGATTTTCGCTGTTTACGTGTATGCCCGAGATACACCCAAGAACCCGTACGATTTTGAATAATGATTCTATGATCAAGAACTCACCGAAAGTAAGGGACGATTTTCTCGATTCACGACATTTTGAGAAACAAACAATCGAATTTAAGAATATGCTCAAACTTTCTTCAATCAATGGCAAGCTCAACAGTATTAATGAAGAACCCGCTCTGTTACAAGATGATCACACCATTCTTGAGCTACCCAAGAACCCCGAGGTCACTTGAGACCATTTTCAACGCCGCGCTTTCAACAACATTGAAAAACTGAAGCCTTGTCAAAATTTTGAAATATAATCTTGATGAACCTCGATTCCTACTCCCTCCGTGAGGAGATGGAACATATTTCGAACCCGAGGTGATTCCCGCTTGTACTCGACTCAATCCAAAGAATTTAGAATCGATCCTTATCTTTCACGATTCACGCCACGCAGTTCGGTCGAGTTACAACAAACGGAACGAACTTATGAGCTTAAACGATTTCTAAACAGAAAGAAACGGAGATCATGAACGAAGTGGTGGAACTTGCTAGCTCGTAGCACACCATTTGTCCACCTCTCGGATTCTTATCCTCTCTCATTTCTCGAGCCTTTCATCTCCAACCTTCTCCTTCACTCACGTTGAGAGAAGGACGTTTTAGAAGAGGTCGATGATCATATTTCTACGGACATTGTTGAACCCGTGATTCTCTCTCATAATGGGGATGAGCATCTTAGGACTATTCCGGAAACGGAGTGTTTAATTGGAGATCCTTATCCCAATTCCAAGAGAACTGGGTTGTTGATATTTTCAATGACAGTTTCTCTTGATATTTCGACCAATCATGTTGATGTTCTCCGATTCCGATAATGATTCTTATGGAGACATCGACTTTATCGACGATTTACATTCGAGCCCGCTCACAGAAGAAGTAAATGATTTCATGCCGAAGATGAAGAGATTGAGCTTAATGATATTGAGATCGAGGATGAAGCATTACGAAACATTGTCAATGTTTATCTTCTCATTTCCAAAATTGAAGCCTTAACGATAATTCAAGATCGCATCCTATCTCCGTTAAAGATATGTATTTTTGCCCGAGCTTGAGACTTTCCGATTTGATGAAGAGATTAGTGGCAGCTCCACTGCGGCGTATGTTTATCCGATTCTTGGCGATTCTATTTCGATGTTGATATGAGCAAGGTTTTGAAAGAGATTTTGACATCTCGACAAGTGGACCCGATCATTGAGGATGCGATCGATGAACCAATACCACCGGTATTGAGGATGTTATGAATAATCCTGGGGGATATGGTTGTTTTGATGGTTTTCTTGACTCTCCTCTCTCTCATGAGTCCACCATCCTTTATCCTAATGAGTACATGTGAAGACAAAATCTTTAAACCGGATATTCGACATAGATGAGCTTTATGCTAAAACCGTTATTCAAGATAAGGATCCTCCTATGGATGCCTTCATTTGTGCCCACATCTTATCCCTCACCATAAGCCCCGCTTCTTTGAGTTTTCTCATTTCTATCCATCATCTCTTCGTCCGCGAAAACCGGGATGATGGATCATTCTTCATGTTATCCCCATGTCGATGCCCGACATTTCTTCCCCACCCAACCCACTCCAGCCTCATTCCTTTGGGAATGAGGACACCATTTTGACCCGGTATCTCTACCACTTTCTTCCCAAGGACAAATGATTCGGGGACCAGTCGCTAGCGACTCTAAGAATAAAAAAAGAGCTTTCCATGCAGGCACCCATGCTTATCTCTATCTTCTTTCTATTTTCTAATAAGTGCCAAGGGGTTAGCCTTAGATTTTTGGTGTTTGATGTTCTGAGATGTTTAATAAGACTCGTGTCAAGTTTGTCATTTCTCCACTGTTCATGATCGATGCCGATGGAACCGATATCCTAATCTTATCGACTAACGCTTATCTTCTAGCATACTTAATAAAGCGGCTTTTAGATTTTCGTGATACCTTTGCTTTAAACATCGAGGACAATGTTTCGTTCTAGTCCGGGTAAATCAGATTGACCGCTTGCTTGTTTTTTGTCGATACTCGCAACCCCGTTTTCCTTAGAAAATGAAAAATTGTGCTAAAATGTGCAAATTTAAAAATTTTGTAAGCTTTGTTAAGTCTTTTGATTGAAAAGTTTTGCTAGTCTCTTGACAAGAAGCTATAAAATGCAATTCTAGCTCACAAGGCCAAGATTTTGCAAGTTTCGAGTGACTTTAAATATGCATGACTTGATTTCATTAGACTAAGCATTTGCTAAGTTAATATATGTTTTGACACCTTGTTGACTTTCCGGTGAGAGGAATAGAATTTCGACTGATTCCATGTGTTGAGCCCTAGCTTGTTCCCTCAACTATAGATAATCTAAATTATCGGCTACATCCGCGGATCTCATTATTTGGGATTTTAAATTTATGAGATCGAAATGATAGGTTACTTATGAGTTTAGATGCTAAGCGTGAGTAGTTGGTTCTCTTTAGAGCCCATCGAAGGTACTTATGGCTTTTGTTCCCACAAATTGTTTCACCCCATATCCGTCTAATAATAATTAGAGATGTTGAGTTTTGCTATAGTTAGTCTTTTATCTTCTTAAAAGAATCTTTGTTTTAAAAAATTGGGTACACATCAAGGATCCGTAATAAATAAATACGTAAGTTATAAGTGAAAAGTAATAAGTAAAGTTATGAGTTGCGTGTCGAGATCGTACTGGATCTTTTAAGGATTGAATGAGGTCTTAGCCTAGCCAAATGATCCTCATTTCATGAAGCCTATAGTCTTGGAATTACCCGTGAAGTTCCGTAGTTCATAGCTCAAAGTATAAGTGATTCAAAATATATATATATATATATATATATATATATATATATATATATATATATATATATATATATATATATATGTATGAAAAAAATGAAAAGTGATGAAAATGGAAAATAAAAAGTATAAGTGAATAAAATTCCTTTATGGACCTCATTTTACGACAATGGTTCTCGGAGATGATAACTAATTATCGACTTAGCTTTGTATCTTTATCGGAATAAAGTTATCGAACGGAAACTTGAAGAAATTCATTTCACAAAAATAAAAATTTAGAGGAAAATAGGAAATGGAACAAAAGGTAATTACACAAGTAACTTCCATGGGTAGGTTAGCATCTAGAATCATATTTAACAATGATTTCGATTTTACGCTTAGTTTGGGACTTGTGAAAATCAGACTTATGTATATCTATCCGTATGGTCACTTCACGATGTGTTGTGTTTTCTAATTGTGATCCTAACGTGTCGCTTGAAAATGTTGGAGTTATTGATCGACATGAAAGTTCAACAAACCGTCATTCATAACCGGAATGTTTAATCATAATATCTACATGTGAATTAAAAGGTAACGGGCGTTTTAGAATTAAGGATTTCTTAATCTTTTGAGGAATTTGCTACTTCTTCATAGGTTTAGTAGAAAGTGATTGAAATCCTTGGTTTTAGAAGCGTGAGTTGATTGATTGCGTGAGGACACGACAATGGTCTCGTTCGGTATTTTGGTATGTGCAAACACATACCTTTTCATCATCAAACCGACCCAAAATAACCAAGAAAGAGCGCTTATTGCTAATATTTGTTGTTTTCGAGTTTGTGCATGTGTATTTGATATGATGAAATGACAAAAAGCCAAACCAAGAAAACCGAGCATAGAGAAGAAGAGTGCAAATGCCGATGCCGGGATGCTATTTATTGATTTTGATGTGCAAAGTTCATTTTACTGAGTTCGGGATCATCATTGGGAATTTTACAAATAAGACCCTCAAGTTATCCAAACTTACATTCTACCCTCAACTTCCCTAATTTACCAACCTTCTCATAAATTTCACTTACCCATTTTCTACACTTTCACAATTCACATTGTTGGTCCTTGGTTTTACAACTTTACAAATGGTCCTTATGATTATACATAAAACCTAGTCCTAAATCCAAATAAAAAACCTTGGCCCATATTATTATCCAAGCCCAATCCTTAAACACTTATACCCCATCAATATTAAACCCATTCCACAACCCGCCAAATCTCACCCTGCTTTCCCACTTCCGAACTCGGTCAAAATCCCCAAGACCGGTCAAAATAACTCAAACAATTATATTATATCCAAACCGCCCAGCTAAACAAGCGACCCAACACACCCATTTTCACTATTTTACCTTCATGTCCATTTACCCATGCTCCCACCACATTACCCACACTTAAGATTGTTGAAGCCTCTCGACACGCCACGTAGGTGTGCACTCAGTGGGATAGCCAGATGTGCATTTGGAGCAATCTCATCGGTGAAACACATCACAAGGGTGATCCAAGGGCCAAGAATAGATTTGATGACACAATGATGAATCAATGGTTGATATTTGAGCATCTAGAGCTTCGAATGGGATCCCAAGTCTTCCAAGCATCTCGCTATATAGCCCATTCAAGTCACAATAGAATTTGTCCATTTTTCATGTCTTATATTACCAATTTAATTTTCGTGTCATTTGAATTCGCTTAGTTTATAGTTAAGTTGTTGTAATCTCTTTTTATAATAGTTAATGCAAGTTATATTTTCAATTCAAGTTCATTGTCTCTAAATTCTAAATCGTTGGTTTCTATGTGAACTTTAAGTATTGTTAATTCTAGCCCACATAAGCTCTCTTAAGCTTATGTGAGTTAATCTTATCTTAATATTGATTTAATTCAAGTTTTGCAAAAAGTCAAGAAAAGTCAACTGGTCAAATTTGAGAGTCAATCCGTTTTTAGATAATTTTTTTTCAACTTGTTAAGATGTTCAGTTTTGAGTTAATTGAGTGTTTACATCTAGTTTATTCGTAATTCTATCGCTTTAATACCGATAATGCACGCACTTTGGTTCATGAAGGTGTTTGGGATCGAAATAATGTTAAGGTTTATTGGTTTTGAATCTCAAATCTAGATACCTGTATGCTTAAGCTCGTTTTAAAAGTATCTCAATCAAGTTTTCAAATGGTCAAAACTGTTTTTGTGAAAAGGGAATTCATCTCAATGTTTGCCTTTAGCCTCTAACTGTATCCCAAGTGTTCATCAGTGTTTTGTAAGTTTTCAATCAATTCTAAAGTTTCGTTAATCTTATATTTCTTATAGTTTGAGTATCTTAGTTTATATGTCATTAGCTTATTTACCATTTAGTTGCTTTTAGCTTGCTTATATGTAGGTCTGCTAGTAGTCCTTTTAACTGCTTTTTGTTGCATCGCTTCAAACTGCTCCACATCAACTTATTTGGCCGATTATGGCTTAATTCAACCGATGGCTTGTTTCCTTTTCTATTGAGTAGTTGTAGTTACTAGATTTAGGATCCGAGCTTAGATTTCACTTTTGAGCTTATAGAGTAGCTTATTCAGTCGGATCGTGACTTCTTTCACCATATTTGTTCTCACAGATCGCGTTCATGTCAAATAGCCATTTAGTTTTTTGATCTCTAATTTCTTCATCACTAGTCCTTATGAGCTGATATTTTAGACAAGTAATCTCAAGTTGGTGGTCTTGAGAACCATAGTTTTGGTTTTCACTTTAGCTTATTATATAAGCCCTGCAACAAATAAACTTAGAAGTCATATGTTCGTTGCTTAAATAATCGCTTGTATAATTCATTTGACTGAACTTGTAGCTTGTTATTAGGTGGAATCAGTTGTAATTAGCTTATTTTAGCATAGTTTAGCTCGTAGCAATTTGATATACTCTCTTGTAGCTTGTAGCTTATTTTAAATAGCTTATTAATAAGGCCACACGTTTCATTTTCATCCACATAAGCCATTGTTTTATATTTTCATACAACAATATTTTAGAATTTCCTGAATTTTTCATAATTTTAGCTAATGTTACTATTTTTCTTAATTAAAATAGTTTTTAATCCTTTTTAAATAGCTTTTATTGCAAATAATTAAGAAAAGTTCCAAAAATAATTTTCAATTTTCCAGTTTAAGAAAAATATAAGGCATAAAAATATTTTTCCTATTTTCCCCTTTTATTTGGTATTTTCAATTTAAATTAGATTTAAATAGTTTTAAATTGTGAGAAAATAGAAAATAATCAGAAAAATACAAAATAGTTTTGAAAAGTCTTTTATGTTATTTTTGATTTTTGAAAAGTAATTCCACAATTTTCCTTTTATTTTCATAATTTTAGTATTTTAAATTAATTTTAATAGTTAAAATTAGTTTTCTAAAAAATCCGAAAAACCCTAAAAAATAGTTTTAAATTATAATTAGTTTTCAACTTGCATTTCTAGAGTAAAAGTAATTTTAGGTTATTTTAGGACTTAGAATAAGTAATTGCATTTTATTTAAGTTTCGCTTTTAGTCCCGTGATTGCATTTTAATATAGATTTGCGTAGTTTGCCTAATTTTAGGTTTTCCCATAGTTTTAGTTCCATTTATTCTCCTTATCCCGTAGTTTAGAAAACATCATTTTATCCCTTCTCTTATTCAAATCCCGATAACCGCGTGAGTTGAAATTCCATTCAACCTCGTCGAACGATCTCGTGCTCAAACCTACGCTTGAGTTACCCAACATACTACACACTTCTTTATTATTGGTTTTATCAAATCAAGAATAATGAGAAGAAATTTTAACCACATATTTCAATTTAAGGAGATAAATTTAAGAGGAGATGCATCTATATTTGTAGGTGCATTTAAAATGCGCGGGTTGTGTTTTCTTCTCACCATTATCATTTAATTTTTATTTCTTATTTGATTCTTACTCATAATGGTAAAGAGATCTAGTGAAGGAAAGATGAAATAAAAAGAATGGTAATAAAGTTCTTCCGAGTATTGTGAGTATGTGACTCATCCATGTAGCAACGCACAATTCTAACACCCTTGTTAATATTTTAACACAAATGTACACGCGTGTTACAAACTTATTTGTTTACAAGTAATGAACTAATTATGAAAAAGAGAACTAAAATGTGTGTTAGAACTCTAGCTTGCCAAACTTGATAAGTGTATTTTTTTTCTCATATAGAACAACCTCCAAACGTTTTCCCTTATGCTTCACTTCTATTTTATTATTGTTGCTTCTACAAACTGCATACTCACCCAAGTTCTACATGCAAAAGATACGATAACACATTGGAAAACTTTTATAATCATAGTATAATGTAGACATAATAACCATAATTTGTTCTACTTACCTCTGGCTTGCCAAGGTATAGCTGAAATTAAAGAAAGACTGTAATTTACCTTGATGTTGTGGGGCAAAATAGGTTTTGCAAATGAAAGTCTCGAAGGAATGTGGAGTTGCCATTTTGTTCCTATCGAAAATTTTAGAGTATTATTACCATGTAGGATTGAGAGAGTTGTCCATATCTTTGAAAATCCCAAGGAATTGCCTCCCGCTATCCATTCGGTGTTACTAAAAAAGAAAAAAAGGTAAATATCATATCGGCTCTTGAAGTTGCGTATTATTAGAGAGAAAGAAAGAAACCTCTAGGGGTGCTGTGTCCGAGATAAATGACCTTCCTCATTGCTTTCTTGAACTGATTCTTTCATGTTCAAGAAATTGGCATCCATGTCCTTTCTCAGATAAAAACAATCAATTAAGATTTTTTTACACACAAACACATAATCTACTTCACTCAAGAAAAACCAAATAGATATGTTAAGAAAGGAGTCTAGGGGGTTGAAAGTTCCTCAAATTTATTTGATGCAAAGGTAAAATCAAGAATAACTGGAATAACTCATTCAGTCAAAACACTAATGTAATTAGGTCATTAATAAACTAAAAATGTGGTTGTCGCGTCAACTTCATGAAGAATTGACCAATCAAAACATAATAACATAAAGTAACATGACTTACAATACGGATCTTCTGCTATTTCATGGTGGAATCAGCAGTTATTAGAAGGTAAGAGAATAGTTGACATATTTGTCTAATTGACCAATGATCACATAGGTCCCCGACATAGTAGCAGTAACTAAGTAACTACATGTCGCCATTTCCACTAACCTCCTTTTGCGAGCCGCAAATGCACGCTTGAGTTCTGACGTTGTTCTTAGAAGCATTTGTCGTGCCTACACCAAGAAGCATCCCTCCACAATGAACAGAATTGTGAGGTTAGTATGAAACCATTTCATGCAAAACATGGAGTACACAAAGAAGGACATCTCATCATCTTCAAAGTGCAACAACCATTGTTCGAGTTTTTTGTTGTGCTCTGTGACCAATAAATGCAGATCTCGGGATGACCAACAACATAATTTTCAAAACTATGTTAAACCAATTTCCTTGCTTTTTCTAGGGTGTTTTTTTAACTCATATCCTGTTTAAAAATGGTAGCTAAAGTTAGGAAATCAAATTAATCATTTTATACAAATTGCGAGGATTAGAAGTCACTGCATTTGTTGGATGATCGATAGATCAAACACCTAGGGTCCTAGATGTGATACTACTACACCCATAATTAATAAATACACCGATTTGGTGTGGTTTTAACTCATATCGAGCCGCCACTAATCAGCGACAACTCTATCGCATATAACAAACATCTAATTTTAGCTAGCATTTCGACATTGATAGAAGAAAAAGAAGTCAGAGATTACCTATGACCAAAGTTGACCAAAGTTACTGTTTGAAGTCTTGATCCTCGTGACTCAAAAAGGGTACAAAAATGTAGTTGAGATACCAATGATTGGACTTATTTCTCTACTGTTCAATTATGTAAGTTGGTATTCCATCCTGTTGCAATATAGAAGACATTAATTTTCCAAAATATCCCAAACAACCCAAAGTTCACCCATTTATCAAGTTCAAATTCAATATTTGTTTTGAATAAGCTAATTTATCTTGCAAGCCAAATAATAACAACATACCTGAAAAAATTAACGAAAAGCAGGCAAGTTGTAAAGGTGATCGTGGATCTCTATCGGAATCCGTTGGCTGCAACAACCAAAAGAATATTTGTACAATGTTACATTTTTAAATATCTGCAATAAAGAATGAAGTACTAATTGATTTCTTACCATCTAAAACCATAATCACCAATAGCTTTATAAGCCACGTTGGTAGCCTGATGTTTGTCATCCAATGCCCTATTGATACATATCATCATCACAAGTAATAGTATGAAGTCATTTTCCTCATCCTCGTATTTTAGACTAAGCCCTTTACCCTTTAAATCGTGTCTTTGTGCTACTTTATTTCGGCCCAACAGCTCAAGTAATAGGAAGCTGGAACTTTATTTATCACCTTTAAAATTTCTTTCACCATCGTTTCTTCGCTGGTATATACTATCTCGATTTAGATGGAAGACAACTATGCTTGCACGAAGAACTCAAATGCTAAACCCTTACTACAAAGAGCACAACATGGCGTCTAGCAAACCATTGGCTTGAAGACCGTTCTGAGCTTAACATACCTTTTAGTCTTCAGAAGTCATATTCCATGGATCTTAGGCGATTCATTGACTCGGCAAGCATCTCATCTCTCTTGGGAATTTTTGAGGTTTGCTTGAAAGCTCGGCCACCATAGCTTCAAGTTGTTTCAACTTCTCCTCACACAAATGTTCTTTTCGGAGGACTTGGAACATCTACAAGCGATGGGGATTTTCCGGTGCCCAATGAATTCACAATGTTTCTTGACAAAGATTTTACAAACCCAAAAGAAGAACAAATATGTACGCTATAACTTTGAATATAAAGCCGACAACTTTCTTTATAGTGGATTCTTCCATTGTTCTTGATAGTGTCAAATCATCTCGCAAATTGTCAAACAAGATGAAATTAGTTAAACACTACAAAAATAAAAATGGTGATCGGTTTAGCTATAAATTTGTCAATTATGTAATTAAAGATTCTAAAGATGTATCTAAAAAGCACAAAGCAGAAAAATAAATGTTTTCGTGTCACCGCCTCGAATTAAGCAAAGGCAAAATAAAACAATTTTGACACGAACCTGCCTTGACCGCCCATTTTGCCACCTTTATTAATAAGTAATATGCACGAAACGATCACTTACTTACGGGAGGGACCTCAATGAAAGTACCCAAATTGCAATTCTTCCTGGTGTCCCGACAATGATAACGGACTTGTTTTAACTTGTGGAATTTCGAAGATGTGGTTTACAACGGTACCTTTTTCTTTTGTTATCAAGGTAAACAGTCTTCTTGAGTGGAAGGAACAACGATGAATACGAATACAGCCTCCTTTGTTCATCGCTAAAGGTACATCCAATTCCGAGCATATGTTTCCATCCAACATCCATAAATCCAACACACACCCTATCAAGTTCTTCTGAGATTGACGGGTCACAATTTGTGGGCGGTGTAAAGACAACCCAAAACAACCCCAACTCATATATGTAAGCCATTGCTTTAACCGGTTGGTTCCCGGTTACCATAAGATCAACCTCATGACCAATCCGTTTCGACTAATTTTATCAAGAATAGCGATTTCACATCCTCATCGGAAATTGCAACCTTTAGTTCTTCCACCATTTCAAACTCGAACCTGCACTAAAGCGAATAGCTCTTACGGACCTTTTCAACAGATATATTTTCCTTAATGAGACCTTTTGACATGCACCATTAAAATGGCATGACTATGAGAAGATTCGTATTCGGTTTTGTATTAGCGACAAATCGATGTGCTTCTCCAACCGTAGTAGTTCTACAAAACTTGGTTGATCCGGACCTCTATTAAGCTAGCACCGTGGAGTGTAATATCTCCACTTTTTGGATCTTCACTTATCGATAAATTGTCATTAGTAGGATCAAGGAGATCTTGTATAGTCTCCATATAGAGTCGCAAGTATCCGGACACAAAGTTAATTATACAAACCTATTACTAATTAGCCCATAAGAAAAACTATTTTAAGGCGAGACAAGATCTCATAGATATGACATAGAGATAGAATCGGTTTGTGGATAGATTTCGTGAATATATCCTCCGTTACCGAATCATTATTCCACAAGAAGAAGTGTCCTCATCCTCGAGTCGTCTAAGTGTGTAAGTTTTGCCGATCAGATCATCCATATGCCATGGTCTGTTCCATTATATCCATCCGTAACGCTCTTCACATCGTAACCAATATGATTCTGGCGGTTTGTTTCTTAACTATCGTGGTACATATTGTAACACTAAAAACTTCCTAAACTAAGCGCTACCAAAGATACATCTTAGAAATACAATGATTATGGTTTGCCAGTGCACTTTCCATACCTCAACAAGGGTTTTGCAACGACTTAGTAAACACGCTTCGATATGCAAATTCGGTGAAGAACTTCATCAAACTCAAATATATCCGAATCCCAATTATTCCTACGGAGTTTCAACCTCTTAATTTGAAATAACACGATAAGAATGTTGATCAAGTTTCATGTCAAAACAAACACATAATCCAACCATACAAAGTTAGCTACAAACATGACATCAAAATACCTCATGTTGCAATTCCACACAATCAAGAAAATCGCATCGGTGGTGAGCTCCTCATTGCGTGGTCGTAATCTTACAAAGAACTCGAACTCTTCTAGAAACTAAGGTTTGAATGAAATATCAAGTGAGATTAAGGGTAAACAACCGTTCTAGCTTCTAAAGTACATACGAAATATAATATACTATTAAGTAAGATATAAATCATAGAACCCACTATGGAAGGAGCGATAAGAACATTGGCCCCCTTTAACACATCCATCGCCTCGGTACATGGCATGTTGGAACCTCAAACGCATACAAATTAAGGACCACAATTACAACTAAAAAGTGCATTACAAATGACCCTTATGCCGAGGGTATGTTTACTTTCTATTTCATTAACTCCATTGAAGGAGTTAACTAATGTTCATGTTTGAACTTTAAACTCGGTATCACGCCTAACGTTATACATAAAGTCGCGATCACAATTACCAAAGAAACCGTAATAGCAACTTACTTGATACCAAGATCGATGTGCTCCGAATACCAAAGCCAAAGCGTGATTATGGCGAATAAGAACAAATACATATCGAAACAAATAATTATAACATAAAATCAAAAGAAAAAAACCTTATTAAGTATAAGAATGAACACGAAGACATGGAGCCCAAAATATTAGGAGTTGGCCATATACCTAGTGGCCGAGCACGATGTGATCGACAGTTTGGCCTTTGCCTAAAGCAGATAAATAAACGCATACATAAAACATGAGAGTCATAAGATGAATAAAAAGGTCATTGGAGATAAAGTAACCGTAGTACACACGTGGCTCCTCGATAATCCTCACAAGAAAAGTGTTGAAGTTTGCATTAGTATGCGTGATTAAAACGAACCTGCAAATAAGTTTGGAATAACAAATAAATTTGGGCTAATAGCAATTGATATGGAACAAACATGAATAAAAAAATGATATGCAACAAACAAATAAGTTAGTATGAACACAACAGTAGAAGTGGTTTACTATGATTTGTATAACAAACTACATGGTAACATGGTATCTAAAAGTGAGAACCAAAAATCGATGAAGTTGATGTTGAGAAGAATATCAATGCCATGTATGAATCATTGATATGGGGATGATTTTTTTTATGTTGATCGTGTTTTATGCATCGGAGGAAAACATATATTAGGGTTTTAAGAAAAAAAATATAATGAATGTGAGAATTTTTATACGTAAAAGCATAATATGTTTTGGATTATAATTAATTTTATTTAGTACATGATTCTAATAAAATTATAGCCATTTATATATTATAGTATGTAACATAATTATCAAAATAACTTGTTGCCTAAGTGGTAAACACACAAGTTATTTATGAAAACAACCAAGGTTCAAACCTTGCAAGGGACTTTTATAAACAATTTTCAAAATGCTTTATAAAAATCCGAAAATAACAAAAAAAAAAAAAAAAAAAAAAAAACGAAAATTAACAATTAATTGCTTAGTTGGCACAAAATGCTAGGTGGCATTGAGGTGGCATTGAGGTGGCAATGAGGTGGCATTGAGGTGGCATTAATGCCAAATGCCTCTGTTATATATATATATATATATATATATATATATATATATATATATATATATATATATATATATATATATATATATATATATATATATATATATATATATATATATATATATATATATATATATATATATATATATATAGTTCTCAATTCATATTAATAAATGTAAGAATAATTCCTCCTCTTAATAGCGTTGCTTTAAACATTAAAATTATCATGCTTGAACATTAAAATGAATAAATTAACAACGACACTTACACTTGTGGGGAAATATGCAATTAATAATATTATATTGGGGATGTATGTAATTCTTCTTTTTGTTTTTCGAATGAACAATATTTTTAGGCGGTAAATGTGTAAAAGGTATAATGGTAAGGGAACAGATCTAGTGAGAAGAAAAGATGAAATGAGAATTGGTATGTGCTAAAACACATACCTTTTCATCATCAAAGCTGACCCAAAATAACCAAGAAAGAGTCGTTTATTGCTAATATTTGTTGTATTCTTGAGTTTATGCATGTGCAGGTACGGATATGATGAAACAGACAAAAAGAAGCCAAAACCGAAGAAAAACCGAGCATGAGAGAAAGAAGAGTGCAAATGCCGATGCCGGGGATGCTATTTATTGGATTTTGATGTGCAAAAGTTCATTTTACGGAGTTCGGGATCATCATTGGGAATTTTACAAATAGATCCTCAAGTTATCCAAACTTACACATTCTACCCTCAACTTTCCCTAATTTACCAAACTCACCTCTCATAAATTTCACTTACCCATTTCTCCCCTACACTTTCACAATTCACATTGTTGGTCCTTGGTTTTTACAACTTTACATAAATGGTCCTTATGATTATACATAAACCTAGTCCTAAATCCAAATAAAAAACCTTGGCCCATATTATTATCAAGCCCAATCCCTTAAACACTTATACCCGTCAATATTAAACCCATTCCACAACCCGCCAAATCTCACCCGTTTCCCGCCGGACTCGGTCAAAATCCCCAAGACCCGGTCAAAATAACTCAAACAATTATATTATATCCAAACCCCTTGATTAAACAAGCGCCCAAATACACCCATTTTACTATTTTACCTTCATGTCCATTTACCCCTCCTCCCACCACAATTACCCACACTTAAGATTGCTTCTGGAAGCCTCTGACACACGTGTCAGAGGTGTGCACCCAGGGGATAGCCAGCGTGGCAATTTGGAGCAATCTCATTGGGCGAAACACATCACAAGGGTGATCCAAGGGCCAAGAATAGATTTGATGACACAATGATGAATCAATGGTTGATATTTGAGCATCTAGGAGCTTCTGAATGGGATCCCAAGTCTTCCAAGCATCTGCTATATATAGCCCATTCAAGTCACAATAGAATTTGTCCATTTTTCATGTCTTAGAGAAATGTTACCAATTTAATTTTCGTGTCATTTGAATTCAGTTAGTTTATAGTTAAGTTGTTGTAATCTCATTTTTATAATAGTTAATGCAAGTTATATTTTCAATTCAAGTTCATTGTCTCTAAATTTCTAAATCAGTGGTTTCTATGTGAAGAACTTTAAGTATTGTTAATTCTAGCTCACATAAGCTCTCTTAAGCTTATGTGAGTTAATCTCTCTTAATATTGATTTAATTCCAAGTTTTGCAAAAGTCAAGAAAAGTCAACTCGGGTCAAATTTGAGAGTCAATCCGATTTTAGATAATTTTGTTTTCAACTTGTTAAGATGTCGAGTTTTGAGTTAATTTGAGTGTTTACATCTAGTTTATTCGAATTTATCGCTTTTCATCGATAATGTGCACTTTGGTTCATTGAAGGAGTGTTTGGGATTGAGTCAATGTTAAGGTTTTATTGGTTTTGAATCTCAAATCTTAGATACCGTATGCTTAAGTACATTTTAAAAGTATCTCAATCAAGTTTTCAAATGGTCAAAGCTGTTTTTGTGAAAAGGAATTCATCTCAATGTTTGTCTTTAGCCTCTTACTGTACCCAAGTCGTGGGTTCATCGGTGTTTTGTAAGTTCTCAATCAATTCTAAAGTTTGGTTAATCTTATATTTCTTATAGTTTGAGTATCTTAGTTTATATGTCATTAGCTTATTTACCATTTAGTTGCTTTTAGCTTGCTTATATGTAGGTCTCGCTAGTAGTCCCTTTTAAGCTTTTCTTTGCATCGGTTCTGCTATTCACATCAACTTATATTTGGTGATTATTGGCTTAATCTTCAACCGATTTGGCTTGTTTCCTTTTCTATTGAGTAGTTGTAGTTACTAGATTTTAGGATCTGAGCTTAGGATTTCCTTTTGAGCTTATAGGTAGCTTATTCAGTCTGCATCGGACTTCTTTCACCATATCTCATTACGTGCGCGTGTTTCATGTCAAATAGCCATTTAGTTTTGATCTCTAATTTCTTCATCACTAGTCCTTATGAGCTGATATTTTAGACAAGTAATCTCTGGTTGGTGGTCTTGAGAACCATAGTTTTGGTTTTCACTTTAGCTTATTATATAAGCCCTTGCAACAGCTCAAACTTAGAGGTCATAAGCTGTTTTGCTTAAATAATCAGTTTGCATAATTCATTTGACTGAACTTGTATCTTGTTAGGAATAGGTGGAATCAGTTGTAATTAGCTTATTTTAGCATAGTTTAGCTTCTGTAGCAATTTGATACTCTCTTGTAGCTTGTAGCTTATTTTAAATAGCTTATTAATAAGCAGTTTTCACATCAGTTTCATTTTCATCCACATAAGCCCTTGTTGTTATATTTTTCATAGCTTTAGAATAATATTTTAGAATTTCCCTGAATTTTTCATAATTTTTAGCTACTGTTTACTATTTTTCTTAATTAAAAATAGTTTTAATCCTTTTAAATAGCTTTTATTGCAAATAATTAAGAAAAGTTCCAAAAATAATTTTCAATTTTCCCAGTTTAAGAAAAATATAAAAGGCATAAAAATATTTTCCTATTTTTCCCTTTTATTTGGTATTTTTCACAATTTAAATTAGATTTAAATAGTTTTAAATTAGTAGAAAATAGAAAATAATCGAGAAAAATACAAAAATAGTTTTGAAAAGTCTTTTTGTTATTTTAGATTTTTGAAAAGTAATTCCACAATTTTCCTTTTATTTTCATAATTTTAGTATTTTAAATTAGTTTTAATAGTTAAAATTAGTTTTCTAAAAATCGAGAAAAACCCTAAAAATAGTTTTAATTCATAATTAGTTTTCAACTTGCATTTCTAGAGTAAAAGTAATTTTAGGTTATTTTAGGACTTAGAATAGGCGTAATTGCATTTTATTTCGTTTCGTTTTAATCCGTATTTGCATTTTAATATAGATTTGCGTGGTTTGCCTTAATTCTTAGGTTTTCCCCATAGTTTTTAGTTCCATTTATTCTCCTTATCCCGTGGTTTAGAAAACATCATTTTATCCCCTTCTTATTCAAATCCGATAATCGCGACATGAGTTGGAAATTCCATTCAACCTCGATTGGAGCGATCTCGGTGCTCAAACCTAATACGTTTGAGTTACCCAACATACTACACACTTCTATTATTGGTTTTATCAAATCAATTTTTAGCGCCTGCCGGAGGGCTTGTGGCGAGTTTCGTATTCGTCTCGAATCGCGTGCATTTGAAGATCCTTCCCAAAGTGAAGTCTACGTCGTTTTTGTAAATATATATTTTGAAAACCCAAAACATCTAAAAATACCAAAACATTCTTCCTAGAGTGTTTACAAAACCATAAAAGTAAAAACCAACAAAAGCTGAAAACGTCAATTGTTACGTCGGCTCACTTGAAGGTACAACCTATACACGGGTATAAGGAAAGTCTTGACATTAAATTGCGGTGAAGAACGATCCACTCTTCGTTCCCGCTCAAGCTGCAGCGTACTTTTGAGAGCTACCGAGCACCGGTTGACGTGGTGGTTACAAAAGATTGTGTTTTCAAAGATTTTCTTAAATATAAAACCCAAAAGATTTTCCTTTTAAAAATATGTTTTCTAAAACCCAAAATATTCTTCTTTACCCTCGATTCGATAATTCTTTCCTCTTATCCCTCTTATATTTGATTCTTATGGACTCCTTGACTATTTACGTAAGTGTTGTAATTCGCGTTTGGGATATGATTATCGGTGTTATAATCATATGTGCCCCAATTCCTTCAATAATCCTCGAAATTTTCCGACTACCCTCCACGGCCGAGATATCTTCGTTTGATCCATGTTATTGTTATGGGTGTGGAGATATGGTAGATCGTCGAATGATTTTCGTTGTTTACGGTGTATGCCGAGATACATTCCGAAGAACCCGTCGATTTTGAATAATGATTCTATGATTGAAGAACTCACCGAAGGGTGGCGGGACGATTTTCTTGGATTCACGACATTTTGAGAAACAAACAATCGAATTTAAGAATATGCTTCAAACTTTCTTCAATCAATGGCAAGCTCAACAAAGTATTAATGAAGAACCCGTTCAAGTTACGGAAGATGATCACACCATTCCCGAGCTACCGAAGAACCCACGAGGGTCACGGGCGATTTCTTTGAGCGTCGTGCTTTTCTTAACAACATTGAAAAACTTGAAGCCTTGTCAAAATTTTGAAATATAATCTTGATGAACCTCGATTCCTACTCCTCTCCGGTGAGGAGATGGAACATATTCTGAACCCGAGGTGATTCCCGTTTGTACTCTCGACTCTAATCCAAAGAATTCTAGAATCGATCCTTATCTTTCACGATTCGCCCGTTCACGAGTTCGTCGAGTTACAACAAAGCGGAACGAACTTATGAGCTTAAAGCGATTTCTAAGCGGAAAAGCGGAGATCATGGCGGAAGTGGTGGAACTTGCTAGCTCTCGAGCACACCATTTGTCCCACCTCGGATTCTTATCCTCTCTCATTTCGAGCCTTTCATCTCCAACCCTTCTCCTTCACTCACGCGGTTGAGAGAAGTGGCGTTCTTTAGAAGAGGTCGATGATCATATTTCTACGGACATTGTTGAACCCGTTGACTCTCTGTAATGGGGGATGAGCATCTTAGGACTATTCCGGAAGCGGAGTGTTTAATTTTGAGATCCTTATCCCAATTCCAAGAGAGTGCAGGGTTGTTGATATTTGTGATGAGCCTTCTCTTGATATTTCGACCAATCATGTTGAGATGTTCTCCGATTCCGATAATGATTCTTATGGAGACATCGACTTTATCGACGATTTACATTCTGAGCCCGTTCACATAGAAGAAGTAAATGATTTCATGCCAGAAGATGAAGAGATTGAGCTTAATGATATTGAGATCGAGGATGAAGCATTACGTGAAACATTGTCGAATGTTTATCTTCTCATTTCAAAATTGAAGCCCTTAGCGATAATTCAAGATCGCATCCTATCTCCGTTAAAGATAGCGATTTCTTGCCCGAGCTTGAGACTTTCCGATTTGATGAAGAGATTAGTGGCGGTTCCACTTATGGCGGATGTTTATCCTCGATTCTTGGCGATTCTATTTCGATGTTGATATGAGCAAGGTTTTGAGCGAGATTTTCGATACTCAGACAAGTGACCCGATCATTGAGGATGCGATCGATGAACCAATACCACCGGTATTGAGGATGTTATGAATAATCCGAGGGGATATGGTTGTTTTGATGGTTTTCTTGACTCTCCTCTCTCATGAGTCCACCATCCTTTATCTAATGGTGACATGTGAAGACAAAATCTTTAAACACAGGATATTCGACATAGATGAGCTTTATGCTAAAACCGTTATTCAAGATAAGGATCCTCCTATGGATGCCTTCATTTGTGAGCCTACACATCTTATCCTTACCATAAGCTCCGTCTTCTTTGGGTTTTCTCATTTCTATCCATCATCTCTTCGTCCGCCCATAAAACCGCGGATGATGGATCATTCTTTCATGTTATCCCATATGTGATGCAGGCATTTTCTTCCCACCAACCCACTGAGTCTCATTCCTTTGGGAATGAGGACACCATCCCTGACCTGGTATCTCTACCACTTTCTTCCCAAGGACAAATGAATTCGGGGACGAGTCGGGGCTAGCGACTCGGTAATAAAAACGATGGCGCTTCGTCACGAGGCACCCCATGCTTATCTCTATCTTCTTTCTATTTTCTAATAAGTGGCCTTGAAGGGGTTAGCCTCTTAGATTTCGTGTTTGGTTGTTTGTGATGTTGTGTTTAGGATGTTCCCGATATGAAGACTCTCGTGCTCGAAGTTTGTCATTTCTCCACTCGAGTTTCATGATCGATGCTGATGGAAATCCGATATCCTAATCTTATCGACTAACGTTTATCTTCTAGCATACTTAATAAACGGCTTTTAGATTTTCGTGATACCCTTGCTTTAAACATTGAGGACAATGTTTCGTTCTAGTCTGGGGTAGGGTAATCGAGATTTGACCGCACTTGCTTGTTTTTTGTCGTATACTCTCGCAACCCCGTTTTTCCTTAGAAAATGAAAAAATTGTGCTAAAAATGTGCAAAATTTAAAAATTTTTGTAAGCTTTTGTTAAGTCTTTTTGATTGAAAAGTTTTGCTAGTCTCTTAGACAAGAAGCTATAAAATGCAATTCTAGCTCACAAGGCCAAGATTTTGCAAGTTTCCTGAGTGACTTTAAATATGCATGACTTGATTTCATTAGGCGAAGCATTTGCTAAGTTAATATATGTTTGACACCTTGTTGACTTTCCATTGGTGAGAGTAGGAATAGAATTCGACTGACCGGGCGTGTTGAGCCTAGCTTGTTCCTTAACCATAGATAATCTAAAATTATCGGCTAAGCATCCATGGATCTCATTATTTGGGATTTTAAATTTGCGGAGATCGAGAAATGATAGAGTTACTTATGAGTTTAGATGCTAAGCGTGGAGTAGTTGGTTCTCTTTAGAGCCCATCGAAGGTACTTATGGCTTTTTGTTCCCACAAAATTGTTTCACCCCATATCTGTCTAATAATAATTAGAGATGTTGAGTTTTTGGCGATAGTTAGTTCTTTATCTTCTTAAAAGAATCTTTGTTTTAAAAATTGGGTACACATCAAGGATCCGTAATAAATAAATACGTAAGTTATAAGTGAAAAGTAATAAGTAAAGTTATGAGTTGCGGTGTCGAGATCGTACCCTTGGATCTTTCTTTAGGGATTGAATGAGGTCTTAGCCTAGCCGGTGGGATCCTCATTTCATGAAACCTATAGTCTTGGAATTACCCGTGAAGTTCCGTAGTTCATAGCTCATAAAAGTATAAGTGATTCAAAATATATATATATATATATATATATATATATATATATATATATATATATATATATATATATATATATATATGTATGAAAAAAATGAAAAGTGATGAAAAATGGAAAAATAAAAAGTATAAGTGAATAAAAATTCCTTGATGTGGACCTCATTTTTACGACAATGGTTCTTGAGAGAAGGCGGATAACTAATTATCGACTTAGCTTTGTATCTTTATCGGAATAAAAGTTATCGAAGCGAGAAACTTGAAGAAATTCATTTCTCACAAAAATAAAAATTCTAGAGGAAAATAGGAAAATGGGAACAAAAGGTAATTACACAAGTAACTTCATGGGTAGTGTTAGCATCTAGAATCATATTTAACAATGATTTGATTTTACGCTTAGTTTGGGACTTGTGAAAATCGGGGACGATGTATTCTATCCGTATGGTCACTTCACGATGTGTTGTGTTTTCTACTCCGTGATCCTAACGTGTCGTTTGAAAAATGTTGGAGTTATTGATCGACATGAAAGTTCAACAAACCGTCATTCATAGCAAGATGTGCTTAATCATAATATCTACATGTGAATTAAAAGGTAAGCAGGCGTTTTTAGAATTAAGGTTTCTTAATCTCTTTTGAGGAATCTTTGCTACTTCTTCATAGGTTTAGTAGAAAGTGATTGAAATCCTTGGTTTTAGAAGCGTGAGTTGATTGCATTGCGTGAGGACACGACAATGGTCTCGTCTGGGGTATTTTGGTATGTGCTAAAACACATACCTTTTCATCATCAAAAGCCGACCCAAAATAACCAAGAAAGAGCCGTTTATTGCTAATATTTGTTGTTTTCTTGAGTTTATGCATGTGCGAATACGGATATGATGAAACAGAGAAAAAGAAGCCAAAACAGAAGAAAACCGAGCATGAGAGAAGAAGAGTGCAAATGCCGATGCTGGGATGCTATTTATTGGATTTTGATGTGCAAAGTTCATTTTACGGAGTTCGGGATCATCATTGGAATTTTACAAATAGACCCTCAAGTTATCAAACTTACACATTCTACCCTCAACTTTCCTAATTTACCAAACTCACTTCTCATAAATTTCACTTACCCATTTCTCCCCTACACTTTCACAATTCACATTGTTGGTCCTTGGTTTTTACAACTTTACATAAATGGTCCTTATGATTATACATAAAACCTAGTCCTAAATCCAAATAAAAAAAAACCTTGGCCCATATTATTATCCAAGCCCAATCCCTTAAACACTTATACCCCGTCCAATATTAAACCCATTCCACAACCCGGCCAAATCTCACCCGTTTCCCACTTCCGAACCTGGTCAAAATCCCCAAGACCCGGTCAAAATAACTCAAACAATTATATTATATCCAAACCCGCCCGATTAAACAAAGCGCCCAAATACACCCATTTTCACTATTTTACCTTCATGTCCATTTACCCATGCTCCCACCACAATTACCAGCACTTAAGATTGTACGGAAGCCTCGACACGATGTCGGAGGTGTGCACCTGAGGATAGCCAGTGTGGCAATTTGGAACAATCTCATTGGGTGAAACACATCACAAGGGTGATCCAAGGGCCAAGAATAGATTTGATGACACAATGATGAATCAATGGTTGATATTTGAGCATCTAGGAGCTTGAATGGGATCCCAAGTCTTCCAAGCATCTCGCTATATAGCCCATTCAAGTCACAATAGAATTTGTCCATTTTCATGTCTTAGAGAAATGTTACCAATTTAATTTTCGTGTCATTTGAATTCAGTTAGTTTATAGTTAAGTTGTTGTAATCTCATTTTATAATAGTTAATGCAAGTTATATTTTCAATTCAAGTTCATTGTCTCTAAATTTCTAAATCGGTGGTTTCTATGTGAAGAACTTTAAGTATTGTTAATTCTAGCCCATAAGCTCTCTTAAGCTTATGTGAGTTAATCTCTATCTTAATATTGATTTAATTCCAAGTTTTGCAAAAGTCAAGAAAAGTCAACTCGGGTCAAATTTGAGAGTCAATCCAGTTTTAGATAATTTCTGTTTTCAACTTGTTAAGATGTCGAGTTTTGAGTTAATTTGAGTGTTTACATCTAGTTTATTCGAAATTTATCGGTTTAATCGATAATGTGCACTTTGGTTCATTGAAGGAGTGTTTGGGATTGAGTCAATGTTAAGGTTTTATTGGTTTTGAATCTCAAATCTTAGATACTGTATGCTTAAAATTTGTTTTAAAAGTATCTCAATCAAGTTTTCAAATGGTCAAAACTTGTTTTTGTGAAAAGAATTCATCTCAATGTTTACGTCTTTAGCCTCTTAACTGTACCCAAGTCGTTGAGTTCATCGGTGTTTTGTAAGTTTTCAATCAATTCTAAAGTTTGGTTAATCTTATATTTCTTATAGTTTGAGTATCTTAGTTTATATGTCATTAGCTTATTTACCATTTAGTTGCTTTTAGCTTGCTTATATGTAGGTCTGCTAGTAGTCCCTTTTAACTGTTTTGTTGCATCAGTTCTCAAACTGTTCCACATCAACTTATATTTGGCTGATTATTGGCTTAATCTTCAACTGATTTGGCTTGTTTCCTTTTCTATTGAGTAGTTGTAGTTACTAGATTTTAGGATCTGAGCTTAGGATTTCACTTTTGAGCTTATAGAGTAGCTTATTCAGGTCTGCATCAGACTTCTTTCACCATATTTGTTCTGTGCATCAGCAGCCTCATGTCCAAATAGCCATTTAGTTTTTGATCTCTAATTTCTTCATCACTAGTCCTTATGAGCTGATATTTTAGACAAGTAATCTCTGGTTGGTGGTCTTGAGAACCATAGTTTTGGTTTTCACTTTAGCTTATTATATAAGCCCTTGCAACAGCTCAAACTTAGAGGTCATAAGCTGTTTTGCTTAAATAATCAGTTTGCATAATTCATTAGACTGAGCTTGTAGCTTGTTAGGATTAAGTGGATTTAGTTGTAATTAGCTTATTTTAGCATAGTTTAGCCACATGTAATTTGATACTCTCTTGTAGCTTGTAGCTTATTTTAAATAGCTTATTAATAAGCGAGTTTCACATCGTTTCATTTTCATCCACATAAGCCATTGTTTTATATTTTCATAGCTTTACAATAATATTTTAGAATTTCCCTGAATTTTTCATAATTTTTAGCTATGTTTACTATTTTTCTTAATTAAAATAGTTTTTAATCCTTTAAATAGCTTTTATTGCAAATAATTAAGAAAAAGTTCAAAAATAATTTTTCAATTTTCCCAGTTTAAGAAAAATATAAAGGCATAAAAATATTTTTCCTATTTTTCCCCTTTTATTTGGTATTTTTCACAATTTAAATTAGATTTAAATAGTTTTAAATTCGTAGAAAATAGAAAAATAATCAGAAAAATACAAAAATAGTTTTGAAAAGTCTTTTATGTTATTTTAGATTTTTGAAAAGTAATTCCACAATTTTCCCTTTTATTTTCATAATTTTTAGTATTTTAAATTAATTTTAATAGTTAAAAATTAGTTTTTCTAAAAAATCCAGAAAAACCCTAAAAAATAGTTTTAAATTATAATTAGTTTTCAACTTGCATTTCTAGAGTAAAAGTAATTTTAGGTTATTTTTAGGACTTAGAATAGACGTAATTGCATTTTATTTGCGTTTCGTTTTAGTCCCGTATTTGCATTTTAATATAGATTTGCGTAGTTTGCCTTAATTTTTAGGTTTTCCCCATAGTTTTTAGTTCCATTTATTCTCCTTATCCCGTAGTTTAGAAAACATCATTTTATCCCCTTCTCTTATTCAAATCCCGATAATCGCGACGTGAGTTGGAAATTCCATTCAACCGTTCGGAGCGATCTCGGTGCTCAAACCTAATCGTTTGAGTTACCCAACATACTACACACTTCTTTATTATTGGTTTTATCAAATCAAGAATAATGAGAAGAAATTTAACCACATATTTCAATTTAAGGAGATAAATTTAGAGAGATGCATCTATATTTGTAGGTGCATTTAAAATGTCTTGATTGTGTTTTCTTCTCACCATTATCATTTAATTTTATTTCTTATTTGATTCTTACTCATAATGGTAGGAAGAGATCTAGTGAGAAGAAAAGATGAAATAAAAAGAATGGTAATAAAGTTCTTTCCGAGTATTGTGAGTATGTGACTACTCCATGTAGCAACGCACAATTCTAACACCCTTGTTAATATTTTAACACAAATGTGTACACGCGTGTTACAAACTTATTTGTTTACAAGTAATGAACTAATTATGAAAAAGAGAACTAAAATGTGTGTTTAAACTCAAGCTTAATTTATTAATCATTTGACAAGCATCATTCGTACAATTGGTCTTTATTAATTATTTATTGGGGCTTTTTAGGACGAGGGCGATAGTCCGCTGTATCAATATCGTAATCTCTAAATTAGTAACGTCTTGTTTTCCTTGGTAGTCTGATGAAGCCGGGATGTATGTACCCTACAAATATGTCAATCGTGATACATTATTGTCTTATATATTCATATAATTTGAAACACTAAAATTGTACTTTTGAATCAGCTTTCTTCTATGCATCAGCATTTGAAGGGGAAATAAAAGCAAAGGTCAAAGGAATGAGATCCCAGGTACAACTTGACTCAAGTTGGATGATTGTGAGCCATTAGATCAAATACAATGACTCATGATGTCTCAACTTGAGTCAAGTTGTACCTCTTAACTTGAGAGGATCCCATCCCAAGGTGAAAAGCCTATTTCATTGAGCAAGACTTTTCCCTATAGACAATTAGTAAAGCAGTACAAATCTTTTTTGGTGTTAGAAAGAATATTAACATATGTACAAGTAAACATAATTACTAGTAACATATACAGCAATTAGTTTGCAAATGAAAGCATGTAGGGTTTTTAGACAGATTATAAAAACTTATTGGAAGTTATTTAGTTTTCCGAATATGCTAATCACTGCATACAAACCGGTAGACAATTACTTGAACTATATTACAGTATAATACTTTCATTATAGCTGATACTTGTGTTTATGTTTCCTTAAGTTCAAATATAACTCTCCTACAAATACATTTTGAGTGACCTCATCTAAAAATTAAATGAAATACACATAAGAGATAGAAAGTTACCCTTAGAAGACGAGCATTGGTAGCACGCATGCAAATAAGCAGAAAGAAAGCGGTAAATAATACTCGTACCAAAGAGGCCATTGAAACCATATTATGATACATATTATAACTTCATAAGGTTGGGTATATGTAGAGGATGAACGAGCTTCAATAGGTATTTACAAATAATTCCTACAAAATTATTACATAGCATAGTGGATTATTTGTTTATACTCTTACAGCTAAGGGTATACCCAAAAGATGCTATTTAACATGCGGCTATATATTCATCTGTATAAAGTCAATCGCTCACCAAAATCATGCAGATGAGGTTTCCCTCATTTGCCACAATTAATACGAGTATACCTATCAATGGGTTTTTGGTCAAAACTTATTCGTCAGATGGTTATGTCCTTAACTATAATACGTTGTGCCGTTGTGGGTTCAAATCGTGCGTGGGATGAAAGTGAAATCGTTATTGGTTAGTAGAATGTAAATATGGTACTTGTGCGTGGGATATGAAGGATGCGAACGATGTTCTTGAAACATTAAACAGGCTGTCTATGTCTTTGAGGCCTAGTTATTTTAGACCCAAAAAATATATATATATATCTCCCTTGAAAAAGATATTTAACCCTCTTAGTATTCGTCGGCCCAATCTGTGTGGCCAAAAATATACGATTCAACGGATACCTAATCGTCTTATAGTATTAGGTTTAGATAAAATCACCTTAATGTATGATGTATATTAAACCTCTTTAAATAATACAATAGAAAGAGATAAAAATATAACAAACTTTCCTAACTAATAGGCTATACAGAGTCACTAATAGTTTTATCTTGATTCTTGTGAATCATTCCTATTACCCCCCCTCAAGCGTAGTGGTGGAGGACCGACACAAAGCTTGGTGCGAAACTCTTCAAAAAGAGGACGAGGTAGACTTTTGGTGAAGATGTCAGCTAACTGGAGATGCGAAGCAACAAATTTAGTGGTGAGCTTACCAGATAAAACAAGTTCTCGGACAAAGTGGTAATCGATATCAATATGTTTAGCACGCTTATGAGACACCGGGTTTTGACTTAGAAACAATGCACTGCGGTTGTCACATAAAATAGTAGGACGAGAAGGAGGTATAACGTGAAGCTCCCGAAGCAAATGAGTGACCCAAACTATTTCCGCTGCGGTGTTAGCCAATGCCCGATATTCGGATTCACAACTTGATCTGGAAACTGTTGGTTGTTTCTTAGCACTCCATGACACCAATTTTCCACCAAGAAATATCGAATAACCATAAGTGGAGCGTCGTTTTTCAATACAACATGCCCAATCAGCATCGGAGTAGCCTAAGATTGTTGGAGACGATGCATGATGAAACGATAAGCCATGTGATAAAGTGCCTTTGACATAACGAAGTATCGTTTAAGCGCACGAAAATGGTCCTTTGTTGGTGCATGGAGGAACCGACTAACTTTGATTCACCGCATAAGAGATCGGTCGCGTTATGGTGAGATCTTGGCGCCCAACCAAAGAACGATATAACGTTGGATCAAGCAAAGGGGTACCCTTAGTGGTGAAATACTCCGATGTAGAAAGAGGCGTTGCAACAGGCTTGGCATCAAGTAATTGAGCACGAGAGAGTATGTCATGGGCATATTTTGCTTGACTTAGGAAAAGACCTGTATCAAGGTAGGAAACCTCCAGACCAAGAAAATAGATTAACCGCCCAAGGTCTGTAATAGAGAACTCTTGTTTGAGACGAGAGATGAAACTCCGAATGGTAGGAGCATCATTTCCGGTTAGAATGATATCATCAACGTAAACCAAAAGATAAAGAGGACAAGAGTCCCGTTCAAATATAATTAAAGAAGTGTCAGCACGGCTGCAAGAAAAACCAAGGCTAACCAAAAAGGCACTCAACCGTTGAAACCAAGCCCTCGGAGCTTGTTTAAGCCCATATAGTGCTTTTTTTAGGCGACAAACATGATTAGGGAAACGAGTGTCAATGAAGCCCGGTGGTTGCTCCATGAAGATAGTGTCAGTGAGGTTACCATTTAAAAATGCATTCTTTACATCTAGCTGGTGTAAAGGACACTTATGAAGAACAGCAAGAGAAAGAATTATACGTACAGTAGAGGCTTTAACAACGGGGCTAAATGTAGCAGTGTAATCCAGACCCGCACCTGAGTAAATCCTTGAGCTACCAAACGAGCTTTGAAACAATCAACCGAACCATCGCATGAAATTTTGTACGAAAACCCACTTTGAACCAACCACATTTAACTTAGTAGACGGGAACAAGATCCCAAGTTGAGTTTTTCTTTAGAGCCGACATTTCATCACATGCAAAGATACCATTTTGGATTTTTAGCAGCGGACTTAAAACCTTTTGGTTCTGCAGTTGCAAACAAAGCCTGATGTAGCGGATAAGAAGAGACATAAGTAAGATCTGCTCGATGTTTAGACTTGAAGGTGCCAACCTTTGAACGAGTCACCATAGGGTGACTGGTGGTTGAAGACGACGCAGGAGCAGCAGATGTAGCGGCAGGTGGTTGTGGTGCAGCAGGTGTAGTTGGTTGTGTATCAACAAAAGGCAACGTGGTAGAAATAGGGTGGTCTCGACAAAGACCACATGAAGAGGTGGATACTAGTTGCTGCTTTTGGATGGTAGATGGAGCTGTTGGTGATGAAATTGCAAATGAAGGACCATCACTAAATGTTGAAAGAAGAAGTTGAGCAGACGATAATGTTGATGAAACACCCAAAAAGGGAAAAGAAGATTCATCAAACTGTGTATAGCACGTAGTATAAACACGCCATGTAGATAAGTCCAAACAACGATAACCCTTATATTGAGTACTATAACTAACAAAAACACACGGAGCACTCCGAGGAGCAAGCTTATGCGATGAATAGTCCATGAATATGGAAAACGCATTTGCCAAAACACGAAATTAGCATAATTCGGTGTGACGGAAAATAACAACTCATATGGAGATTTGTTGTCTAAAAGCTTCGTGGGTAACCGATTTATGATATAGGTCGCAGAACTGAATGCATAAGTCCATAGAGAAGCGGGAACATGAGCATTAAACATCACCGCAAGGCCCGTTTCAGTTATATGACGGTGTTTTCGCTCGGCTCGGCCATTTTGTTGAGGAGTGTATGGGCAAGATAATCTGTGATGCGTGCCATTTGCCAAGAATAAATTCCGAACACGATCATTAACAAATTCCGTTCCACCATCTGATTGAAAAGTCTTAAGCTTGCAAGAAAATTGATTTTGTACAAATGTGACAAAAGTATGAAGAACACTATAAAAGTCAGACTTCAATTTTAAAGGATAAAACCATGTAAACCGCGAGTAATCATCAACAAAAATAGCATAATAACGATACCCATATGTAGAGACAACCGGAGAAGGTCCCCATAAGTCACAATGTACTAAATCCAAAACATGTACTGCTCGTTTCAAATTAAGGTCAAAGGGCAAGCGTTTACTTTTGGATAACTGACATGAGGAACAAAGACACAGAGAGGACTGTAGCAGGATGAGAACACGTTGATCAGAGGCCAACCAAGAAAGATAAGCGGGATTATCTTTAGGGGCAGTGGATTTATCTGCAGGAATGGTGGGTGGTGGAGAGGGAATCGAGCCATCAATATAGCCGGTTAATTTCTGATAAGCAAGGAGAGGGAGAACTTGATTCCTCCATAGTAGATAATTACTAGAAGACAGTTTGATGGTGAGCATGTGAAGAATGGTGTTGAGGGTAAGAGGAGAATCAACAGTATCGCCGGCGGCCATGGCTGATCAAAAGAAGGAGGGATACGGCCAGGATATATTAGGCTGATACCATATTAGGTTTAGATAAAATCACCTTAATGTATGATGTATATTAAACCTCTTTAAATAATACAATGGAAAGAGATAAAAATATAACAAACTTTCCTAACTAATAGGCTATACAGAGTCACTAATAGTTTTATCTTGATTCTTGTGAATCATTCCTATTATATAGACCAAATTAGAGAAACGAATAAAAACCACACACTTAGTTCTAAAGGATGTTGTTAGCATTTCCTATCTTTTAAAAAGCTAGTTTCACATGAACATGGCACATTTTTAGTCCAATTATCTCACCATTTGCTCTAAGTGATGAAGTTAATACCTATAGAATTGATCATTGCAATTTAGTATATACTTATCGACAACATATATCGAGCTCTACCATGCATGTTTATATATATTAGACAAAAGCTCTATACAGAAAAATATTTATCTAAAAAACAATTCATGCAATCACAACCATTCATTTTTTCCATCAAAAAAAAATATATATTCATTATTTTTTGACTAAAATACACCGTGGTCCCTAAACTTGTATCGGAGGATCGCGATGGGGCGAAACAAGGCATAATCATCGCCACGGGTCCAAAGCAGTACCAATTAAATGCAGTTGGTCCTCGACCAATAACGGCGTTGTCAGCGTTATTTTTTGAGGCAAAACCGCTTTCACTTGTAGCGTACTAAATAAAACCGTTCTCACGGTGAATGTAGCTAGTATATGTGTGTAACAAGGTTTGATCTACATTTATGACCCATCCACTAAACTATCCTTCAAAACCCGTCCTCTTCAAAAGATAATTGTTTCAAGATGGTGCGTTCTTTGGTGTGGTAAGCAAGCTATTATTCGTGCCGTGGACCTCTGCCAACCCAGGCGCCGATTCTTTGGTTGTCCTGTTCAAGTAAGTGCGTCTTAATATTTCTTGTGTAAGTTTGTAACAATGGTGGTTGTTTAATGACTTGTCATAACCATCAATAGGGGTCATCTTGTCGGTGGATAAGATGGTATGATCTGGAATCGTGTTCGTTCAAGAATGATCATACCGGGACTTTTGAGGGGAGAAATGAGCTTGAGGCAAGATTAGTAGGCGCTTTCGAGGTGATGTGTGGAAGTGGAAGATTTACATGGTGCTAAGTTGGATGTTGTTCTTCATTGTTTATGCATTGGGATAACGTTTTAACCTTTTATGTAATGAGGCTAGTTGGTTAATGTTGTGTATCTTGAATTGTAGTAACCTTGTTATGAAGTATTCGCTTTTGTTTGTTTCGATTTTCTATGCCTCATGGCTATCACGGATGGTTTGTAATGTGTTTAGGGGTTGACTTTTAAATGTCAACATTCTTATGATGTTCTATTTTAGCTTTGGTTACTTTTGCGCAAACAATTCACATCAAGCTTAGTCAATTTCAAAAATACACAATAATGACATGGTTCCATAGTTAATGCAAATGGATATAATTCATTTGCATAAAATTGCATACTTTTCAAAGCATGAGCGCTACAGTACACACCCACACACATATATGTTTTAGATTACATAACTTGTCCATAGAAAATAAATAGTAAACTAGATGAAACATTGTCTAGATAATTAGCATATGATTTGACCTATGGTGAGGCCATCGTTCTTTCAAAGGTCGACTGCTTCCTAGTCATTCTTCGTGTAGCAGTGGGTTGAAGTAAACTGCTGAACATTACTTGACCGAATCGAAAATCGGTGGGATTGCTCATGCATGATGGGATCGGCAAATGCTTGACTTGAAGTTCTTGGGATTGTGCGGGGATGCATCATGTATGATGGGATCTTCGTTCTGGCTCTTGATTTGTAGATTGAACACCACTTTGAGCTGCACTAACTTGGCTTTCTAGAACAACACCCGTACCTTGACTTCTTTATCTGCTGCTACCTTTTTACATTTAGGATGTCTTCTTTTCCTGCGACTTTAGTAGGCACCTTTTGACATTTACCTTATTAGCGGTTCCACTATGTTGAGCTCCACCATACCTAGGCATGTTACGGTTGTTTCCGGCAATGCCACAAATACTACACGACACTCTTCCAAGCCCTTGACGACACCATCCTTCACAAACTCTTGATTTTGGTGCTATCCTAACTCTTTTCTACCTTTTGCGGCGGCGGGTTTGTTTCGGATTTCGTGGAACAATTGTTGTTGGCATAGTTGATTTTTCCAATGTACTTTTGCTAGTTATAGGTTGGACATGGTGTTTGTAGGTAGCCTCCCAGTGAGAAGATAGTAACAAGGATGAGCCCATGTTTTCTGACTCCGACTTGTTGGCCATTTAAAGCCATATTCAATTGGTAGCAACAACATGTTTACATGGTAAACTCATTATCTCCACCTACGCAAGTACAAGTCTTGTGTACAACATTAACTACACATTGGTCACCCCATGGTCCACTAACACGAAACTTAGATCCCCATTCCATAACACATTATATATGACCTCTTTCTTAATAGCCTCTAGCATGTGTTGTGCGGTTGGTGTTAATGGCCCATCACTCTTCTCAATCACCATAAGAACATGCATTATCCTCTTCATACAATATTCCCGATGTATTCTAAGGTTGTAATAATAGGTTTTCTTAACCCTCTTTAATTTTCTCATGAAACACTTGACACATGTTATTAAGTAACACATCGTAGTAGCTCTCTAAAGATGACAAGTAATAAACATGTATTAATTGTAGCATTTATAATGCATTTACGATGACAAAGTAAGTGAAACAGATAGATCACTTACATGAAAAATGTGACCTTGACCAATGGATCGGTGGTATCTTACTTAACCAATCATGGGTGGTTGATTAAGTTTCTTGAGATCGCCATAGCTTTGAGGCTGTATAACTTGATTGCGGTACATTGCACATTTCCACATATGGTCTTTATAGGCCCTACCTTTCCATTGCAATTTCATTTTCTCATGTATGCTTTTAATACGTATCTGTATTTCGCACTTTCAAAAACACGCTCTGACTCTACTTATATCTGCACAAAATCAAATTTCTTTTTATCTGTTTCAAAGCGGTGAGACTTAAATTCATGAGCAGTAAGAGAGTACCTTATTCATGTCGGTAATAAAAGTGATGCTTGAAATTGGCCCAAGTGCTAAATCATCGGATAAACAATGAAGAAACCAAGTCCATGATCCTATGTTATACGAATCAACAAAAGCATAAGCGAAAGGTATATACCATTGTTGCTATCAATTCCACAATTGTCATCGGTTGACCATTGAAAGGACCACGAATTGGAAGCGGCCATTTCAACAACGATCTCCCACAATCTTTAAATCGTTGCTTGATTGCACCTAAACAAACATACACTCTCTTGAATTCTACGGTTGGAAGAGACTCATCCGGAGGTCGTTCACATTCATCTCCATTGTCGTATTAGGGTTTGTCTTCGCAACTCTTGAACATAATCTCTCAACATGGTAAATTGAAGCTTGAATTGACCCCTGATGGCTTTTATAGCTAGGTTTTGGCCCTTAATACCTTCTCGCAGGGACACTTGAAGGTCGTATTGGTTGGTAAGTTGATTATGCACCGACTGACAGAAGCTCGGATTTGTTTCAACTTGTCTTGTAATTTTACGTGAGATATAGCGTGGGTCAAAAGCTCGACTTCCCTTGATTGCAAACAAGTGTGTTGCTCATTATATGTTCGACCGACCGGATACTGTCTCACCATTCTGCCGACTAACAATAGCCATGGATGAGTATTTACGAAGGGTCCTTTTGGCGGAAAGCAATGCTCTTATACCCTTCGCTTAATGGACTTCTAGATGGGCCAATATTCATCCGGGACCTTCACTTGGGCCGAAAGTGGAACACAACCCTACACGACCCTTATTCTTGTTTTGTCATTCTTCAAAAACAACTCACTCCTAGTTTCTATTGAATGCTCTCTTACTAGCTTTTTACTTCCCTGCAGTAGCAAATTCGACCGATTATAGAAAAAGTGGTATAAGCGCCATTAGCAAAGTGTGCGTGTTGGAAACTAACATGGTCACCGCAAAATACTTCATCAACCGTCACGGGTAAATCATTTACCAACTGTCATCACTTATATAACATGTTGTTCCTTCTTCACCGAATCGATGAGTCGACCTACTTGTAGCATACCAAGTGTGCATCATTCTCTTGACAAGTGTTATCTTGATTTGGTTCAAGCTGCATTGCCAAATTCACTAGTGTCACTCGCATGTGAGACTAAGATCAACAACAGGATCCTCTTCCATGTTATCCCGAGTCGGTTGAAGCAGACTTACATCCACATTAGGCTCCTCAAAGTCATTATTCACATCAAGTAGTGAGTGCACGCTTTGTGTAAATGCTTGTCTGTGTCAATTGAAAGCAGATTAACCTCAAACTTTTCGGGCTCCTCAAAGGTGTTATTGACATCAACTAGTCTTTGTTCCACCGTTGTCAAAGTCCTTCCCTGAATCACTCTAAGCAGTTAACCTCAACATTATCGTGCTCCTTTAGAGCATTGTCCTCATCAACAACTACTAAAGCACGCTCCTTTGTTTTGAGCAGGTTGGCTAGCAAATGAGCGAGTCTAAGGTGGAAAAGAGTGGCTCAATGTTTGGCAAATTGCTAGCTTCACCAATATCATTGGCGTTCACGAGCAATTGTGTAAGTTGGATAAAGCGATCTAGGCGAGGTTCATTATCTATATCATCTAACACCAACCGTCTACAACATGATTGAATAGCGCAGAGCAACTTTTCTCCTATCTTCATCCATCTCCCAAAACACGGTCTTAATTGATTGTGGGGACATTTCACAAAATTCTAATCTAGTCTTCCTATTTCAACATACACGTCTATCGACTTATCTTTGTATGACAACATCTTTCAACAAGTCTAGATTAGCGAGTTCACGGAAAGAAAACAAACCGTCGTCTAATGTACAACGAGGATTAAGAAAGTAGAAATAATTGGTTTGTCCGGACTCATAACCGATTTGGGTCATGAGCATCCATTTCATCAATGATTCCTCTTTTATTTCAACAAGATCAACAAGGCATTTCTTGCCTCCTTGATATATCCTACACGGAAAGTATTTGAATGTACCTTCATAATGGAACATCATGCTAAGCGATCGAGTTCACCATCATATAAAAAAATGTACAAAAATTTGTTAAGCTAAAGTTACCTAAAGGGAATAACTTAATCACTCGTACTAACATATGATTGTAATAGGCTCTAACCAAAAAGACTTACAATATCTCTGATTGCAGATCTTTCCTCCGTTTCACGATCATCATATAAAGGATATTCCCTTACCGCCACGAGTAAATCCAAGGTGGTTGTTTGTTATTTTACTCAGTTATTTGATTTTATGATAGACATTGCCTTAGGGTTTTGGGTAGGCTTCCAAAACAAGTTTGGGGATGAGCAATGAGTACCGGTTTTGTTATATTGTACAATATGGCGGAAATTGGACAAGACGGGTTATACGATGTATACCACATAATGACTATTCTACCCTCAGCGATTACCATGATTACGGGTTTATTTTGGGTATAACGAACGTTGACAACGCCGTTATTGGTCAAGGACCAATCGGCATTTAATTGGTCTTATTTGGACCCGTGGCGATGATTATGCCGGTTTCGTCCCATCGCGATCCTCCGATACAAGTTTTGGGACCAACGGTGTATTTTAGTCTTATTTTTTTTAAATTAAAATATCTCAGAACCGTTAATCGTTATGCGAAATTAATTATACCATCGCGACAAAAATTAAATTATCTTTTTATAGATATGCACTTCTATATACCATCGTGAAATTAATTATACCATCGCAAAATTAGTAGGTGTCAGTCTCTTCGGGATCTTTCTGAGTTGGCTGTTGCTAAAGCGAAGCTTAAGGAGCTCAGGGGTTTGTTTAACAATTTCTCTTATCGTCGAAAGGTGGCTCTTGATGTTGAGGAGAGGCACAAGTTTATAGAGAAGGTTATCGTGTTGCTTCTTACCGTTGAGGCCATTGAGGTAAAACATTGGTCTCTTTATGTTGTTTCTTGTGCAATTTGAGTATGGGGTCGTTGAAATGGATGTATGTTTGTCATTTAAGTTCTTATAAATGATATATTTTGTTCAAAGTAGCTACTTACACGAAATCTGATAGCGTGGTAAGAGTCAACACATCGATTCTTCGGCCTGTGATTCTATTTCAAATTATGCATAAACCATCGTGTGCTAAAACATTAACATTATCAAAGCTTGATGCTTGATAATCGATGCGAGCTTTGATGTTTTTTTGGGTAAAGGGTTTTTTACCCTAGTAAAGTGAGTAAGCTTTGAGTTTCTATATCAATTTTTGATTTTTCATGTTAAGTGAAATATACCACTCAAAAACTTTAGTACATAATAGGTCCACTAGGTTGTGAATGAAGATGAGTGCTGTCCAGTGAAGCACCGAAACGCCTACAAGGCGGACGTTCCAGTTTGGGAACAGGGTGGGAATGGATACTCCCCCAAAATGTCTCTGAAAAGTTTCCAAGCCGTTTCTCAAACATTTGAAACGTTTCCTATGAAGTTTCCTAGCCGTTTCTGGATTTCCAAGAAGTTTCCAAGCCGTTTCTTTTGGGTTTTAAAGAACTTACCATGAATGTCATTATTAGAATGTGATTTGATGATGAACCATTCTTGAAAACTCTAAGATACATAAAAAATGAAAGTAAAATATTACTGAGATTAAAGGGTTTGGTGACAAGGGAGGCGCTTATGAAGGAAATAGGGTTTTGTGGATTGAAAAAAAGTGAGGCGTTTGTGGATAGATTAAAGGGTTTACTTACATCTCAATTTCAACTTAAATATTACTAGTCCTTTTACATTTCATATGTTTACATTGTTGTATTAAGATTGTCACAAAATAAATTTTTATTTTGGGATGAGTAGGTGGATGTTACTTACATCCCAATTTCAAGTTAAAATGATTTGATTATTGATAATTAATTACTTTTGGAAGATGTAGTATTTTTAGAGTTTACAATTTACATCAACATATATCTATTTTGGATTTTCTTTAATATATTTTTAATATTTTTATATTCTTTTATTGCCGTATCTATGCCGTTCTCGTATCTTGAATTTTTTATTTTTGTCGTTTCTCGTTCCCGTATCGTTCCCTTATCCCTTTGCCGTTCCCGTTTCGGAGCTACACCGGTGCTGTCTCATAATTGTACTGACTTAACACATATGAACTTGCATTATTTGAGACATCTATTTAAAACCATTTTTTCTTCCTTTTCTTTTTAATTTTGAGCAAATGACCTATTGCTGTTGTATACTAAACCAGGGTGCTGATATCATGGTGAGGGCTGCAAAAAGGTCGATGGTGGATGAGCTAGAAGCAATGCTTGACGTGGTGTACCCACAGCCAGGAGGAAATGGTGGCCGGTCCCTATCTATGAAGAGGAGGACATTCGACATGCCGGACGGTGTCATCCAAAAGGAACTAGCAGCTGGTGTGGCTCAGGTCGAACGCATGCTGACGCTCTGTTTTGAAGCTTGATTGTAAGTTCGTGATCAACCATCATAACCAATCACTTTGAAACCCATGTTGTGTTTGGCTCAGGCGTGATGTACCAATTCTAGGTAGCTTTGAAGGGATGCTAGTCTTATGTAGTTTGCTACAGTATTTGTGTGTTGTTGCACTGTAATTTCTGCTTGTACTACTTGAACGCGTTGACCATTGAGTTTTGTAACCAGCAGTTGATGTTTGGTTGCTAGGTTTAATTAATCTGCATCTTGTTTTTAGAACATCCCTTTGCATTGATTCCATTAAATTACAACTGAACTATTGTCTTGAATTAAAACTTATTGTTTAAGTGTCATTTTTTATGCTCACGGTAGGATGTGTTGAAACTTTTTGATTTTGTTGTTATTATTTTTTACAAAATAAACAAAACAAATGTTCAAGGTATGCTAATGGATTTCATGACTTAATATGTCCACATTCTGTTTTATAAGAAAATACACAATCGTTCAGTAGGTCGATAATATTCATCAAACAGAAAACACTATGTGAGTAGGCTTCGACAAAAATGAGTACAAGTGTATTAAGACTTATTTGTTTGTCATCAATAATAGATAGACCTAAAATGTGTTTATTCATCAACGAATTATATATGCATGTTTACACACTTGATCTTCACTTTTGATTTGTGAATGCAATGTCGTCTTATTCTTAGTCATATCTTTAGTGATGCTCTTAAGGCACGGAAATCATTTTCCTTTGTGTGTTGGGGGATGACTTTTAGGTGGAGAATAGTCCGTTAATATGATATCGTCATTTCCATAGTGATCAACCTCTTCTTTTTCATGGTAGTCTGATGAAGTCGGTGTGTGTGTACCCTACAAATATGTCAATCGTTACACATTATTGTAAAATTTATATAACTTGAAACACGAATATTGTACTTTTTGAATCAGTTTTCAATTCAGCAACATTTTGAAGAAAAAGAAAAAAATAACATTTATATTTGCAGCCTGCTATTGTTCTATAAAGTTACATAAAGCATTTGATACATGATACTAATGTTGATATTTCCTTGAGTTCAAGAAAAATCAATTATTTATATATTCTAGCGAATTTGAAATTCCGGAATTCCAAATTCTAGCAAATTTCAATTCTTGAGGATTTAGAATTTCAAAATTTAAAATACCTTCACGTGTTCAATTATATGGTCGTCTTGGACTCTTGGTAGACTCTTGGTAAAAATACTAATTAAAAAACATATATGTTAACTCGTTACCTTAATTTGTTTTCCCTTAAGCAAAGCCACTTGATGAGAGGAAGAGGATCCAAATTTATCAGATTCTGCATAATAAACCAGTCTCGTTTAGGAAATATAGCTAATAGATAATGAATATGCATTTCCATTATAACCATTAAGTTTAGACAAGTAACAGTTTCCTAATTAGATCAATATAATTCTGATTTCTGAAGCTCATGTCCACCATCTCAATAAATCTAAGCTCCAAGTATACCCGATATATCAAATTTATTACCGTTTAAATCGTTCTGGTTTAGTATATATAACTAACAAACAAATATTATATGAATATGCTTTTGTAGTATAAACCCTGAGCTTAGACACGTAACAATTCCCTAATTGGATCAATTCTATTCTTCATGTCCTAACTCATTACACAAACTATCAAATTTGTTACCGTTCAAAACTGGAATTGCAGGAGTTGGAACTTTTCTTCCAACAGTCTCCATTTCACCATTCTTATCCGCAATCTGCTTACATGCATGTTTAACAAATAATCATTAGTCTTTCTTCTACTACTTTCTGACGTTGTAAATAAGTGGTAACATGAACATGATCAAAATTGCAAGAGATAGCTAGAAAGTAACCTTTAGGAGACGAGCATTGGTTGAATGCATGCTTATAAACAAAAAGAAAGACGTAAATAAAACCAACGAGCCCATTGAAACCATATTTTGATTGATATTATAACTTCATGAGGTTGGGTATAAATAGAGGATGATCGAACTTCAGTAGGTATCTACAAATAATTGCTGGAATGGATTGGGTCACCTTTTGTCTTTCTTCGTTAAGTTATAAAAAGTTTCATACAAAATTATTACTTAGTATAGTGGATTATTTGTTTATACTGTTACAGCTAAGGGCATACCAAATAGATGCTTTCTGAACATGCATCCTTGCTATATACTCTAGGCATCTATTGAAATATGATTATATTCGTCAACACTAAAAGAATTGAAGTCGAGTTTAATTAGTCTTGTCAGATGGTTTATAAAGTCGGTATTCACCAAAAATTTTCAGATGAGGTTTTCCGATCCCTCATTTTCCAAAACTAATACGAGTATACCTACTACCATCGCGTCTTTGGTTCTGTGAGATTGTTATATCATCGATCAAAAGGTTGTGAGTCCAAGTCTTGCGAGAGACGAAAGTGAGATTGTTGTTATTTGTGAGAATGTAAATATTTAGGCGCATGTGCAAAAGAATACGAGTATGTATTTTATCCATACAATCCTCTATTAGAGGTAATCGGCCCAAGCCCGGTCTGTGGGCTTAAGGTCCATTAGGGTTTACTCATGTAATCTCTATATAATGTGCATGAATAATAATTATAACCTATGGGGTTTATCATTGTCTAACATGGTATCGGAGCGGGTCTGATCCTCAGACCTAGGTGTCTATGTTGAGCCCCCCACCTAGGCCACCCGTCAAACCTTAATTATACAAAATAGCCGTCACTTTACATCATACCCAACTAAGCTTTGCCGTCCTTTTTCGTTTTGGTTTACCACATCATTCAAAAGTTTCATGCATTAACCCATAAACAAATCCCCTTCACGTCATCTGTTCATGCATCACAATACATACTTCATGCAATTATTGACATCAACTATTTCCCGGGGTATGCTAAGATGCCTGATTGTGCTTCAGTTTTGACTGATTTCTTTTGGGATTGGTGCTATGTATGTTGCGATCTATATGGTTTGAACTAAAAAAATCTAGGGTTCTTATTCCCGGGCATTGTTTGGGATACTTTGTGTTATCCCGTTTTATTTTGCTTTCTTAGTTTACTACTACAGTTTGAGCTTCCGCGATTTCAATGCTCGAACTGCGGGGGAGTATTAGAGGTAATCGGCCCAAGCCCGGTTTGTGGGCTTAAGGTCCATTAGGGTTTACTCATGTAATCTCTATATAATGTGCATGAATAATATAATAATTATAACCTACGGGGTTTATCATTGTCTAACATCCTCAACTTTAACAACGTGGAATATGAATGATGCGAAGGATGTTCTAGTAACACAAAACAAAACTGTTTATGTCAACACTAGAAAAATATTTTAGCCACATTAGTGTACCTCGGCCCAAGCTATGTGATAAACATATGACCCATGACAAGATCCGTATAGAACCTTATTTCTCCATTGATAAAGCCACTTGATCTCAAGCGTCTATTCTATTTCAATCTAACGGTTCAGATTAATTGGCATTTTAATTTAATTATTTACTGAGGGGGCATTTTGATAATTATACTATCTTACTAACTCAACTTGCATGGGTCTTTCATTTCTCATTCAATTATTATCGTTTCATTTCTCATTCAATTATTACCGATTACACACACACACACACACACACAGAGACACTAGTTTCACACACTAACCACCCCCAAACCACTGTAATAAACCCTAACCGCTATTCACGCCAAATTGATCAAAATCGACGCTATTCAATGGACATACGAGACGAATTATCACTATCTAAAGGTGATGTGTTGCCCCAATCGTCTTTATTTCGAAATGTGGATTCCGGTATGCTACATTTGATTTTTTCTTCATATTATTTTGTTATATAATAAGTAGATGTTGCTTATGTAGATTTAGGTTTTGTTGCTTATTTTGAATATTAGCAGTAGAGGTTGCTTAAGAGTTGTATTAAATTAAGTCTGATGTGTGTGTTGTTTGTGCTTTGATTGATTTGTTTACTAAAGGTTTTGGAGGTTTCGAGTCTGCAAAGAAGGTGTTTGATGAAATGCCTGAGAGAAACTCAGTTACTAGGACTTTAATGATTACTAGATATGGGCAGTTAGGGTGTAATGAAGATGGGATTGGATTCTTTTTGTGTATATTGTTGGGTGGGTTTATGCCTGATCGGTTTACTTTGTGTGCTGAATCGGGATTTGTTTCGGTTGGCCAGAATCACATGTGATTCACACAAAATTACATATGATCCGTGGGTTGTGAAGATGGGGATGTGTTTGGATGTGTATGTCGGGTGCACTCTATTGGACATGTATGTAAAGTGTGATAGTAGAGAGCCAATTAAGGACGCTGGAAAAGTATTTGAACAAATGCGTGATGCCGTGATCATAATGTGACGACTTGGACTGTGATGATTACTAGATATGTGCAAAGTGGAGGTCATGATAGAACTATCATTTAGCTCTACTATAAGATGACCACACTAGATGATGTCTTGCCAAATCATTTCACTTATTCAAGTATTTTAAAGGCATGTGGAAGTCTTTCGAATCTGGAAGCTGGTAAACAAATTCATTAATGAATGATATGAAATCAATTTATAAACTTTTTATGGGATTATAATTAGTGACAGTAAGTAGATAAATGTCGTTTAAGGAAGGGGGTGTTTGTTTGCTTAAGCTAATTTGATTGTAGGCTTATATTTCACTATTTCATATGAAGCTGTGGTTTAAGAATTTTTCTCCAAAGAAGTTGAAGGATATCCGTGCTAGTGATATTTCTTCAAAGTTTGTCCTTATGATATTTGCCAAGGGTTATGGGTAAAGCTGATACAATGATGGTGGTGTCAATGTGAGCCAGGCTCGTACTTCCTGTGTACCTCCTACCGACAACAAGTTTGACTGTTTTCCTATTATTTTTGAATTTTTTGTTTGTATTACAATCACATGTGATTCAACTAGAATCATATGTGATTCAAGTAGAATCACATATGATTCAACTAGAATCGCATGTGATTCATCATATTTTTTTACTTTGTTTTTCTTATTTATAGAGAAAGTTTTTTTCCAAGAAGATCAACATAAAAAATATGTTGTCGTTGTTAAAGTTAGAGAACGCATTCCAAAGTTGAAATGGAGGACTAAGACCAATCATGTAGATCGTGGAGTTTTCCTGTTGATTCATATGGATTTCGATGATTATGAATTCAATCAAGAACAGGGCTGAGCGTGAAAAAGATCTTGTTGAGCGTGAAAAAGATGTTAAGAATCATGAGGTTGATGCACTTAAGTGATGGTAGTATATGTGGTAAACTAATTGTAATTTATGTAGTACAGACAGGTAGTCTTTTTGGTAAAATATGATTGTGTTAAACTTATGGTAGTTTATGTGGTACTGATGGGTAGTTTTGGGATAATCTAATTGTAGTTTCTCATTATGAATTTCAAAATTTTTTTTACCTGCTATTTTGCTGTATGTTTTAAAGTTTTTGTATCTAAATCACATATGATTTGTGCAAAATCATATGTGATTTAGTAATGTATCTTTTACATCTTGCATTTGTATTAAGTTAAAAATACCAAATCTGCTAGAATAATAAAACTAAAATGATTCAATTAAACAAAAAGTAACTTTTCAGAATCACATATAATCCTCATAACATTTTTCCAACAGTGCAATAAAAATAAATAAATAACCAAATCTAAACAAAGTATGATATTCAAGAAGCGTTAGTCGCTTGTTCAGTTGCGACAATTGTCGTTGCTTGTTCACCCGCATCAGTTCTAGCCTGTTTTGCAGCAGCCATAATTGCAAGGTTTTCAATATACTTTGGATTCAATACATTCCATAATAGTATTAAACTTTTTCCCCTCAACAGGTAAATAAATATCATCAACAACAGGTTCCCAATACACTGATCTTCCAGGAGTTTCTTCATGTGCGTATAAAGTTGGTCTTGGTGTCATCACATAATCTATATAGTGATTTACATTACAAGATCAAACAATATTTATTTCATAACAGAATCACATATGATTTTAAGAATCACACATGATTCTACTACAATCGTATATGATTATACTAGAATCATATGTGATTCTTTTTTTCTTTATTACAAAAACTAAAAAACCAGAAACACTTCTTTTCTCTACTAGAATCATGTGTTTCTTTTCTTATTTGTTACAGAAAAATAGATGTTAAAACATTCAGCAAAATGGCATGTAAAAATACGTTAACTACTACGACCATCAATAATCACCAAAAGACTACCATCATCATCTAAACTCAATAAAATGAAGAAATTTACATAAATCATCATTCGTACATAAAACCTAATCATCTTCCCATTAAATTTCTGTAACACCTTCTTACGCTCATCACTTTCATAATCTTCCCCTTGAATAACTTCCTTTTTTCTCTGAATAGGCTTAGACTCACGGCTTAGGCTTTTCTTCAACTTTTTTAAGTAAGACATGTAGTTAGCTAAAATACAAGCATTTAATTAGTAACATGTAATTTTAAATGATTACTCAGAGTTATACTACAAAGTCACACGTGATTCAGAAAAAACCACATGTGATTCAATACAAATCACATGTGATTCAATACAAAATCACATATGATTCAGAACAAATCACATATGATTCAGAAGATTCACATGTGATTTTGCTTCAGAATCACATGTGATTATCACAAACACATTTCATCAAACACATGATGTGCATCTAAATCATCAACATCTTCATTCATAACCTAGAATCCACCACAACATCTGTGAACGTGAACGTGAAAAAGAAGTAGAAGGCAGATCTAGAGGAGCATACGGAGCTATCTCCAAGAAAGAAATCACTCCCCTATGATAAGCATTAGAATTTTATCTTTTCTTTACTTTCAATTCATTTATTTCGTAATGTTAAACATTGAATCAATTGTTTTAGTTAATATGAGAGGCTAAGCACCTCTGGTGCTAGCCTAGTTATAATTCCTTAATTGTTTTGTTTATGTTTATATTACTTCCGTATAATTATTTCTAAGTGTATGCATGCATAGTTTGTTGGTAGCTACCCTTGTTTCGGTAGTTTTGAATGGCGGTAGTGGCTAGTTACTTATGAGATATGACCAACTGACCCTAAGTAGGTAGAATGAGTGGGAAGGGTAAGATATGACCAACCGACGACCCTTTTTGCTTGTGCGATTTGACCAACCGATCACCTACCGTTTGGATGAACTTAAAAGTCGGGATGAGTGTTTAAGATGCTAGCGCCCGGCACTCATTGTTACAAATCTTGCTTGTAGAGGTACTTAATGACTTGGCTTGGGGACTAAGAACAAGCGGACTTACGACGGGTCACTGTCTTCTCCAATGGAACCCTTTGTCGATAGGTTAGGACGAGCGGACCAAATGTTGTCCTAGCGACTTTCACCCCACACAAGTAATTGGAAGTAATTAGACGTAAACATAACTAGTTAGGATGAGTAACTAGGTTAGCACCCCTCTCCTCTATTGATCACAACCCTCGCCTTTATTTACTTTCATATTTTATTGTCTTTAGTAGTTAATTAGTTAATTCTATATCAAAATCATATTAAAATCTGTGACACCTATACTTAGTTTAAATCTGCAGATATAGCTCTTGGGATGACCTCGGTTTTACCGAATACTACACTACACACGACCGGGTACACTGCCCGTTAGTGCATTATGGTAAACCATAGGTATAACAAGAATTTATAAATATTAAAACCTGGTTAGTAAAACCTGCATCAAGTTTTTGGTGCCGCTGCCGGAGAGTTATATTAGGATTTTTATTAAGTCTTTCATTTTTGTTTCGAAAATTTTCTCAAATTCTCACGATCTCTTTTCAAGTTTCAGGTACAATGGAAGTTGTTAACATTGATGACCTCACTCTTGAGGAATATTTGGCGTTGAAAAAAGAAGAACAAGGGCCGGGTCTCGTAAGACCGGAAATTGGAGCTAATGTCCGTTTCGAGATTAAAGATCAATTTATGAGGAGCTTGTACTAACCCTTTTCGGAAAGCAGGGACGAAGATGCGTGTGAGCATGTTGAGAATGTCTTGTACATCGAAGCCTTTTCAACATTCCGGTGTGTCTCATGACGCCGTTATGCTAAGGGTGTTCCCATGACTCTTCTTGGGGGCTGCAAGAAGATGGATCGAAAGATTTCCTGCGGGCGGTTGATACATGGGCTCTACTAAAAAGCACTTTATCCGGAGATATTGTCCTCCGTCGAAAATATCTAATCAGCTCTTGGAGATCCATAATTTCAAGCAAGATGACGATGAAACGTTGTTTCAAGCCTGGGATAGATACAACGATCTCCTCTACAAGTGTTCTACACATGATCTAAACAACCAGCAAAAGGTCAATATCTTCTATAAAGGAATCAACGTGACTACAAGACAGATGCTGGACTACCAAGGACCAATTCCGAGCATGACTCCTACTCTCGCAATTGAAGCCATCCAAAAAATGGCTGATCATTCCAAAAAATGGCACGATAGAGGAAGCAAAAGGAACCAAGGCGGAAATCTTGATGGAATAAAATTGAAAATCTTAGTCGAGATATGCTAAAAATCAGAGAAACTGTTCATGCCATCTAAGTAGGTTGCGAAAGCTGTGGAGGAGGACATCTCACCAAAAATTGTCCTCACATTAACGAAGAAAACACAATCGAAGAAGCTAAATATGGAGAAAATCGACCGTTTTACGGAGATAATCGGAATAGTAATGGTTATCGTGGAGGACCTGTTGGAAACTATAACCGTGGGCCTTATGGAGAGAAAAGGCCCAATATTGAAGAGACCATTAACAAATTTCTGGAAACTTCAGCCCAAAGACAAAAGAAACAAGATGAATGGCTAAAAGAATTCTAGGAAAACACCGATAGAAGTCTTTCCAATCACGACACAACCCTAAAGAATCTTGAAACAATGGTGGAAAAGCTTAGTGCGAAGGTAAGGAGGAAAATACTAAACCGGAAGGAACAAAACCCATGATGGAATGCAAGGTCATCTTTTCTGATGAAGATTCAAAGTTACAAGCCAATTCTCCCATCGAAAATTCAGATTCGAGTGAAAATTCTGGCGACAGTGTGCAGTTACGCCGTAACACTTCTTATGAATTACAACGTAACTATGTTTTTGACAGCGATCATGGAATTATAAAGGAGAAGGATACCGATGATAATGACACAGCCGACTTATGCCGTAACCAAACATCACAGTTACGGCGTAACTAGGATACGATGGGTGGTGATTTCGAGGTAGGCGTATCGAGGACACAAAGTTATTAACGGATGGTCCATCGATATTAATTTATGCCCTCTGTCCCCATCTAAAAAAAAAGTATCACTGGTGCAAGAAAATACCCGTAGCTAAGGGTGAATGGTATGATCTATGGGCTTCATGCGACCCTTGGAACGAAATTTGCGATGGAGGAACCGATAAGGATAGGGTCAAGGATAACAAATTCATGTGGCCAACATACACTGATGAAGAAAGATTGGAATAACTCTCATTTGAAGAAGAGGAGGAACCACCTATTAGGCACTATTGCACCTCGATAATTATCACTGATGATGAGTCCACACGAGCATGGCCTACATGCAATCCTTTCCGCGAATATTGCAACGGGGATGATAATTTGAAAGATGAGGAATGGACATGCCCACATGAGCGTGAAAGACATGACATTAAGTTTGGAAATTTATCCTTCGATGATTGGTATGCAATACAATTCGGGGATGCTAAAATTAACCCAAATCTGTTGAAGAAGCTCAAAATTGATTATGAGGAGCATTGTCTACATAAAATCTACTGCATGGAGGATCCCTCTAGCGACATCCATGGCGAGGTAACTAGAAGTCATTGGTGTGAGAAAATAAGGATGCCTGGTGAAGTTTTTTGGGCATCTTGCGACCCGTATGATGATAAATGCAACGGAGGAAGCAGTTTTAAGAGATTTGGAGAGGATGAATTCTTTTGGACTTCAACAAATGATGCGGAAAGGACTGAATTACCTTGGTTAGACAATTGGGTGAAAATAAAATATGGGAAAGTCGATGCATTGACCAAGGAAAAGATATGGAAGGAATATATGAGTAAAGAGGAACCGAGCGAAGAAATTCTCAATGACATAAGTGAAGTGACGAATGAAGATATCAAGGATTCAACAAGAAATGAGAAAGAGGAATGCAAACGGGTACTAGTGGAAGATTTACTCGATGATGAATGGTTTAAAGGTGCCGAGTCCGACGATGATGATATAGAAGGGATTTTGGATTACCTTGAACTACAAGGCAAAAATGGATTCACTGACCCCGACGATGAAGCATATGAGCAAAGAAGGTGCAAACTTCTTGGCATTCCGTATAAGAGGTCGCCACCAATTATAGCCGAAAAGTATGAGTTCACTAGATACCATTTGGGGTCGGACGAAAATTTTTGCAAAGTCCGGAAGATCGAGACTAAAGAGTACCTCCGCACTGCTACTAATGTTGCTTGGGTCACACATAACTTAATGAAGGATATGGAGGAAGTTGGCCAAGTCCAAAGGCCACCATAAAAGCACCGAGGCTCTGAGTCTAACTTAAAGACTCGTAAATAAAGAAAAGTGCTCTTCGGGAGACAACCCGAATTATCCCTTTCATTTGTTTTATTTCCATTTCTGTTGGGTTTTGTGTTTTTAACTATATTTGCGAGTTTCGGGAAAAGTTGTTACACCATGCTAAGCGGGACTGATTCATCCATAATTACGACGTAACTCATTCTTATGGTTACGCTAGTAACATACTTATTGCAAAGCAGATTTTGAGCAATACCAATTACGGCATAATCCCATTCAGCAGTTACGCCGTAGTTACACTCTATAGCGTCGCGGTGTTTTGTTAATTACGGCGTAACTCCTTATAAGAGTTCTGACGTAACTACCTCTGTGACACTTCTTTCATTTTAAACACAATAACCATGTATTAGTTTTAAATGAACTTTGTGGGTATGTTCCTGTAAGCCCTCACGAGTACACTCGTCCCACTTGGGACACCAAGTGGTTTAAAACTTGTTGCATACGCTAAATGCAACCGTGATTCCTACGAAAGTGAGTTCGGATTCTTTTTGTTTTTCTTTTCTTTTACGCAATTATGCTTGTTGGTAGTGTGATTTTGATTGAAGTTTGCTCGTGGATGCTTATGCGGCGCGACTCTTTTCGTGGGCCTTCTTTCTTTTGAGCAAATTTGGGAAGTTATCCTCTAATTCTACTTTTCTCTTCACCTTTATTTAACGCTTAGTACAAAAGGGACTTAGTACATTTCAAGTGGGGACGGAGTAGAATTGTCTCTTGAACTTTATTTTGCCCTTGTTTTTCTAGTTTATTTTGAAAAATTATGCCATTTTAAAATTTTGACATGTTTTCTTAACCTAACTAAATTAGACCTTAGCGAGCACATTATAACCCTTGATATTATATGGTGAGATTAGCCTTATCCGTTTCCAAATTTTACCCAAAATCCACCAAATTATGAGTGTCTTGGGTAGCTTGTAAACTTTAGAACTTGGCCTTTACATCATTTCGAGACCATAGGCGAGGTATGTTGAGTTAGCTCGATGTATTTGGACTTTCGTTTAAGAAGGCAATATTATAGGATTATCACCCAAATAGCCTACCATTGTGTGTCTATCGATTAGTTACCTCCACTTCTCGACCCCCATGTTAAACCCTTTGTTGCACTCGCCTTTAGTGCAAGATACCCTTAGATACACCCTTCTTAGCAATTCCTTTCATTTTTTTCACCCAACATATTGTTTCGATACACCATTACACCTTAGACTACCCTATAGTCTTTATTTGTAATTGGGAAGTCATTATTTGCCTAAGTTCAAGGTTCAAGTGGAAAGGGTTCGGGAATCACGCCTCGTCGACGACATATCCTTAAAGATCATTGAAGCCCCAAATTCTCATATTGTTAATCTCAAGTGTAGTTATTATGTTAAGTTGGAAAAAAATGATGATTCGAATATATATATATATATATATATATATATATATATATATATATATATATATATATATATATATATATATATATATAGTTAATTTTGTGTTCACATTACTGCGTAATGAGCGTGGCTCGAGAAAACCAACTCAATGAAGATTACGGCGTAACCAACTAGGTCAAATGAGGTTCGCGCTTGCTGCAAGTTACGTCGTAACTATTGTATCATTTACGGCGTAACTAGGATTTATTGAAGATACGGCGTTACTCCTTCGGATTTTACACGTAACTTGACATTTTCGTGGAAAATACGAAGAATTGGATGTTACGGCGTAACTCTTAACATTAGTTACGCCGTAACGGATCGCCTATAAATACCCCTCGAATTCCGGCATTTAAAGCATCCCATTTCACACAACATCGTGAGCGTGAAGAAGAAGTCAAGCGGATCTAGAGCGACATACGAGCTATCTCTAAGGGAGAAATCACTCCCCTACGATAGGAATTAGCATTTTATCCTTTCTTTACTTTCAATTCATCTATTTCGTAATGTTAAACATTGAATCGATTGTTTTAGTTAATATGAGCGGCTAAGCACCTCTGGTGTTGGCCTAGTTATGATTCCTTAATTGTTTTGTTTATGTTTATATTGCTTCCGTATAATTATTTCTAATTGTATGCATGCATAGTTTGTTGATAGCTACCCTTGTTTCGGTAGTTTTGAATGGCGGTAGTGGCTAGTTATTTAGGAGATATGACCAACTGACCATAAGTAGGTAGACTGAGTGGGAAGGGTAAAATATGACCAACTGACGACCCTTTTTGCTTGTGCGATTTGACCAACTGATCACCTACCGTTTGGATGAACTTAAGAAGTCGGGGATGAGTGTTTAAGATGCTAGCGCGGGCACTCATTGTTACAAATCTTGCTTGTAGAGGTATTTAATGACTTGGCTTGGGGACTAAGAACAAGCTGGATTCTGACGGGTCACCGACTTTTCGGTGGAACCCTTTGGCGATAGGTTAGGACGAGCCGACCAAATGCGGTCCTAGCGACTTTCACCCCACAAGTAATTGGAAGTAATTAGGCGTAAACATATCTAGTTAGGATGAGTAACTAGGTTAGCACCCCTCTCCTCTATTGATCACAACCCTCGCTTTATTTACTTTCATATTTTATTGTCTTTAGTAGTTAATTAGTTAATTCTATATCAAAATCATATTAAAATCTGTGACACCTAGAGTTAGCTTAAATCCGCACACATAGCTCTTTGGACGACCTCGGTTTTACCGAATACTACACTACACATGACCGGATACACTGCCCGTTAGTGCATTAGGGTAGACCATACGTATAACGAGAACTTATAAATATTAAAACCTGGTCAGTAAAACCTGCATCAAATCACATGTGATTTTGCCTCAGAATCACATGTGATTATCACAGACGCATTTCATCAAACACATGGTGTGCATCTAAATCATCAACATCTTCATCCATAACCTGGAATCCACTACACGATTTTCAGCATCCATCACTTGAACAAAGAGTAAATCACATGTTATATACATTTTTCGACCACAAAAAAACGTGATTTTACCTGCAATTTCTTGTGCATCATCATCTTCAATAACCTCAATTTCTTTCAAGTTTTTTTAATTAACTGATTTTAACCATTTTTAGATCAACAACGTCCAACAGATCGACTGCGGACGACGGCGGTGGATCGACGACAGATGACGGTGGATCCAACGTGATTTGAATGATACGTTGGCGAATCGAAGACGGATGATGGTGGCGGATCAATGATGGAGCAACGGCGGATTGACGGTTATATGGAGGATCACCGACGGATTGACGGTTAATCGAAAGTTTGATCAGAGCTTTCAATTGGCATATTAGAGAGTGTTTTTGTGTGTGTGTTTTGCCCTAATTATTTTGGGGGAAAAATGAATGTTATGTTTTTTTGTTTATATAATTTGTCGTTTTTGCCCTTGATGTATAATTATCTGATTTGATATGAGCCTTTAGATCAAATTGGGATGGTTGGGATGTGTTTAGAGGGTCTATGGAGAAGGTTGGATCTATAGGGATCTCAACTCCATGACCCATACTTGACTGTGTTATAGTCCGAAGACTGACATGACTAGCAATATAAAGAGAGACAATAAATAAAAACGGCATGCCATTTCTAGTCCAATTAATTAAAAAAAAGGAAAAAAAAAGAAAAGAAAAGAAAAGCCTAAACTAACAAAACAAATGAGGTTTTCGTTGTTCATGTTGTACGAGAAGGGTATGTCCTTACCTTTCCTAACTAAGATATCCATGTGATTGTTTTTGAACTTTTTTCACTCACAACTCACATTGTGCGTATAGTATAATGAGCTTCTTTCAATGACCACCCACAAGATGTTTACCCGACGAAGTTTGAATTTAAGATCTCTTGTTAGGATATATGTGTGTCCGAATACTATAGTACCATCGACCACTAGACCACTTTGATGGTGATTTCCGGTTAGTTCTTAGTAAGATTCTTTTAAGACTCTAAATTCACATGAATATGACAAATTTTTAGGTTTTCGAGAAACATGAGTTTGAGATGAAGTTATTATCACACCTAGAAATGAATGGGACTTAAAGAACGCATGTAATACATTAATTAGACACAAACACACAAAGAAGGCAATACTTTGAGCTTAAGTTATTTGAAAAATAGGAAGCCTAGCTAGTGGGTATTACTTTTGTTTGTCATTTGTTTGACGTCTAAATTCCTACTCTAATCTTCCATTTTTTAGTAAATATAATTAATGAAACAAAAGTTTCATGTTTAATTCATAATTATCGACGTTAAAAGTAAGAACATATATAATGGATCATTTGGCGCGCATATATCAACATCATCTAGCTTTACCATGTTATTGTATATAGGTAAACAAGTATCTTACATAAATGCATAATAATATAACTATATAAGCAAGTAGGAAAATTGACTGGTAATGAGGTTGTTTCATATGCGAATCTTTTAATAGAGAACAAAGTAAGCAAACTGTTAATTTTCATACCTTAGTAGCCTCGTAATGGGGTTGATGTTGCTATTCCATTAAAGTTGGTTTTTGAAGTTAAATGAACGATTTAGCAATTGTGTTTATGGGTATTTCTTAGGCAAAAGAGTGGCATGTCCGGTTGTGATGAATTATGTTAAGAACACTTGGAAGTAAATATGGTCTTGTTAGGAGAATGATGAACTCTAAAAGCTTGTTATTATTTATTTATTTATTTTAAATTTAGTTCTAAAGACGTGATGTATGCAATGCTTGAAAATGGTCTAGGGTTAATTCGTAATGTGCCATTAATTTGAAAAAGTGGTCTTCAAATGCGAATTTATCAAAGGAGGACTTCTCTAACGATCCCGTCTGAGTTAAATTCCATGAGCTTCCTCTTACGGCATTTACGGAAGATGGGTTGAGTGCTATTGCAGGTAAACTTGGTACATTATTGATGCTAGACGCCTATACGATAGCTTGTGATGGGCAATTCCCAAAAAATGAGGGTGAGGAGTATATTTTGAACACTATTCAAATTGAGTACGGGTGGAAACCACCATGATGTTCACGTTGCAAGGTTTTTGGTCACGTATTGGACCAATGGCCAAATAAAGTTGTCTCAGATGTTTTTAATTATACAAAAGAAACTAGGCAAATGATTTGTGGTGTTTATATTGGTTCGTAGTCGCATCTTGTTTACAAACCGGTTAAACCAAAGAACGACAAGAAGAGGGATCTAAACAACCCAAGCCGACGGTTCTGCGTGCTACATTGGTTGTTAATACTTCTTCTAATTCTTTTGATGCTTTGGGCAGTATGGGTGACATGGAGGATGCTACGGGTGTAGGCCATTTTATTCCTAATCGTGTAGAGGATGTTAACAAGGATACACGGGTGACTAAGGAATTGGATTCTATGCCTAGTACTTCAATGTAATTTGGAAAGTAATGTTGAAGAGTAAGATAATGAGATTGCTCAGTTTATGGCCTTTTCACATAAATGACATGATGGTGGAACAAATGACCCGAATGTACGTGAGCTTGATGCAGGGGCGGAGGCAGGATTTCAAGTTAACGGGGGCCGATATAAAATTTTAGAATGATAACAATATAATTCTAACCAATTTTTCAAAACATGAAAATCTGGAAAAGTAAGCGAAGAGCCAAATGTCTAATAAATTAAAGAAACACGTGTTTTACACTAATACAAAGCCTTAATCAATATTGGTAAGCATTTCAATGACCGTTAACAACTTAGCGATTAGCATTTGGCCTCCTTACTACTAATAAAAAAAATGTAGTACCTCTTCGATAGTTAATTTATGATTCTTGATTGCTAAACAAGTGTCATATGTGAAGGCTATGGATGTAACAGTGCCTAGAACATCAAGGGGAGCATTTGATCAAATAAAGTCTGTAACTGAACAAATTTTCCTCAACATCGTATCACCATCTTCAAATCCTTTGTCTCATGAACTAACTTGCAAATAGTTTGTTCTGTTTTATTTATCTTATGAGTTATTACTTAATATGATCATTAATAATTTTTAAAGGCACGTAATCAAACATACAACAAGTGATAAATTGATAATCATACAAGGCTATAAGCAATTAATACTTTAATAGTTATCAAATGAATGAAGTGCTCATTAATGAAAGAACAAAAACTATCGATTAAGACACAATTCAATATGTCAAGGAATTGAAGACATAAAGATTCAAAGAAGCGAACAAGTAATTCTGATCATTAATGAAAGAACAAATCAGTAAAAACATTTAATACCTTATCAGACAAAACAATTCTTTTGATCGGTTTATTCACTTGTTACACTCGTCTTCCTCTTGACTCTTAAGTTTCAGTAGTTAAAATTGTTTTATCCAAAAAATGCAATATTGAATCAGTAATATTAGTAGGGGCCGATTGTTTCTATTCTCAAAATATTGGGCTTTGGGGCTATATTATAATGGACTTATTGGGCTAGTTGGGGGAAGCCTAGCACCCACTAGTCCCCCCATTGCCTCTGCCCCTGGCTTGATGAGTATGGTTTGTATGACTGATATGATGCTGTGGCATCAGGTTTAACGGAAGAACTAATTTTATTTTGTGATGCGTTCGATATCACTCTCAGAGGGCATATTAAACGCTATGTTATATTTGGTATCAGTGTGTTTCAAATGTAAGCTAGTTAGTGGTTGTTTTCTTTATAGTAGTTTATAAGTTTGGTTTGTTATTCTTATGATAGGTATAATTTAAATGGCTAATTCTTTAAAAAAGCATCATAGCTGTCAAAAAATCAACTTCAGAGTAGCGAACTAAAAAAAATACTCTTGTGAATACTAATGTTGACATTTTTGTCTTCATATGCGTAGTAAAGACAAAAATATATTTTGTGATGACCATTTTACCCATGGTTTTTTGTATTCATATGAGTAGTAAAGACAAAAAAATACTCTTGTTAACACTAATGTTAATATTTTTGTCTTCATATGAGTAGTAAAGACAAAAATATATTTGCAGTCTATCCTTGAGTTGCACGCCTATTACCACCTTTATTGCTTCGAATACAAGAATGTTCTTCTACCAATTCTTAATCTACAAGAATCTTATATAAAAAATGAGTTATGTTAGAAATACAAGCCTTTTACTAAGTTATATATAACTTAAACGATTCTAAAAAGAAAACTAAGTTCATTATATACTTACTTCAAATGTAACTTTATCATCCATGATGTGAGCATGAATATTCCACTTGCACTTTAAATTCGCACACCTCGCTGTAAACCATGTTGGTTCACTTTCTAGATTAAGTACTCAAATTATGTTATAAGTGCTTAATGGTTTAAAGCTTTTCTAAATTGAGCCACATTCTCAAATGTTGAATTTGCTTTCATGATTGGACTCTTTCTAGTTTGTAAGCAACTCCCATCTTCATAGTTTAGTAGCTCATTTTCATTATCAGTGCTAAGATGACTATAGTAACTTTCTTCGCTTGGGAAATTTTTTGAGTCATCATCATCGCGGTTCATCAACATATTCATCTTGACCCATATACTAACATATTACTTAGAAATAAGTGGAAACAGGGGCGGAGCCACCATAAAAGTAGTGGGGGGCGATGCCCCCAACCAAGTGGTTGCGGATACACAATATATAGGTAAAAGAATTAAAAATGACTGGAAAAAGTCCAGTGCCCTCACCCGTAAAATCAAAAGCCCTCATCGTTCTCCGCTTGTTAACAATCCAAGAGTGGTCTGATGAAAAAAATTTGTTTTCCGGTGAGTTTTTCCATCAGAAAATATGGAGAAGGGGCTTGATAATATATGGGTAACTGTGAAAGTGAATAAGTAGTGCTTTTGGGATAGTGGGACAGTAGGGTGTTGGCCAATAGCCCAATAGGGGTTAAATATAATACTGTGTAATATATAATACTAAATTTGCTCTTTTTTTTCTATTGATATGCATTGATATTTGGTGTGTGATAATGATATATTTGATGGGATATAGTTTAGGATTTGGGAAATTTGGGTGAGTAGCATATCTAAGTGTAAGTGATATGCGAGTATTGTATTTTTTAGAATGCTTTTGTTAACTTCGTGTTGATACAAAAGGCGCTGCCTTATTTGGACTCGGTTCTCATATCAATTAGATCTTGATGCTTGAGACCGCACTAAGAAAGCAGAAACACCGTCAGCTTATCGTGGATTGTCTCCCACGATTATCCTCCGCGTGAGTAAGTAATCGGTTTTAGGGTTTAGTGGAGAGTTAGGGTTTTAGATCGTACCTTTAATGAGGGCCGAGATGTCCTTTATATACACACGAAATCCTTGTTGGTTTCGTGTTCCCCAACCTTCGGCGTATCCTGCCTAAGTCGGTCAATCAATGCATATCCCATAAATAAGAGATATCCGATATCTAAAACCATAAATAACTTAAGGTTTGGGCCTTCGTGAGCCCAAACCGTTACCTGGTTAGCCCGTTCGCACTAGGCTTGATTGCTAGTAGCGTTCATTGGTCGGGTTCATGACTCGGATGCGGACTATACGTCATCACTTCGTAAGTAACTTTATATAAGTTCGTCAGTACTAAAGATTTCTCAAATAATTTCTACATTATAGTTTGGTTATAATAGTCACATTTCTTTTAGTTAAAATATTAATAAAATTACGAGCGCTTTATACAATTTTTACGACATTTGGTGTGTTAGATTTTCACTAATTTTAGTGTGTGATCAATGAATATATTTAATGAATATGTTTTACAACGTAAGTGAGTTTATTTATATATAAACTAATTGAAATCCTCATCCAAATTTTATTTTATCGACACCTAAAATTAAAAATAGTTTTATTTGCATCGTAGCATATCACTTTAGTTACATTTATATAAAACCTGACCCGACCCGACCCAATTTATTTAAAATATGCTAAAAATGACAGCTCTAAATTATACTCAATGCCCCTCGTAATCATAATTCCTGGCTCCGCCACTGAGTGGAATGATATACATATTCACATAATATACTTTACCTTTGTTGTATTATTTCATTCATGTTGTGAGCATTATTCTATGTCGTCACATATATAGTTACTTCTTTCTCCACCTCATGCATGTCAAGCATCATTTTGAAATTCTCATCAGAATCAAGTTCAATAAAAGATTGATGTGCTGCATATTTTTCAACAAAAAGAATTGAGAGAACTAGATCCCTATTTGATGGGTAGCGAGTTATCGCTTCTTCAATTAGATCCCTTAAGTGGTACGAGCATGTGTCGATATAGATGCTTTTTTGATGTCCATAACAATATCTTCTCCTTTTACACGAGTTCTTAGCTAACCGAAAGTATCCTCCATATTTTAGTTCGAGCGTGTATTTGGATGATACTTGTCTGAAATTAAAGTCATTCAAACTTAAGAGTTATGTACAAAACTATCTACTTCAATGAAAGAAAATTTTGCAACCTAAATATTGCATAAACATACTCAAGTACTGTGATTCAACCACGTTCTCACATCTTGGTTGTCAGATTTCATGGATATTTGATTTTGCACCATCGCCCATCTTTTACTACTCCACATACGATTATGTAAAAAAATAACCATATAACCTATCATCACACTCTCAAACTTAACCCAATAATGCATCTTCATTACAAATATATTGAAACACAACTCATTTCATAACAATAATCATCAGAAAAAAGTATCTCAAATATGTGTTTGTCAATTTCCAAAAATCTCCACAGGCGCATGTCCCTATTATACCACATCATCATCTCTAAATATTGTAACCACATGATTATTATACATATATATATAGTTCTCAATTCATATTAATAAAACATAAGAATAATTCCTCCTCTTAGGGGGTGGCAACGCCTCTAGGCATGGATTCGGTATCCATCATGCCGATCGGCATGATCATTGCCATCAATTAGGCATCAATCGGTGTGGCATCAAATGGTGACATTGCTTTAAACACTAAAATTATCATGCTTGAACATTAAAATGAATAAATTAACAAATGACACTTACAATTTTGACAGTTGATATAGTTATTGGTAGCCACAATAATAAAGAGATGTGACCTCTTCGTTAAGAATGACGGCGAAAGAATGGGATGGCGGTAAAAAAAGTACTTTAGGCGGTCAAATCGAGGGTTATTAAAAGAGCATAATTGTTTTTAAGTGAAAATTAGCAACAATGGGTATATTTGTTATTTTAGATGACTTGTGGGGAAATATGCAATTAATAATGTTATATTGGGGATGTATGTAATTCTTCTTTTTGTTTTTCTAATGAACAGTATTTTTAGGCCGGTAAATGTGAAAAAGGTGTAATGGTAATGGTAATAAAGTTCTTTCCGAGTATTGTGAGTTTGTGAGAGCATGTACAACGTTAACGTGAAACGGCGTTGGAGGCGTTAGTTCGTTGGAGGGCATGAGAAATAACGGCGTTAATGGGGGGCGTTGGCTCCTTAACGCTCGTTAAGGGCAGGGAAAAAAAAACATTTAAAAAATGTTACAAAACTAGCCCCTCAACGGCTAGTAGCCGTTACATTTTTAAAAATTTTTACATAAAACCCCTAACGGCTAGTTAAAAAAAAAAAAAAAAAAAAAAAAACGCTTTTACGACTATAAATACCCACTAAAACTCTATTTTTTTCACACTTCCTCTCACACTTTATATACTTCCTCTAACACTTTCATAATTCAAGAATCAAGTTCGTTCACAATGGATCCAAATGAATTTGGTGATATTCCTCTGTCTTGGTCAGACAGAGAAGACCAAGAAGACTTTCAATTTATGGCGTCCGCGTACGAGTATCACCTTCAGTTGGAACAAGAAGAAGGTATTGAATCTCAACATCCTAGTCGTTCTCGTAACCATATATATCGTGAACGTGAGCTTTTAGAGGAACGTCTGCGCAACGATTATTTCGTACAAGGTTGTAAGTATTCAAACCGGAATTTTCGCAGAAGATTTCGTATGAGCCGGAAACTATTCCTGCAAATAGTTGAAGGTATTGAATCTTATACTTCCTATAATATTCCAGATCATTTTACTTTCTTTAGGCAAACACCCGATGCTTGTGGTCGAATGAGTATAAGTGATCTAATTAAGTGTACGTCTGCCATACGCCAATTGACGTACGGCACCTCACCCGATGCATTTGATGAATACTTGCAAATGGGTGCGAGTACTTCAAAAGTATGTCTTGATAATTTTAACAAATGTATTATTGATTTGTTTATGCCGGAGTATTTAAGAAAACCAACATGGGCCGACATTCAAAAAATTTATCAACAACATGAAGAAAAACATGGTTTTCCGGGAATGCTTGGTAGCATTATTTGTATGCACCGGAATGGAAAAATTGTCCGTGGCTTGGCAAGGGCATTTTGCTAGGGTGATAAAAAATACCCAACAATTATGCTTGAAGTCTGCTTCTCAAGATTTATGGATCCGCATGCATTTTTGGGATGGCGGGGCAAATAACGATATTAATGGTTTAGATAACTCTCCGTTATTCGACGACCTTCTGCCGATAATGCCCCAAGAGCACCTTATATGGTCAACGAAACTAGGTATAAACAGGGTATTACTTGGTCGATGGAATTTATCCACGGTGGGCAACTTTCTTCAAATCCTTTACGGCAACAAGCGATGAAAACATACGTGCTTTAAAAGGAGACAAGAAAGTGCCCGAAAGGATATTGAACGTGCTTTTGGTGTTCTTCAAGGCCGTTGGGGTATACTACAACAACCGCACGTCAATGGAAATTGCCACGTCGTAGAATCATGTATTGTTGCATTATTTTGCATAACATGATTATAAAGATCAAAAATTTGCATTACGTGACTATAACGAATCGTGGGTGGATCCGTCAACAAATTTGAGGCAACGAAGATGGGTCGAAAGATGTGATACTCACGTCGAAGCAAAAGAAATACACGACCGACAACGCATACCCAACTCCAACAGGACCTTATGGAGCATGTTTGGTGAAGAATCTTGAGCGACATGAACAACAACAAAGAAGCGACGATGATGAATAAGTATTTGCTATGTTTTGTTTTTTTCGTTGTCATTTCCTTTATGTTGTAACGTTTAATTTGCGGTGTGTTTTTAATTTGATGTATTTTTTGTTGTAATTATTTTTTCGATGTATTTTTAATTTAGTATTGTAATATGTTTTCAAATTTAATGTTATGTTTAGTTTAATAAAGGCGAATGATTGAAAAAGTATCATACTTGCCACACTTGCTTTTCAGGTAGCGAACAATTTTTTCTTTTGTAGATCTTTTCTTTCAAATTCAACCTTTTAGGGTCTATTTGACATTTTGCCTTGAAAAAAAAAATTCTATTAGCTAAGAGGAGCAAAAATGTTCAAAAATTTTGCAAATACCCTAAAAAGGATGAATTTGAAAGAAAAGTACCCACAAAAGCAAAAAAATTTGTTCGCTATCCATAAAAGTAAATGGTGGCAAGTATGATACTTTTTTCAATCATTTGCCCTTTAATAAATGAAGTGTTTGTTTTATTTTAGGGGTTGAAATTGAAAGTATGAAATGTTATTAATGTTATTGGGATGTTATGGTTGTGGGTGTTTTTTGGGATGTTAATGTTAAATGTTAAAGCTGATGTGACGCTAACGTGGACGGTGTTATTGGTGTTATGATTGAACATGCTCTGACTACTCCATGTGTAGCAACGCACAATTCCAATACCCTGTTAATACTTTAACGCAAATGTGTACACGCGTGTTACAAACTTATTTGTTTACAAGTAATGAACTAATTATGATAGAGAGAACTAAAATGTGTGTTTAAACTCAAGCTTAATTTATTAATCATTTGACAAGCATCATTCGTACAATGGTCTTTATTAATTATGTTTTGGGGGATTTTTAGGACGACCACGATAGTCCGCTGTATCAATATCGTAATCTCTAGAATTAGCAACGTCTTGTTTTCCATGGTAGTCTGATGAAACCGGGATGTATGTACCCTACAAATATGTCAATCGTGATAAGAGAAACGAATAAAAACAGCAGTACAAATCTTTTTTGGTGTTAGAAAAGAATATTAACATATGTACAAGTAAACATAATTACTAGTAATATATACAGCAATTAGTTTGCAAAATGAAAGTATGTAGGGTTTTTAGTGATGATTATAAAAACTCATTGGAAGTTAATTTAGTTTTCCGAATATGCTAATCACTGCATACAAACCGGTAAACAATTACTTGAATTATATTACAGTATAATACTTTTATTATAGATTTCCTTTCGATACGCTTTTTGACAAGCTAATATTAATTATTTGAACAATATGTTTTTTGAAGTATAAATTACTCCACTCGGTAGCTGATACTTGTGTTTATGTTTCCTTAAGCTCAAAATATAACTCCCCTACAAATACATTTTGAGTGACCTCATCTAAAAATTAAATGAAATACACATAAGAGATAGAAAGTTACCCTTAGAAGACGAGCATTGGTAGCACGCATGCAAATAAGCAGAAAGAAAGCGGTAAATAATACTCGTACCAAAGAGGCCATTGAAAACATATTATGATACATATTATAACTTCATAAGGTTCGGTATTTGTAGAGTATGAACGAGCTTCAATAGGTATTTACAAATAATTGCTAGCCATTTGTATTTCTTCTTTATAAAAAATTTCCTACAAAATTATTACATAGTATAGTGGATTATTTGTTTATACTCTTACAACTAAGGGTGTACCCAAAAGATGCTATTTAACATGCGGCTATATATTTATCTGTATAAAGTCAATCGCTCACGAAAATCATGCAGATGAGGTTAACCTCATGATTTGCCACAATTAATACTAGTATACCTATCAATGGGTTTTTGGTCAAAACTTATTCGTCAGATGGTGAAATTGTTGTTGTTTAGGAGAATGTAAATATCGTACTTGTGTGTGAGTTTGGTTTCAGAACAAAATAAATAAATATAAAATAGAGTAAATTACATGGATGGTCCATGTGGTTTGTCAAAAAGTAACAACCTTCGTCATTGAAAGTTTAAAGTTTCACTGGTAGTCCTTAAATTGGTAAATAAATAACACACCAGGTCCTTCTGACCCAATTTAAGGACTACTAGTGAAATTTCAAACTTCCACTTTAGGGACCTGGAATGTTATTTGTTTACTAATTTAGGGACTACCGGTGAAACTTTATACATCCAAGGACGAAGGTTATTACTTTTGACAAAACACATGAACCATCCATGTAATTTACTCTATAAAATAAAGAGTAAACTACACCATTCGTCCTTGTGGTATACGTTGACCATCAAGTTTCGTCCTTTGACCAAAAAAATTACACCGTTGGTCCTTAACTGCGAAACGTTAGTCATCGTTGGTCCCTCACCCTAACTGGTTGGACTAACGGGCGTTAAGCCTTGTTAAGTGGAGGGTATATTTGTCTTTTCCCACCCACAAGGACGAATGGTGTAGTTTACTCTTATTTTTATATTCATGTTCATGTTCATCTTCTTCACCCACCAGTCCATTTTAATCTTCTCCACAACCACTTATTCATCAACACAAAAATAATTCATCTTCTCCACTTATGCATTTTTTATTACTTCTCTGCTACAAACACCGGTCGGAACCACCACGCCACAAACATCTGTTGTGTGCTTCCACCACCACCGAAAACACCAACCGTCTCATTGCTGCCGGAACCACCACAAAGATCCGGCCATGCTTTCACCACCACCAAAAACGCACCACATCCACCTTCACTTAGATCCGTCGGCGCCACTCAAATCCATCAAATCAAACATAACACAAAAGGCATCTTATAATTATTCCTAGTCATTATGATTCAAACATCAAAGCTGCAAAATCACCAATTCCTTAACCATTTAATTTAATTTTTATTATGGTTTGGTAGTGAGTGGTGAAGGTGAGGGTTTATTGTCAAATATTCTCCACGATGGTGCTTATTGGACTTGGTAGATTGATATACGAAATTCACATTTTTACTCTTGCGTAGATTCCTGTTTCATCAGGTTGGAGGGAGCAAAAATGGTAGGTTGAAGCCGCCACGGTATACGTTTGTTAGCTGTTGAAGGAGCAAAATGGTGTCGGAAAGAAACGAAAAAAAAAAAAAAAAAAAAAAAAAAAAAAGATTCTGTTTCATCTTCCTCTTTGACTGGATCTGATGGTGCCCATGAATCTTTGCTAAAAATAATTAATTCCTTCACTTGTCTTTTTCATATTATGGGTTAATGATCGAAACCCATGAATTTTTGTCAAAAATATTATAGGTTAAAAATAGAAAAGTAGAAAAGTAGGAAACAAATATTATGGGTTAATGATCGAAACCCATGAATCTTTTTCATATGTCTTTTTCATATTATGGGTTTTGAATATATAAAAATGGGGTGTTGACGTTTATGATGAATGAGGATTAGATTTTCAGTAATTATAGGTGTTGATTTAGGGGTTTGTGAGGTGGCCGGAAATGATGGGAGCGGTGGTGTATGGTGGGAGTGGTAGTGGTGGATTGGTGGGTGAAGAAGATGAACATGAACATGAATATAAAAATAAGAGTAAACTACACCATTCGTCCTTGTGGGTGGGAAAAGACAAATATACCCCCCACTTAACAAGGCTTAAGCCGTTAGTCCAACCGGTTAGGGTGAGGACCAACGATGACTAACGTTTCGCGATTAAGGACCAACGGTGCAATTTTTGGTTAAAGGGCGAAACTGATGGTCAACGTATTCCACGAGGGCGAATGGTGTAGTTTACTCTAAAATAAATATGATTTAAAGTCTTTTGTCCATGCATCCTCAACTCTACCAGCGTGGGATATGAAGGATGCGAACGATGTTTTTTGAAACATAAAAGAGGCTCTCTATGTCTGTGAGGCCTAGTTATTTTAGAACAAAACTAATACGAGTATGATTATACTCTAGGCATCTAATGAGCTTTTTTCATTGACCACCCACAAGATGTTTACCCGATGAAGTTTGAATTTAAGATATCTTGTTAGGATATAAGAGTGTCTGACTACTATAGTACTATCGACCACTAGACCACTTTGATGGTGATTTCCGGTTAGTTCTTAGTAAGATTCTTTTAAATAAGATTGTTTTAAGACTCTAAATTCACATAAATATGACAAATTTTTAGGTTTTCGAGAAACGTGAGTTTGAGATGAAGTTATTATCACACCTAGAAATGAATGGGACTTAAAGAACTCATGTAACATTAATTAGACACAAACACGCAAAGAAGGCAATACTTTGAGCTTAAATTATTTGAAAAATAAGAAGCCTAGCTAGTGGGTATTACTTTTGTTTGACGTTCTAAATTCCTACTCTAATCTTCCATTTTTTAGTAAATATAAGAATAAAATACACTGTTGATCTCTAAATTTGGCAGGACGGATCGCGATGGGACAAAACTCGGTCTTTTCATCGCCACATGTTCAAACCTTGGCCATTAAATGCCAGATTCGTCCCTTGACCAATAACGGCGTTGTCAACGTTTTGTTATACGCAACAAAAACCCGTAATCATGTTACTGTTGAGGGTACAATAGTCATTTTGTTTTATTTCTTGTAGCAAATTGTCTTGTCCAATTTCCGCCATTATGTACAATATAACAAAGCTGTACTCATTGCTCATCCCCAAACTTGTTTTGGAAGCCTACCGAAAAACCCTAATGCAATATCTATCATCAAATCTAATAATCGAGTAAGAAAATAACAAACAACCACCTTAGATTTATTACGTGGCGAGTAAGGATTATCTTTATATGATGATCGTGAAACGGAGGAAAGAGCGCAATTAGGAGATATTGTAAGTCTTTTTGATTAGAGCCTATTACAATCATATGTTAGTACGGTGATTAAGTTATTCCCTTTTAGGTAACTTTAGCTTAACATTGTTTTGTACATTTTTATGACAATGGTGAACACGGATCGTTTAACATGATGTTCCATTATAAAGGTACATTCAAATACTTTTCAAGTAGGATATATCAAGGAGGCAAGAAATGTCTTGTTGATCTTGTGGAAATAAAAGAGGTATTTGTTGATGAAATGGATGCTCTCATGATCCAAATCGGTTATGAGTCTGGACAAACCAATTATTTCTACTTTCTTAAGCACTGGTTGTACATTAGGCGGCGGTTTGTTTTCTTTGCGTGAAGTTTGCTAATGTAGACTTGTTGAAAGATGTTGTCATCTGACATAAGGCGATAGACGTGTATGTTGAAATAGGAAGACTAGATTAGAACTTTCGAAATGTCCTCACAATCAATTAAGACTATGTTTTGGGAGATGGATGAAGATAGGAGAAAAGTTGCATCTGCGGCTATTCAATCTGTTGTAGACGGTTGGTGTCGGATGATTAGATAATGAACCCGCTTCTAGATCCGTTTATCCAACTTACACAATTACCTGTGGGCGTCAATGATATTGGTATATCTAGCAATTTGCCAAACATTGAGCCACTCTTTTCCACCTTAGATCGCTCATTTGCTAGCCAACCTGTTCATAATAAAGTGGCGTGCTTTAGTAGTTATTGATAAGGACAATGCTATAAAGGAGCACGATAATGTTGAGGTTAATCTGTTTAGAGTGAGTCGGGAAGCACTTAAACAAAGTTGGAACAAGACTAGTTGATGTCAATATGACTTTGAGGAGCACGAAAATTTTGAGGTTAATCTGCTTCAATTGACTCGGAGAAGCATTTACACAAAGGAGGCGAGCACTAGTTGATGTCAATAATGCTTTGAGGGCGATGTGGATGTAACTCTGTTTCAATTGACTCGAGGATAACATGGAAGAGGATCATGTTTTTGGGTAAGGGAGTAATCCTGCACACGGTAAATATATTAACCAAATAAGCGTTTAAGTACAATGTATATGGTGAAATCCATATATCAACCCGTTACATAGGCATAGAGCTTACATAACAAGATACTTCCTATTTTCTAAACAAGAAAACAAACCACTACTCAAATGATAACAAATGACACAACGAAATAAGATTACTTCCTAGGACTTTGAAACTTTGTGCCATACATGGCATTAAAGGCATCAAATTCCCGGAAGATCACGAACACAACGCAGATAGTCATCAAGTCATAGTCATCATACTCATCTTCAAACTCTTAGCCACCACCAAATATATTAGCGAGACTCATCAAATGGGTTAGCAACAACCTCATCTTGAGAATCAGACACCTCAATCTCTCCCACTTTAGAAAAGGGTTAGCTCTCTTAGTAGAAGAGGTAGGCGGAATAGGTTGACCATCATCATCCACAAGAGTAGCTTTCCCATCAATAATTAGTTTTTCAAGCTTACCAATTTCCTCAACTATGGGAGTAGAACCAACATCTATTGTTCCCATTGAATCACTCACAAGCGGAACACGTGATGAAGAACCAGTCTTAATCAACTCATCCTCATTAACCTCCATTATACGACCATTATCCACATCTGTATCGTCCATATTAAGAGCATCATACTGATTAGACGTAGTGATCCTGGTTCCACTCGTACTAGCCACATTATAAGCCATCATCTTATCCACATTTACTTTCTTGGGTTCGGAGGAGGCTTTTGGGCGATATTCAAAATGCTTGCCTACCTGATTTAGTAGAACCTCCTCGACCGGATTCGCCCAACTTGTTTCCCTTCTTCTTATTGTTATGATCGAAAACCATCACTTACGTTCTTATGAGGTTGAGCGATCGGAATCACAACCTTAGGACAATCCACCAAAGTATGTCCAAATACCCGACATTTCTCACATCTAGGCGGTTTCCATTCATATTCAACACGGATCTTCTCAATAGTCGAACCCGTGCCATCAAGTAAAGGAATCTCGACAGTGAGGCTGTCCCTAGGAACATCATCCAACTTCACGTCAATCATACACCTAGCAAAACTCCTACGGCCTCAAGATTCTTTGCACATTTGACTAGTAAAAGCATATAACCTTTTGGGCGTACCAATCAATGTAGCAAGAAGACTGAGCCCGTCATCAGAAAACATAGCTAAAGGAACATCATGGAATTTAACCCACACGGAATGTTAGTTAAATCCTCTTTAAGCAAGTTGGTGTTCAATGTCCATGGTTTAAGAATAATAGGAACATTACGAATCAACCAAGGACCATTATCAAGAACATCATCAACGCCTTTTTGAATTAAATTTGAAAAGAAGAATCCTTAGCATTCATCATAACCTTTTGTAAACCATACTTAGCCCACGTATTGCGAACATAATAGTCAACAACGGGAAAAGCAAGGCATTGACCAAAGGAAGTATCCGTAAGAGTATTCTCAAACCTCATGTTCACCTCTTCCACCACTTTCATTGGGATTTGAAGGTCAACATCATCCTTCTTTTTTGCATTCTAACCTCCGAAAATTAGACACGTGTTTATGGGATTCATTAGAAGCAACACCCGCGTAAGAAACCAACTTAACTCCATTACCACTAGTAGTAACAACCTTAGGTGCATTAGGATCGAGTAACACTATGATTAGTACCATACATCCGGGATTGCATAGCCACATCAAAACTCGACGGAGGTATTTCTTTGAATAAACTTTAGTACCATTCGACTTAGATTGAAGCCCAATACCACTCGAATTGTTCACATCGAAGATGAAGCCATCTTAGCAATATCACCGTCAATTTTATTCATTGCTTCATCAAAGTTCTTATGCGCATTAGCAATCAATTGCTCCACATTAGGTCGTTTTGAAACATTAGAGGCGAATCGAGCGGTGTATCATGGCTTTGCTCCAAATCATCCAAAACAACCTTATCCTTAACCTTAGTCACGTTATCAGCCCCATCACATTCAATATGATCAACAAGAATCTCGTTCTGACCAATACTTCCATCATCATTGCCTGTATTCAACCGTGCATCAAATTCATCATCCTTTTGCACCCCAACTTGATCGGCCAAGTTAGATGGTGCATCAATAGTTTGCGAACCACTAGTTTGATCGGCCAAACTAGTTGAAACCCCACATCTCTAGTGCCCTTACGAGCACTATTCTTGTTGAAGAAACCTTTTCCATCCTCTTAAACCCTCGACCTACCGAACCAAAACACCCCAACCAAGTACCAATCAACCAATGAGCATACCAAGAAAACCCTAAGCGAAGCGTTGGGGTTTAAACCACAAAGAATTGATCCTATCCCATAATCTGAAACATTAAAGAGAATGATAGGATGAATCAGGGCGAGTAATAATCCAACCACAAACAACCAGAAAAAAACGGATTTGATAAACCCTAAAAAAAATGATTCAACAAAAAACCTAAATCAGGATAAACAATACCTAAAACCAATCAAGAACCAATTAACTAAGAGGTTAATCGACAACACAATCAGTTAGAAGCAAAGAATCCCAAGGAATAGGCGAATTGAAGAAAAAACGATTAAGGGATGTAAGGGTTTAAAAAATTCGCCAAAGAGAGATCGGAAGAGGATCATGTTGTTGATGTTACTCTGTCACAAGTGAGTCACACTAGTGACTTTGGCAATGCAGTTGAACCAAATGAAAAGAACATTTGTGAAGAGAATGATGCACAACTTGGTATGGTACAAGTAGGTCAAAATAATGATTTAGGTGAAGAAGGAACAACCGAGAATGTAAGTGATGATGTGCGGTTGGTAAATGATTTACATGATGGTTGATGATGTATTTTGCGATGACCATGTTAGTTTCCAACACACATAATTTGCAAATGGCGTCTATACCACTTTTTCTATCTTTGGTCGGGGAGTTTGGCATGCTGAGGGAAGTAAAAAACCTAGTAAGAGAGCATTCAATAGAAACTAGGAGGAGTTATTTTTGTGAAGAATGACAAAACAAGAATAAGGGTCAGTGTGGGGTTGTGTTCCACTCAAGCCCAATGAAGGTCTGGATGGATATAGGCCCATCTATAAGTCCATTAAGCGAGAAGGGTATAAATGCATTGCTTTACGGCAAAAGGACCCTTCACAAATACTCGCCATAGCTATTGTTTGTCGGCGGGAATGGTGAGGCAGTGTATCTGGTCGGTCATAACATATAATGAGCAACACACTTGTTTGCAATCAAGGAAGTCGAGCTTTTGACCTTCGCTATATCTCACAAAAATTACAAAGACAAGTTGAAACAAATCCACGACTTCTTGTCGTGCATGCATAATCAACTTACCAACCAATACAACCTTCAAGTGTCCCTGCGAAGGTTTTAAGGGCCAAAACCTAGCAATACTGACCATCGTGGGTCAATTCAAGCTACAATTTACCATGTTGAGAGATTATGTTCAAGAGTTGCGAATACAAACCCTAATACAACAGTGGTGATGAATGTGGAACGACCTCCGGATGAATCTCTTCCAACCAGAGAATTCAAGAGAGTATATGTTTGTTTAGGTGCATTGAAGCAAGGATTTAAAGATTGTGGGAGATCGTTGTTGGGGTTGGCTGCTTTTCTTGTAACACCCCGACCCGACAAGGGTAAAGATATCACAATACGGTTTCATATCAGAACTTTAAATACTATACAAAAACGGAAGCCTTTACAAAACTTACAAAAGATAATATAAATAACGTAATATTCAAAATAAATCTAAGATCCCTATCCTCAAATCTTGCTCTTGTCTCTACTCTCAACCCGGATCGGCTATCCCATAAGCTCATCTTGAATGCTTAATACTGCGGGGAAAAGAAATGCGGTGAGCTTACAAAGCCAGTGAGCAGAGATATAACGAAACAAATACTAAACAAAACAAATATACAAATAACGAAATCAAAATGAAATCTTTGATGGGGATCTCTTAGGATTCTGGAGCACAAATATACTGAAATCAAACAACCACATAACAATTTAAACATCTCATAGCACATTAAGGACACAAACACAAACACATCGAACAACCAAACACTCAACATATCAAGAATAGCAGTTACTTATAAGCCAAACAAAAGTCTAATGACTAACGGAAGCAGATTACGAGAAAATAAACATGGCATTCATACAAATCAATTAATCAACATTTAACACACTTAATTCGATATTGCGGCGTGAAATAGCAATCAAATCATGGCAGGCCAAATCATAAGCAGATAGATATCCTAGCATATAGGTAAAGTTCACAACAATAGCGAACAAATTATGCATACTAAACTTACAAAATACCCACTTACCCTAGCACATTCATCTCACGGATCAACGAATTCACATAACAATAAACTAACATAATATCGGATGATGACATGCGAATCATGTTTCAACATAATAATCATATCCTAGCATAGCGACGATAGTCTCATAAACATACAAAAGCATAACCACATATAATAGCATATAATAAGCCGAGCACATAATTATTAACACTTGAACATGCGAAACATAATCGAATACTTATCATAGAAATAACGAGATAAAGATCTAGTTAACTACTACGAGCCCGAACATATCATATCAAATACATTATAACAATATAGAAACAACCTCAAAATAAGTCGGAGTAGCTAGCTCCCGAGTCTTATGAAGGCGCGTGTGCACTACGACATCATTCACCTAGATAAATCATATCGGATAACGGATCAAATCTAGGATGCATCCATCGCCCACAAACATATATTGGTCATAAAATATTGATAACGCTACGCGTCGTTCGGGGTCAAGAAACTTCCTTTTCTTAGAGCAAGTTTTATAACACCTAGGCGATGAACCTAATCGTTGTAGTGTAGTAATTAGGGTAAGCCACGGGTATTGATATAGTTCTCTAGGGAATAGGAATGCTAGTGAGTTACTATGCTAAGGTTAAGGTTGAGGAAGATTATTTTTATCTTTTATATTTTATGAAATGGAAAGGTACGAATCTCGGGTATTGGATTTGGGGGTTGGTATTTCTACCGATTACTCTACTATTATCTAATTATCTAAACTAAGGTTGTGGAGTCTATGTCTAATTAATGTGTGCTCGTATGATAGTTTAAAGATGTGTTTACTTAGGTTGTATTACTCCTTAATTATCTCCTATTGATGGTTGAGTTGTCACGTCTTATTCTTAGTTCGTTGTGTGTCTAAAGTTGTAGGGTATGCATTTCTCCCTAACTCTTTGAACTTACCAAAGGGTCTCGTCTACAAACCCACTAGGGATGATAAACTCCTACTCTAAGGCGCTCTTTGGATGGTTTAGCCTACAACTACTCGGGTAATTATATTCTAAGGTTCACAAAGATGAATCAAGCATTAAGTACACGAATGACCTATCGCATTACTAGATCATTAATCAACTAAGATAAGAAACAACCAATCAATATTCAATAGTTACGTTTCATACTTCTAAGCAAACACACAAATAAATTAGCCGGACATGGAAAACATGCAGCATACACAAATAATCAAAAATATAATTGAATTAATGAAGTAAAGACTTATCTTGATGTAAGATAGGGTTTAAAACCCTAAAATCTTGTACAAGACACCTTAGGTTCGGTTTAGGTTTTCACTCCAAAGACTCTCCACAAAAGCGAAAATTCGGATTCTATATATAAGATTACATATGCGACGGCGTCACCTTATGTTTTGTGGCCGTCGTGTCGCCGTCATTAGGGTTTCGTCTTGGCCACGTTAACCTTGCGGCGGCGTCACCTTATGTCTGTGGCGCGCGTCCTCTTGACTTCGGCGTCGTGCGGATTGTATCTGGCCGTGCGAGTAGCGGCGGCCTACTCTTTCACAACTAGGCGTCGTCGCTTGAAAATCTGAGTTTTGGGTTACGGACCGTCACAACAATTTTGGGACGGCGTCGTTATTAGCTTTTGACGCCGTCGCCTTCTAATTTCATAATTGTGAGTGTCTCGATTTTGACTTTGGCCATTTCTTCATATATTCGTGCCTTTTCGTCCAAATAAGTGCCATTCCGACATTTTGCCTTCAAGATACCTAAAAAGTGAAAAGGAACGATATTAAGCAATAACGGATACAAAAGTGATCAAATAAGGACTTAAACGACCCCTCAAAATGGTACCTTATAAAACCTTATCAAATATCCCTACACTTGTTATTTGCTTGTCCTCAAGCAAATGTACTTTTAGCCAATTAATTTATAAGTTAGGGGTCATGAAGCATTAATTCAAAATAGTCCACAACACATATAAGCCCCGCAAAAGTCATAACAAGCACGGAAATTACATACTAGCACCTCACATGGGGTGTTTGGATACTCACATCTCTCTCGGGTGTATATATGAAATATAACAAATAGGAAATGGAATATAAACACTCATTAACCGGTCCTAGAACATAGATTACCATAGGCTTGAAAATAGATCAAACCTCCATCGCTTTGGCGTAAGCACCTAGGAAAGACTATCAAAGAGGTCTTTAAAGGGTTGTAATGTTAGGCTTACGGTAGGGAAACAAAAGGTTTGGTGGGATAGGCTTTTTATTGGTGGCAAGTCAAAAATCTCTATGTTAAATGCATATGAAGAATGGCGTTGCTAAGCCAAGACTCGACACTCTAAACTCTAGATAACTGAAATAAATAAACATAAATTCAAAGATAGATGTAGGATGGTAGCCCGTATTTTTTTTTCACACTCTATTTTTTTTTTTTTTATACACTTTTACTCTACCATCCTCTACTATAACATCAAAATACTAGGGATTTATAGGCATATCCTACACTTGAGTTTTATTACTCTAACACTAATTTGACCCGAATTGAAAAGATCAAAACACTTGGGGTACATTATTATGCAAACAAAGGAATTTGAATTTTAACGTTCCCTTCCGTCATTTCATAAACTTTAACTTTTGCCATGAATCCCAATCGTCCCAAAGCGTATACAAAGGATATGACTCGACTTAGCAACTTATGCAAGACTAGATAATTGAACTAAGGGTTTAGGGTGATAACAAACATTGGCACTAAAAGTGAGTGCATAAGGGGTGAGCTAAGGCGATTTGGGTGTATATTTGGGGTGAGGTGTAAACAATGCTCTTCATTGATATTCGGAAAAACCAAAACATCACGAGAACCGCGAAAAGGATAGGCTCTAAGGGGTTAACTAGGGTATCGTGTACTAAAGATGAGTACAACGCAAAGGGTGTGGGAATTACTCAACCGATGTGGAAGAAGTAATTATATTACGGGTATCAAACAAGGGTTATCCTAATGCCTCTTATCATTTAGTTATTCCTAACTACACAAGTGCGACCTCACTGCGATCTCGAATGCATCACAAAACAAGTTCTAGAATCTAATATACTTCGGTTCACACTCTAAGCATTGAAGATGAATGCTTTAATTCTACTAATCTAAGGCGATCCTCACATTTTGGTGGAATTTGGGTGGTAAAGGGTTTTGTGCTAGTCATATAACTTCCTATCCGTGAGGCGCTTTTGTTAAGACTAATGGCCCACTCCTATATGTCATAAAAATTTTAAATTTGGTGCCAAAATTACCCTAACCGACATTTTCTCATGGTTTATTACACAATCACAATTAGACAAAGTAAATAGTCAAGGATAAGCATAGTTTCAAAGTTCCGTTTATTTTCCTCCTACACTTAAAGCGAACATTGTCCCCAATGTTCCCGAAAATATCAAAGTTATGATAAAGAAGGTAATCAAAAGCGAAAGAAACTAGTACTCACGATTAGCTCGGTGATCCGTGTAAAGTGGTGGTTAAATCCTTTTCAAGAAGAATTATTGCGTGAAAAGCTCCTTCCAATCTTATGTAATTTCTTCTTGACAAACTAAACTGCACATTTGAAGAAAACAAAGCGAAACCTTCGTAAAATCGGCGGTAATAATATATATAAGACTCGATTTAAACTAAGATATAATGCTTGTGGAATGGATGTTTCTGAATTTCTAAGAAAATTAAGACACGGAAAATTCCAAAAATTTATAAGTAGCTCAAAAATGAAAAAAAGTAATCGATGTTTTACTCCTTCTGGCCGCCGTCGAGTTGCAATCTGACGCGTCAAAGTTATCCGACAAAAGCGGTGCGATTTTACGGAAAAATTACGAAAAATTTACATATTTAGAATCGGAAAAATTTACGCAAAACATCCATTATGACTCGATACAAGCATTTGACTCGAACAAACAAACATAAATATCTTTTAGTTATTTGTTATTCTCATGTTTACGTTTCTTTTGAAAGCGTGTAATCCTCCCTACACTTATCCCTTATGTAAAATACCTTTACATGCAATTAAGGCGAGGCTAAAAACAAAATAAAGTATTTTACAAATTTAAATATGAGGATAAACAATTAATAAAAGATATATGACACTAACAAGCAAACAATTAAGCATGGGTTGCCTCCCACGAAGCGCTTTTCTTTATTTAAGAGTCTTGTAGCTAGACTCGTAGTCGTGCTCCTACGTCGATATCGTAAGTCTATCCTCAACAATGTCGTAAGGATCAAACTTATCATTCAAGTTCCTAGTAGTACGTTCGGTTAAATATGCCTTTTCAAACATCTCACCATCGGGATCATAGATTTGTATCCTAATGTGCCACTCTCCATTACCATCACTAGGCGGTCTATTCCAATCCCACTTGTGTTGATTTCTCAACTTTCCACTTATTCATGACAAGGTTAACAGGCAAGCTTCCTAGGAACTCGGTCATCTTCCTAAATACTAAGGCGTCCTCGAGCGGGTTCACTTCTATGTCCCTAGCCATTTCTTTTCTTGGAAAGTTCTTTGCACTAGCGAAGGCTTTATCTAGGTAAAAGGTCTTTGGGGGCCTATGATGTTCTTATCAATCCAAGGTCCATATCTAGAAGGCTCTCTATCCAACCCTATCTCTTGTGGGACTTCCTCATCCTTGTAGACGTATGCTTTTAACATCGTAAGCGGATCTAGCACTCCCTCCCCTACCACTATTTTGGACATCTTACAATCGATGATGGCACTAGCGGTAGCTAAAATCCTCTTCCAACTAGTAATGGGCATGTCGGGTCCTTATTCATGTCTAGCACATGAAAGTCGGCCAAAAGAGTCAACTCTCTACATGTACTACCATGTCCTTTATTATTCCTACCGGACGTGCTACACTACCGTCCGTTAGACCTAAGATAGTTTCCGTTGGTTCAATTTTACCTAAGTTAAGGCTTCTATGGAGGGACAACGGAACAAGATTGATGCATGATCCTAAATCGGCTAGAGCATCGAGTGGTTCGGAAGTTCCAAGTCTACACGGAAGAGTAAATAGCCCGGGATCGTCTAACTTCTTAGGTAAGTTGTTTCGCAAAAAGGCGGACCCATGTTTTCCAAGCCTAAGTTCTAACTCATATTTTTCTTTTAAAGCATTATAGTAAGGTGCATGAGCTAAGACTTCAAGAATCGGTTTTTCTTGATGGAGTTCCTTGTACTCCTCCTCTAAACTAGGTTTGGATTCTTGGCAGACGGGTTTCTCAAGAGCAGGCCCTACCAAATGTGCCGGGCCTTGGTACCTCTTGGATGGCTTGGAACCCTTTTTGAGGCATGGATGTGCACTCTTTCATGGTGAACTAGAACATGAAGTCGATGCAATCGAATTCACTTTTGGGTTCTTTATGGTATCACTTGGGAGTGCTCCAACTTCTCGTTCATTGAAGGCTTTTAAGAGGGCATCAAGCTTGGTTGTCATCTCGCTCTGTTTTTGCTTAAAATCGGATTCAAGCTTATTCAATCGAGTTTCTTGGGATGACAAAAATCTAGATGCAATTGCCTCAAGATTAGTGGGGTTCCCGGTATTAAAAGTGTAGAAAACTAGAAGGGGGTTGAATAGTTTACCGATTAAAAACTTTGTTTTGAAACTTATTGAAAGATCAATTGATATTGATCTTAAGTATGTTAATGAAATATGCAAGCAATATGTAATAAGTAAATAAGGAAAGAAATGATCAAACCACAACAAGTTGTTTATAGTGGTTCGACTACAAGGACTCTTTTTTCTTGCCTACTCCACTCCCGAGTCTCACACTCGAGAGTTTAACTTCACTAGTCAACAAGCTTCTTTCACCGGTAGGAGAAAACCTTTACACTTCACTTACACTATTTCCGACACTAAGCTAGATGTCGAGTTCTTTCCAAGGGTACAACTACTCCCACACACAATGTATTTTGAGGACTAAAATACTAACCACTCACACTCACAAGATTATGATGGTTTGATACAACAATGAAGTATGGATCAACACTAGATCATACAACACTAAACAAACAAGACTTCCAACTTCTCGTTGAAGCTTGAATATGACTTGATCTTCTTTGCTACAAAGAGATCACTAATATGATATGAAACCGAGTTAGAAGGTTAGAGAAATGTATGAGAGTTTGTTAGAAAGGGATAAGAAACTATTTGGCTTGGCATTGCTATTTATAGCCAAATTGGACGAGGCGATCACGGACGGCGGACCCTTAAAGGGTTCCGCCATGTACCATTTGGTACCATGGGTCGGCAAACCAAGATATCAAATCTTGCCTAAAGTCAACTCTATCTAAGTGAGATTGTGCAAGATATGAAGAGTACAAATCTTCACAAAATATCTAATGGAATCTTCCAATGATTTCCATGATGTAATACATGATGTCAAATGTTGTATTACTATTTATAGAAATATGCAAATGCTTAAGTAGTGTTTGGTTTTAAGAACTTAACACATTTTACAAACTACTATCATACATAATAATTAGAGTCATATAGAGATGTTACTAATCACAAATGTAAGTGCTTGAATGATGAATATATTGTTTGAGAAAGCTTGTTTTAATATCTAATAAACTTGACAAGCTTTAAGCTTTTATAAATTAAATTTACTTTTGTCGTTAACAAAACTTAGGCAAAGATCAAAATATAAATAACATTTAATGACGATATTTGTATTAACAATCTCCCCTTTTGTTGAGGACAAAATATAAATTTTATTTTATAAAAGAAACAAAGTTTGTACAAGAGTTATAAAAATATTAGTTTTAGAACTTGAAAAGGAAATGATAATGCAAGTGTATGAAATTTGACTTTTATGAAAGTCAAAGAATTACTAGTTGATGCATGATGTTGACTTTTCGAGAAAGTCAAAGTATGCGGTTTGACTTTTTAAGAAAAGTCAAGTATTATCAATGAGGGTTCTGTTTGACTTTTAGAAAGTCAAATGTAAGCGGTTGACTTTTCGGAAAAGTCAAATATAAATAATTTCAAAGTTCTATTTTTCTCCCTTTTGTCTCAACAAAAGAAGAGGCTATGGAATCTAATGAGTCGAGCTATTATCTCCCCTTGTTCAAAGCTCCCCTAAATTGGGTGCTTTAATGGGAAGATACATGGATTGTGAAAATAAAGCTACAAAAAAAAATGTTAGTAATGATGATCATTCACAAGCATTTCCAAACACTATGTAATGACACCAACAATATAATAAACAACATTCACTAGTTAAAATTTTTCATGAGTAAAGATCATGAAAAGAGAACACAATGATGTGTTGTAAGTACAAGAAATAAAAATTATCCTAAGAAAGCAAATAAAAGAAAGACTATTCTAAAACCATCCTAAAGTGATGGTGGATGGGAAAAAGCGTTGAGGCGGCTCGAGAATGTGGTTGAGGATGAACCTCATTTATTCGTGAAGTCATGGACCATAACCCGGTCCGTTTCATGGTTTGGCCCGTTTGCTCACAAGTTGAGCAACCATGCCTTGGAGGGTAGAAAGTTTGGGAGGTGTGGTGGTGGAATGGTGGATGTGTTGGTGGTGTTGGGAATGTTTGGGTGGTCATGATGGATGCAAGCAAAGCATTTTGCATTTGCATTGTCTCACTTAAGTGAGAATCCACCATGCCTTTGAATTGGTGGAGGTTGTGGAGTTCGGCTTGAATCTCCTCTCTAGTGGGATTGTCATCCCACATGCACTCCGGAATGTCCTCAATATGAGGGGACATTGATGATGGAAGTGGATGATCCCCGTATAAAGGACCATGAATGTCCTTGTGAATGGGGTGAAAAAGGAGAGGTTTTGGCCCTAATGGGGCGTTTGGGTCAATGGATGACCGAGGTGACTCATGAGCGATTCGCTCAATTGTGCCAAAAGATGGCAATGGTGGTGGATGACTTGGCCTAGGAGGCAAGTCCTCCAAGTCCTCTAGGAAAGGATTTGGTGATGTTGGTGGAGTTGAAAATAACTCCATGGGAGTGAGAGTGGGAGACCTTGGTGAAGGTGGTGAGGGTGTTTTGGATGTTTGGATGGGTGCCGGTGGAGGTGAAGTAGGTGTTTTGTTGGTGGTGGAGTGGTGATCACAATGTGTGATGAAGTGGGTGTAGCTAGGGTAAGATTTGTATCATCTCTAATGGGAGATGAGATTGTGAGTGGTGAAGATTCGGATGATGAGCTAAGATGAATAAAACAACAAGGCCTTACGCTAATACTAGCGGTTTTCTTGCAAGGTTTTGGTGATGATTTAGTCATTTTTAACTTGGGTTTTGATTTGCTAGATAGTAGTGAGAATGAAGAAGGTGTGAGGATGATCATGGTAAAGCCTTTCAATTTATAGAGGTAAGAAATTGTTGAGAAATGGTTTGATTTGATGTTGAACCATTAAAGAGATGAGGTTCCTAATGATTTGGAAGTGGGTTGAATGCTAGTCATATCACCCAAGTCAATCCATACAAAGAATATGGAGTGAAGAAGAAAAGATACGCAATAAATGTGTTCTAGTGAGTGGAATTTCCTAATATTCAGATTACCCGCGGTTGAAGGTACCAAAATTTGGTTCCTTCCTTTATGCCAAAGGGCTCCTTGGGTGGATTTTCAAATTTTTGAATTTTGGTGGAAATGGATTTCTTATATACCTTAGTAAATAATACTAGTTCTAATAACAATATAAACTAGTTAAGATTGATTTATAAGTGATGGAAGATAATTTGGAATCACGAAGAGTCGAAATTCGTAAAATTACAGGAGGATCCACGGCACCAAAATCATACACGGACGGTACCCTAAAAGGGTGCTGCCGCAGTCACTGTCTGGTATGGTACCAAACTACATAAAGGGCGGTACCAAAATTATGGTGCCGTCGTCCGTGGAGTCTTGAAATATGGACAGAGTTCGTTTTAGGTGTCTGGAAATTTCGAAACACGAAATTTTTCTCAAAAGTCGTTATACTAAACATTTCTAGTTAGGAAAAGTAAATAACACATATGTAAACATAGTGGAGCATAGATTTTGAGCAAGGCTTATTGATTTTCACAATATAGTGAAAATGGGTAAAATTTGATAGCATACTTGTGCTATCCCCCTCAATGAGATTGTTAGCATACACCATTGTTTCAAGTTATATTATCATCCTACATAATAAAAACAACTAAACAGTATCAAACATTAAAGATAATGCATTGTTCCAAACACTCCTTAAAGTACCCTTATTTGTCCAATTTCTTGTAAATCATGTTCATCATCCTACCAAGGCACTGAACATTCCCTTAGTTTGCTTGAATTCACTGATTCATTCTCAATCTCGGGAAGAGATGCGTAATACTCATGAGGTGGAAGATGAGAGCTTGGAAGACCATCCTCGAGCTATTTGATGATGATGATGAAGGAGTTGGAGGTTTAGCTCTCTTGCCTTTAGTCTTAGCAACTCGAGCATCACTCAAAGGTACAAAGATGTGAGGATGAGTTCATAGTGAAGGTGCATCCCTTTTGGGGTTGGTGGAATTGGAGCGAAGTTTCTATAGAGGCGGGTGAGAAGCATCCCTTATGGAAGAGCAACGGATCCTTGAGTTGGAATATCAATCATTCTCCTAGCTATGTAGTAGCCTAAGTTGAATGGTTGTCGGGTGGACAAGTTGTAGAGCATGTGGCAAAGACAAGCATTTATGTGATCCTATTCCCTATGGTGCTAATGCGTTGGCTCTAAGTAGTTCCTCCCATTTCTTAAATTCGGGCTTAAGTTCATTTAGCTCCATTCCATATGGATCTCGGTTTACCTCTTTTCCCTTTCGGGTAACTTCGGGTTGTATTACTTTTGGGTTAAAAGGTGTTCACGGATGACATCCTTATCGGCCAAACGGGTTATGTAGGGAAGAGAGGCGGTCATTGATTGTATCAAGAGCCATGAGTGACCACTTATCCGTAGACACAAGTTCCTCGGTTGGGAATTCCTAACACTGAGCAAAGTTGCTTAAGGTGATGGTGTAGTCATTTTGGTTGATTCTAAACCTAAGATGAATTCATCATCGTCTTCATCACTAAAGCCGGTCACACTAGCATAGAATTCTAACACAAACCTAGGACAAATTGGTTCATCGATGTCAAGAAGACAATCGAATTGAATGGGCTAGTTCTTCACGAAGATTGGTATTTTCAAGGAAGGATGAGTGAATGGTTCTACCCTCATGGAAATACCTTGATTCTAGACTCTTAAATATTTTTACGTGTTCCTTGGTAAGTCCTTTGGTTTTGTGGTGTTTGGGAATGTAGTTAAGGGTGTCTTTGTGATCATAGAATCTCATGGCTACCATGGTTATTCCTAAGGACAAGAATTAATGTGTTAAAAATTGAAAATAAATTTTAACGTTTTTGATTCTAGTGTGTGCCTATATGAAAACAATTTGGAGTTGCGGTTATCTCGACTCATTTATGCACAAAATGGTTTTAGTGGGGTGTTTGGAAAATACCATGAGATAACCCAAATGCTCCTAATTCAATGTGGCTACATTTGAATATACCCGGAGTGCATATTAGTTATGCAATACCTTTAATATTCAAGAGCATGCAAGTGATGAAAATTCTAACGTTTCTATTTGTATTAGCAATGAAAAATGTTTTCCTACAAGTGAGAAGCTTTTCAAAACTTTTGACATGGGGTGTTTGGTTTTTTGAATAAGGCCTTATATTTATTATCTATCAATTAGTGGGAAACATGATTTGTCTATGCAATATGATAATGTAGTACCTAATTTGAATGACTAGTTATGCAATTTGCCAATTGAATTCATATTTGGTATAAAAGCATACATAAAACCCCATGTAATGATTTGTGATAGTTTGTGCATAAATAAGAATCCTAGACTCGTAATTAAGAGATGAAATGTAGTTAGGATACTTACAATGATGTTATCTTCATGATTAGTAAGTAGGAAGATGACAATAATGAGCTTGGTTTAAGTTATACACGTTTTGGTAAAGTGGGTTGTGAGGAAGAGGATGTTATGTATATAGTAGTTTTGCTTACAGAGACATCACGGACGAACAGCACCAAAATTTGGTTCCATCGTGTTGTCGTTTGGTGCCATGGCTACGATGGCGTATATAAGGCAAAATTGTTTTGGTTTGACTATTCTAATGTTTTAGGCTATGTTTATCCTACATGTTTGGTTCCATTAACCTAAACCAAGTCTAAGAAGATTAAAAGGTTCTCGTTTAAGAGGTTTAGTTAAGATGTCGACAATGTTGTCTTGGAGGATACTTTCTCGATTGAAATGTTACCTTTTGAACATTGTCGCAAGAAAGTGATGATAATTTCAATGTGTTTTGTACGAGCATGTTGAACGGGATTCTTCTTGAGATCGATGGCTCCTTTGTTGTCATAAAGTATCACAATGTCGTTGAGATGAATTCCGTAGTCTCGAGCTTGCTTCATCCAAAGAGCTTGTTGACATGCTTTTCCGGTGAGACGTATTCGGCTTGATGAGTAGAGATGGCTAAAGCCGTTTGCTTCTTTGCAAACCATGAGGTGAGACAATGTCCAACAAAGTGCAAATACCACTTGTACTTTTCTATCGACATAATCACCGGCATGATCCGAGTCGGCATACACTATGGTTTCTATACCCGTTCCTTTGGGATACCATAATCCTAAACACGTTGTTCCCTTAATGTATCTAAAATCCTTTTAATGCTTCTAAGTGTGATGCCTTTGGGTTTTCTTGAAAGCGAGCACATAGACAAACACTAAACATAATGTCGGGTCTACTAGCCGTAAGGTAGAGTAGGCTACCAATCATTCCTCTACATTTAGTGTTATCTACTGGATTCACCTTCTTCGTCCTTGGTGAGTTTAGTGTCCGAGGACATGGGTGTTTTAGTTGGTTTGGAATCTTCAAGACCAAATTTCTTAAGCATGTCTTTTATATATTTAGATTGGTTAAAGAAAATACCATCTTCTAGTTGTTTAATTTGAAGTCCTAGAAAGAAGTTTAACTCACCCATCATACTCATTTCAAACTCGTCATGCATGATTTTAGAGAAATCATTACATAGTTCTTGACAAGTTGATCCGAATATAATGTCATCAACATATATTTGAACAATAATAATTTGCGATTCCTTTTCTTAGTAAAAGAGTATTATCTACTAATCCCATAGTATATTTGTTATCAATAAGAAAAGTCTTAAGGCGGTCGTACCAAGCTTTAGGTGCTTGTTTAAGGCCATATAATGCTTTCTTGAGTTTGAAGACATGATGTGGTTTCTCAAAGTCGGTAAAACCGGGAGGTTGAGCAACAAACACTTTTTCGTTAATAAACCCATTAAGAAAAGCACTTTTAACATCCATTTGAAATAATTTAAAGTCATAAGCATGCATAAGCAAGTAATATTCTAATGGATTCAAGTCTAGCTACCGGTGCATAAGTTTCATCATAGTCGATTCCTTCTTGTTGATTATAACCTTGTGCAACAAGCCTAGCTTTGTTTCTAGATACTATACCATTTTCGTCCATTTTGTTTCGAAAGACCCATTTGTTCCAATTATAGTTTGATCTTTGGGTTTTGGAACTAGTTTCAAACATCATTTCTAACGAATTGGTTTAATTCTTCTTGCATGGCCATTACCCATGATTCATCTTTTATTGCTTCATTTATGGTTTTTGGTTCAATGGTGGATACAAAACAAAAATGATTACTTTGATTTTGAGCTTGTGACCTTAAGGTTCTTTGATTAAGTTGTCCTATGACCTTTTCTAATGGATGACTTTTAGATTCTTTGATGTTGACAATTTCCTTATTTGATGGTTCATCTTCCTTGTTATTATTAATTTGACTTTCTATTATTTGACTTTCAACTAAGTCATCATCTACCAAAGGTGATGTCTTAGAGGGAGGTGGACTTTCGTCAAATGTTATGTTCAACGATTCTCGACTATCATTGTTTCTTTATTAAGGACAATGTAAGCTTTACTAGTTTGAGAGTAACCAAAATACACCTTCATAAGACTTTGGGTCAAACTTGGTGAGATAATCCTTAGTATTAAGAATAAAACATTTACAACCAAAGACTTTAAAATATCCTAATGTTGGCTTTTACCTTTATAAAGTTCATATGGTGTTTTGTTTAGGAAAGGACGTATTAGGACTCTATTTAAAATATATGTAGAAGTGTCAGCGTTACACCAAAACTTTTGAGGAATGTTTTGTTCATTAAGCATTGTTCTACTCATTTCTTGAATTGTTCTATTTTTACGTTCTACTACTCCATTTGATTGAGGTGTTCGTGGGCGGAAAAGTTATGTGTTATACCATTTGTATCACAAAGTTTCCAAATTGAGTTTCGTTGTCAAATTCACGACCATGATCCGTTCGGATCGACACAATTTTGACACCTAGAAGATTTTGAATTTTCTTGCTAAGTATTTCAAATTTATCAAAAGCTTCATTTTTGGTTTTCAAAAATAACGTCCAAGTAAACCTTGAGTAATCATCTACTATGATCAAAGTGTATAAGTTGCCTCCATAGCTTCTTATAGCGGATGGTCCAAACAAGTCCATATGTAATAATTCTAGACACTTAGATGTGGACACCATATTTTTAGATTTGTGACTACTATGTGTTTGTTTACCAATTTTGCAAGCGTCGCAAAAGTGTTGGTCATATTTTAGTTTTGGTAAATTCTAACCAACTCTTTTGAAGATAGGTTTTAATATAAGTCTCATATTAGCGTGACCTAAGCGTCTATGCCAAGAGATGAGCTATCGTCTAATGTTGTTAAGCAAAGTTTGTTATTATATGTTTTATCTATTTTCATGGCGTATATGTTATTTTTCCTAACTCCTTTAGCTATGGTGATACCATCTTTTAGTATTTACTACCATTTTCATCAAATAGTACTTTATACTTTTATCACATAGTTGGCTAATACTAAGTAGATTAAATCCTAACCTATCCACATGAGCAACATTTTCAATAGTTAGAGAGTTATGAGCAATCATACCTTTGCCAATGATTTTGCTTTTGAGATTGCTACCGAAGTGACATTACCTCCGTCATACTCTTGGTAAGATGAGAAGAGACTTTTGTTGCCCGTCATGTGTCGTGAGCATCCACTATCTTTTATCCATTCATGAGGTTCCAATCCAACTTTCAAGCATACCTAAGAAGCAAATAACTCAAACATTTGGTCCCCAATATCTCATGGGTCCGTTTGGGTTAAACATACCATTATTTGATTCATGTATGGAAATGATGGGTAAGGGTTCCATGGCATGTAATCCGGAGTTTGATATGGTCTAGGAAAGTTTTGATTCCAACCGTTGTGTTGGTAGTTAGGTTGAACGTTGTGGATGCTCTTAGGAAAGGGCGTTTGGCAAAAGAAGTTTTATATCGTTGTTGAGTAGTTTTGATCTAAATTCATTTTAACAAGTCCTACTCGATATAATGGCTGGTTTTAGTTTAACATTATCATTGGTTTTCTTTGTTACTTTAACAAATTCGATGCGGTCCGTTATTGCGAACATTACATTACGATGAAGTACCAGCGGTACCATTTTGCTGTGGACGGAACCCTTATTTTGGTTCCGTCGGTCCGTCTGTATCTTCGCGACAATTTTGATGAATGTTCGTCCTTTCGGCCGTTTTGTTTTGACTCTTTGGAATTAATACTTCATTAAAACCTAGCCCATTCATGTCTCACGGTGTTTTATGGATTTTAACTATTTCATCGGCAAAACGATGTTTTGTTAAACCTTTTAAACTTAGAATTATTTTCTATTAAGATTTCTTGTGTGAGCTTTAGTTTTCTATTTCAAGATTAAGCTCTTGACATGATTTACAATCATCGTCATTTGCTTTTCCTTTTTCAAGTCGTTTTTCTTTTCTTTTAACTCATATACCTCATTTTCCAAAAACTCCTTTTTGGTTTTAGAAATTTATTTTAGTTATGATTTTTAGACTTAGCTCACACAATTGATTATATTGTTTTTGCAAGGTGTCATCATCATAGAAGAATAAGAAGAGTCGGAAAGTACCTCATTTGACTCATGTGCCATTAGAGCGATCTCTTCCTTGCTTGATTCTTCATCGTCTTCACTATCACTCCAAGCACCACTTACAAAAGCTCTTTGAGTTTTGCTTTTAGGTGGCTTGGGACATTCTCCTATGAGATGCCTTGCATCACCACATCTAAAACACTTTCTTTCACCTTTAATCTTCTTATCATCCTGATCTTTTCAGAATGGCTTCTTTTCTTCTCGAGGTTGTCTTACAAACTTTCCTCTTCTTCTAAAGAACTTCTTGAAATCTCTAACGGCCATGGCATACTCCTCATCTTCACTATCGGAACAAGATTCACCATCATCGCTTGATTCCGCCTTTGCTTTAAAACAGCGGTTTGATCTTCTCCTTTCTTCCTTTGATGATCTCGAATCTTTCTCCATTACCATTTCGTGAACTTTGAGGTTGCCAATTAGCTCGTCTAGTGACATTATTGAGAGATCTTTTGATTCTTCAATAGCGGTCACTTTAGCTCTCCATTTGGGATGGAGTGCTCTAAGAAATTTCGACAAAGTTCTTACTGAAAAGATTCATCAAGTGCTTTAAGTGATGTAATGATAGTGTTAAAGCGAGCAAAGCCACAATCAATGGTTTCATCTTGAGGATAACAAATTGTTCATATTGTTGAACAAGAAGATCAATTTTGTTATCCTTGACTTCAGAATTACCTTGATGTGTAACAATTAAAGGTTCCCAAATATCTTTAGGCGGTTTCACACATAAAAATTCTTTCATATTCTTTTCTAGGTAAAGCATTATAAAGCATCATTTTAGCTTCATTATTTTAGTAACTAATTTCTTTTGTTCATCAATGAAATATCCTTTGTTGTAGAACTAAAATCTCCTTTAACAATAATAAACCAAAGATCTATATCTTTTGATTTTACATATGTTTCAAAACGGTTTTCCAATAGATAAATCCATTGGTTTCAAAGAGTGGTGGTCTTTGCATAGATTGCCCTTCTTTAAAGTTTTCGAGAATCCATGGATCGTTTCAAGTTTATAAAATACAAGTTATTTTAGAAATTCTTGAGCAACGAGGCTCGGTACCAATTGTAGAAAACTAGAAGGGGTTGAATAGTTTACCGATTAAAAACTTTGTTTTGAAACTTATTGAAAGATCAATTGATATTGATCTTAAGTATATTAATGAAATATGCAAGCAATATGTAATAAGTAAATAAGGAAAGAAATGATCAAACCACAACAAGTTGTTTATAGTGGTTCGGCCTACAAGGACTCTTTTTCCTTCCTACTCCACTCCCGAGTCTCACACTCGAGAGTTTAACTTCACTAGTCAACAAGCTCCTTTCACCGCGGAGAAAACCTTTACACTTCGCTTACACTATTTCCGACACTAAGCTAGATGTCGAGTTCTTTCAAGGGTACAACTACTCCCACACACAATGTATTTTGAGGACTAAAATACTAACCACTCACACTCACAAGATTATGATGGTTTGATACAACAATGAAGTATGGATCAACACTAGATCATACAACACTAAACAAACAAGACTTCCAACTTCTCGTTGAAGCTTGAATATGACTTGATCTTCTTTGCTACAAAGAGATCACTAATATGATATGAAACCGAGTTAGAAAGGTTAGAGAGAAGATATGTATGAGAGTTTGTTAGAAAGGGATAAGAAACTACTTGGCTTGGCATTGCTATTTATAGCCAATTGGACGGAGGCGTCCACGGACGGCGGACCCTTAAAAGGTTCCGCCTGTACCATTTTAGTACCGCCGATCCGACGACCCAAGATATCAAATCTTGCCTAAAGTCAACTCTATCTAAGTGAGATTGTGCAAGATATGAAGAGTACAAATCTTCACAAAATATCTAATGGAATCTTCCAATGATTTCCATGATGTAATACATGATGTCAAATGTTGTATTACTATTTATAGAAATATGCAAATGCTTAAGTAGTGTTTGGTTTTAAGAACCTAACACATTCTACAAAATACTATCATACATAATGATTAGAGTCATATAGAGATGTTACTAATCACAAATGTAAGTGCTTGAATGATGAATATATTGTTTGAGAAAGCTTGTTTTAATATCTAATAAACTTGACAAGCTTTAAGCTTTTATAAATTAAATTTACTTTTGTCGTTAACAAAACTTAGGCAAAGATCAAAAATATAAATAACGTTTAATGACGATATTTATATTAACAAAAAGAATTGACCCTAGTAGGCAAACTAGATGAGCTTTGGGGTGTGCTTGAGTTTTGGTTCCACTTAAGGTTAGGGTGATTTCTCCATGAAGGTTGTACGAGTTTCCTAAGTTGTTTTGTTCGGTTTGAAAGTGTACCACTTCTCTCCCTCCGTCGATGCGTATGGGCGTAGTCCGCAAAAGCTTGTTCGGAGAGCCTTGTGCAATCACGAGTGTCATGGGACCACCGCATAACTCACAAGGTAGAGTGATTTGATTCACTTGTCGTGAGGACTTAGGATTTTGTAGGAACTCATGAGGAATCTAACTGATCTTCAAGTTCGATCATCCACGGTCGGGAGGAGGCAAGGAGATTGCCTTAACGGTTTTGGGCAGCTCGGGGTCATCCTAACTTTCGTTGTCATAGAGGCGAGGTCCTCTATTATACCCCATGATTCTTCAGCGGTGAGATCACTAAGTTTTCCACCGCCGCTTGGTCAATGGATCGCTTAGTGGGGAAGTTGACATGATCATAAAAGATTTGGACTTGGAGCCAAAGATCAATGCCGTGATGAGGGACTTTATGAAGTAAGTCCTTGAATCGGGTCCATGCTTCGTAGAGAGATTCACCTTGACGTTGTTGGAACATTGATGTGCCCGGTAGGTGCAAGTTTTAAATTTATAAAAGGTGAATTACCAATTTTACCAATAACACATACGAGCAAGTATACTCGTCCGTTATAGCAAGATTATGAAGGTAAGTCGGGATCGTTAGGGATTTGAGTGAATCGAGCACAAGTTTGAATTAACTGAGTCGATCAAAAACATATAACAAAGCAAATAGATATAATGAAATTCGATGATTAAAAACTACACTTGCTCAAACTAGTATCATATCATAGATTAATGTGATTGTATTAACTACTTAACATGTTGGTTGTGATAATTAGTTGAAAACTAATCTATTGTTCTTACAAGATAAACCTTCGTCAAGATTTTAGTTCATAAAACAAGCTTTAAGTTTAACCAATCAATTCAAGATCAATTCAAGTTTCATAAGTCTACTTTCATAAACTTAAACACAAAAACATCCACTTGTTCATCAAATTGCTTAAGAAATGGTCAATACAAAGGTACCCGATCATAGACAAAAGGCTACAATTAATTTTCCACAACTAATCTTACGACCATTTAGATGTTTCCAACTAATCCAATTTGATAATCAAAAAGCGTTTCTATTACAACCACACCTTAGTTTCTTTGTATAATCAAGAATAATGGGTAAAACAATCATCCATAGACAAAATGATTATGACTAGTTGAATAATACGAAGTTCTTTCGACCCAAGCGATAGTTACCAATTAGCCAAACTTGATTAACAAATGTCACTATGAAACTTTAGCACAATTGGATCTTAGAATCAACTTGAAATTGAATTAAAACATGTTAATACAATCACTAACTAATCATATAATAATCAACATCATTTAAGCAAGTGTATAAAGAAACTAGCCACTCATAGCAAACATGAACATAAACTCATAACTTTGATCATTAGAAAACATGATTAAAAGTCTTACAATGCTTGGAATAAGATTACAAATGATGAAGTAATGATTCCCAAAGGATCGTGGTGGATTTCTTAGTGTTTTGGCTTCCAACGGTGGAACTTCTGGAACTCCAAACTTCTCTGGATTTCTAAGGACGAATTTTAGGAGGTTAAGGCTTGGTTTGATGAGTAGAGAGCTTTGTAATTGAAGTGTCTAATATGTTCACAATTAGCCTCTATTTATACTAATTCCAAGGCCTAGGGTGTTAAATGCTTGACTTGGCCTCAAGGAGTAAGGAAGGACTAGAATACACCAGAGAAGGACCTAGAATCGTTTGGATGCAAAGGGAAGCTTAGTGATGAAGATTTGACAACTGCGGCTTCTCCAACCGGATCGGTCATACGACCAACCGATCCGGTTGGTCTTCACATAACACACCGACCGATCCGGTTGCGGGTTGCGACCGATCGGTCGGTCATGGCAAAACATGTATTCGACCAAATGCCAACCGATCCGGTGAAGGTGTAACCGGATCCGGTTGGATCTTCGAGATAAGAAACTTGATCTTTCTCTTCACTCGACTTGTAGAACTTGGTTCTTCAATCACTAAGGTCTTCAAAGGTACTTGGGATTTAGCTTTTCGAGGCGGAATCTTGATTAATCGCATATTTCCACATTTTCCTCCATTTCCACAGACTTGGTTATGAATGCTAGACAAACATATCTAAATTCGATTAAGTGCTAAAATCACACAAATATAACCAAATAATGAGATATAAAAGTACACACAATGCTACTAAAAACATGCACAATCCGAGTGTTATCAAACATCAAGATATCATTCCTAAGCTTAGTGGTTCTCCCGGTGGGAAAAATTGAGCAAGGAAGAGAGGTAAGATCATCCCAACTTGAGATGGAGCCGGGAAGTCGCCAAGCCAATTACTAGCTTGGTCCCGAGAGAGAATTGGAAGAGACGCAGCGCGTGGTCTCCCAGTAGTAGCATCAAGGTCGATGGAATCGACGATTTTGAGGAAATCCTCGAGATCTTGATTTGGATCTTCTGAACGAAGTCCATGGAATGCACATCCGTTTGCACCAACCGGATGGTGTCGGATCGCAGGCCGTAGTTTGGGCTTGGTCGGGAAGCTCAATGGTGTTCCTATAGCCTAAGTGGCTTGGTCTGAATACTCACCAAGAGTACGGGCTCTTGGTGGGTCAATTGGTGGTGGGTTGATGAATGGTGGGTGGTTATCACCTTCCATGATGAAAAGTGATGGGGTCACGAACAAAAGTCACGAAGAAGGGATAGACTAAGAAAGCTAAAAATGAGAAAAAAAAGTTTACTTGATAGGAATCAAGAAAAGAAACCTAAACGAGGTGGACTACTAACTAGCTATTCTATTCGAGTTGTTCATGTTCGTTTATGTTCGCTCATTAAGACACTAAACGAACATAAACGATCGAACATAAATGAACATAGACAAACAATCATAAAATTTATTAAATTATGTATCTAATATCGTTTTATAAGTGTCATTTTGTTTAAACAAACTAATTTAAAAATTATACAATTAAAAGATTTGATATACGAACATGAATAAATAAATGAACATAAACGAACGCATAATCGGACGTTCACGAACATAAATAAACGGACGTGACTTTTGTTCATGTTCGTTCATTTAACTAAACGATCGTAAAATATTGTTCATGTTCGTTCATTTAATAAATAAACGAACATAAACGAACTTTTACCGAACCGTTTCACGAAATGTTCATCGAACGTTCGCCTGCTTACTACCCTAAATAGGATGTAAAAAGTTACACGACCGAAGGTAAAAGAATTACTTTTAAAAAGATCTCTGACAATAATATTTGTGTATGTTACATATTTCATCATATTCTGACTGATTTCGGGATGATAACAATTTTGACTTGTATCATTATATGTAGACTTTGTTATGTGTTTACACATCGTATTTGAAAATTCCTTATGTAGGAATATCTTGTTGTTGCAAATTCTACGTACCTTTTGATATTGGTTTTAGCACTAATCTATGTTTTGTGGAAACGTGAAAGATCGACATGCATGTGGTATGAAGAAATTACGGTGCATGGATCCGTGTTTTATTGCCGGTTTTACCCTTCGTAATTCACATGCAACGAAACCCGATGAGAAGATGAAAACACAATAATATATATATTTATTATTCTCGCAATTCAAGGACTCGTTTTATAATATACAACTTTGACCAAATCATAACCAACTCATACTCATGTTTCTTTTAATCGTTAAAGTAACAATATATATAATAGACTAAACCTATAACATAAAAAATAAAAAAATAAAAAGGTTTTGCTGAAGGGCTGTTTTTTTGTTTTAACCGTAGAAATCAAGGGAATAATGATTATCATATTCAACTAGCTATGAAGATTATAAGACGTTAAATAGAAAAAACAAATACGAAACCCTAACTATTAAACGGGGCTAAACAAGTGAGCCAGACTTATAAGCCTTATTCACTAACATCCCCCATCAAACTCACAATGCTACATTGAGAGTTTGACAAGAAAACTTTGAAATCAGACAGACAGATGCAGATTCAGTGGCAGAGAGATCCGAGCAGGTGAGCGAAGTGCATATCCGCGCAGACAAAGATCAAATGATACAAATCCAATGCGGAGAGATCCGAACAAAGTTGGACGAAGAGGAGATTCAGGCAGATAGCATCAGATAGATACAGATTCAGCGACAGAGAGATCCGAACAGAGGTAGATGAAGAGCAGATTAAGGCTGCACGCAGACATATGCAAAAACCAGACGGAACCAGATGCAGAACCACGTGTGAACCAAAACAAGTTGTTGATGCCAAGATGCTACACATAACTACTCAAGACATAGCCGGATTAGTTAAGACTATAGCATCATTATCACCACAAATCAATACATAACAATATCAATACCGATACTGATTTAGAATCCGAAACAAACAATAACCCGATACAAATACCAATACAAAGACAAACCAAACTATTAACCATCCAAACTAAAAACATGTTCAATTTCATTAAAGTTATTTTTTCAACTTGTTTTCTATGTATCATGAATTCAGTTTAGAATTGAACCTATACATGTATATAAAATTTTATAAATCGACTTTGTCTTCATTACTAAATTTGTTTGCCAAATATATTACAAGAGATTGTGTTCACCATAACTTAACATTCTTCTACATATTTTGATTCTGTAACAAACTTTTGCTATAATGTTTGTCTATTTCCGAAAAAGACAATGGCAAACGACCTCATTTAGCACATCGGAACTCTGTTAAAACCAGACAAGTTTATTTGGTCTAGAAATATGAGGATTAAAAAGATAGCAGATGATCTTTAGAATATAAATGAAGAAAAAAAAGAGAGTAAACAATAGGCATGCATTCATGGCAAGCCACACGTAATGACCACGTAAAATGTAAACAGGGACGGAACAAGGGGTTCTTGTGGGTGTCCGGCACCATGGGTTTTTGATATAGTGTTAATTTTTGAAAAAAAAACATCAATTTTTCTTAAATGCACCCGGTCCATCGAAATGTGTTTCTATATTACAGTTTCATAAAATTTGTGTAGCCGATCATATTTGGTTCTTGTTTCATCTCTGAATGTAAACGAGTAAATCTAAAGAGTCACACATGTGTCATGTCGAAAAGTATACGCTGTGTACGATTGTGAGTGGGGTTCTCCTTCTTCCTACCAACCGAATACATTTCCATATCCATCTTTCTCATCACTTTATCCTCTAGTATTAATTAATTTTATGTTTTTGATTGTCATAAGTCGAGACGTACACATCTATTATTGAGACACAGTTTTACAAACCATATCCACCAACTGTTACATACCACCAAGTTGGCCTACTGGTTAGCCATCTCGATAGCCTCACAAGAGGTTTTAGGTTCAAACTTTTCTACATATACATCTAGGGACCGTCCACGGAAAGAAAAAAAAAATCAGAAACGACCATAGATACCCAGCTAGGCCACGTATTCTACATATGCGTCAAAGCGTCAAAGACTCCCCCCTTTCGGGTTAACATGAACATGCTCAATTGTTTGTTATTTTTGAATTTTAAAAATTATTGAGTTGGAAGTCCCTTTGAGTTGAAACATCTTATATGTTGCGCGGCTCCATGGTTGCATAGTGTCGAGTGTAGCGTCCGTTTTTGGTTAGAAGAGCAGAACTGTGTTCAAATTGTTTTTGTGTTTGTTTTTTGTTTACTCAATGTTGTTATGATCCTTTGTTTATAGATGTGCAATCACACACACTTTTTGCAGAGTCAACTCTTCTCTGTCAGGCAAACCAAACAAGGTGATAAAAGAGGCAATCGGCCTGGAATTACGTGGAACTTAACATCTTGTTTCCAACAACTATTCCAAAATAAATGTGAATACTGTCCATGACAAACACTCCGACAAAGACCTGCACAGGTATTTGAGCCATATAACATCATCAATATCCATAAAAAAAAACAACTAACTTTCCTTTTTTATTCTCATGTCTGCTCTTTCATATTGCCTTTTTCAAACCACTATCTTAAATTCAAACTTAGCAATTTTCATAAAAACCCACTTCAAGGCCAGGCCATCTCACTTGTTGACCCACAGCTACTTTTGTGGCACATAATAATAAATTAAATTTATCATTATTATTCAAACATTTCTAAACCCAACTTGTACAACAGTAAACATACACCGGTCACAGAATCATACACCAAAATCTACAAATTTTGTTCATGTGTTTTCCCTAAAAGCTCAATGGCTATAGTTGAACAATTTTTGTCTAACTTATTTTTTTGTAGACACTTTCGTATATACAAACTATAACCTTGGGGATATAAATCTCACAATGTGGGTGGTGTTGTGAGTAGACAACCTCCTTTCAGCACCACACTTTTTTCGGTTATTACATGGAAGAGAACGAGACTTCATTAACAAAGGTGATGGATATTAAGTTACATTTGAAGAAGATTATTCACAGTAATGGAAACTGAATTTGTTCTCTGCAAATCCTGCACAATATAAACCAGTTAAGTGACACGCAAGACACCTCCTTACTTTTACCCCAAAAAAAAAAAAAAAAAAAAAAAAAGACACCTCTTTACTGTTAGTTTTTTGGTAAAATGGTTTGAACTAAGTAAATAATTTGAAAGATACTAGCTTTGAACTAAACCGGATTTATTGCACAAGAACCAACTACTTTTGGTCCAATATCTATTTCAAATAACCAACTTTGCTTGTACCATAAAAGAACCCTCAAACTTGCTATAATTTCGTTTTAAGGTGATCCTCAACCTTGACAGCAGTAAAGTTTCCAACCACAGGTCAACAAAAAGTCAACATGATCAAAGATTAATATCCACGACCTAATTTTAACTTGGTAACTTGTTACATGAGCTTCTTGAAAGTTGGTAGGTGAAACAAAAATTAGACCAAATTCAGTTAACTTTTTAAAAAATTAACCATGAAAAAAATAATAAACTAACTATTAAATCATATGTCAAATATAGTTGGCTTTCTAAATTGAGTGCTCACACTTCAAATTCGATGATCGGGGTATGCAAGTAAATGTTTAAACCCATATACTTATAAATGGGTCGATTCGGGTTATATATTATCTAACTGTTATAATAAAAATAAAAATATTAGCTTGAAAGCAAATGAGTCTAGTGAGTTGGAAGTGGAACAAGTATCATTGAAATATTATAATTTCTGTAACTAACCATAATGAGGCACATGCTAAGGAATTTCCTATTTTGATTTATTAAGTTGTGTTTTATGTCAATTAGGTCAGATTAAAACAATTAGCTAAATACATTCAGGTCAAAAGAGTCATACAAGTTAAAAGTCACCCAGCTTCATTTTTAAAGTATACGAATTCGGAACTGCTTCATTCAGAGATCTAGTTTATTTTTGTAATAATACTGCTTTTGTACTCATATTTACCTTGCAGTGTAAGTTATAAAAGTATATAAAAAAAGGACAGTAAAAGGGTTTGTAGTGTGGTGACCCATACTGATAATGTGAATGTTTTGACCGGTACACAACCAGTTGAAAGGGGACCTTTTCACTTGCATACCTAACTATCAATTACATACTTGGAGTGATACAAAGTAGTCAAGGTTGAAGGTGTCCAAACAAATGGGCTTTTCGAATTCTATTATCCCACTTTAACTTTTACAAACTATATGTAATTTGATTTGGTTGTGAGATTCCAACAATCTAAGCATGTGAAATTATTTTGTTATTAGGGTAAAGCAAGTGAAAGAATTGAAGTTCGGTAGTCGTTTTATCTACTCTGCCTAGTTCTGTAGATAGTTCCTGCTATTTCCTAAATCAACTTTCACATAGAGCAGAACATTTTAAAATTAATTATGTGACACGAAAAAAAGGTCAATACCCGCAATATTAATTCATCAGGCACATGCGGAAGCACTTCACGAACAGTTTCAGCCATGGCGAGTAGATGTGCTAAATCGTCATCTGAAACACGTGGAGCTGTCCTAATGATTGAACCACTGCCACTGCCACCACCACCATGTCCTCCTCGATGTCTTAATGTACTTGTGGAAGGATTATTTGAGGTAGATGTGCTAGCCTGAGATGAATTTATAGGCCAGAGGTTCCATGAAGCATCTTCAAGGGCTGTCTGAGCATATGTTTCCCCAACAGCTGCAAGATGTCTCATCATCAACTGTACCCTTCCCAAACCCACAGATCTTATACCTGTAGATGGACCCGCCCCATCAAACCCCAACCAACCTGATTCGGGTCCTGACCCCCTGCATAGCATATGCAAAGAAAAGAATGAAAAATGAGTGTTGAATATCAGTTTTTTCGCGACTTTTTCCTTAATTTAGGTTAGGGACACACCTCCAATCATCACGTTCTGAAGTGGTCGGAATTTGATTGGGAATTACTCCTGTAGGGAGGGTGTGACCTGGAACATTTTGCTGTTCAAGTCTAGAGCTTAGCTGGCGGGCAAGTTGTTCATCACTTGAAACATCTCCAGAATTAGGTACAGCATTTGAGTTAGGTGTGCCAACGAAAAGGGGTTTTCGACAAGTGGGGCATGAATAATTGTCACTTAAACCTTGGTCTAACCTGGAATCAACGTGCCACCTCAGCAATGTCCGCAAGTAATTAACCATAACATATAGAGCCATAGCAACTTTAACTATATAAATGAAATTGTACCAAGATCTAAGGCATGAAAGATGAAAAAGATGATTGCACGAGAGCTTCTTAGCCTTGGCCATTGGTTCCTGAAATTTACAAAAAAATGTACTTCATGACATATACATCAGATAGAATTTAATAAAATAGGACAAACAAATTAAATTTCAGTTATTACCCGACATATGGCACATTCATCGTCATAAGTTTGTATCTCTTCAGATGTCGCATCAGGGAGAGCCCCATGAAGGGTTCCCAAAGCTATCCTTAACTTAATAAACCCTCTGGTACGCTTTGCAACTGCACTTAACAAGGCCTGCGTGCGACATAAATCAATCTAAGAAAAAATAGCATAAAATTTAAGTCCATTCAGCACTTGAAAGGATATTACAGAACTTACACGTATATTTAAGAAAAGCACAGCGTCTACAAGATGAAATGTCATGCCATGAAGCCGCCAAATATGCACATAATGACCAAGAGCCATTAATAAAGTCATAATATCTAGAAAAAACCCTACATTTCTTAATATAACACTCTTCCATTCCCACAGCGAGCCTGCAAGTATACACCATGTCTAGAATAAGAAAGCCAGACATAAATAACGCAAGGGGAAACTACAAAAACCAAGTAGTAGAATAATAAAATCAAAGTCACTTGCCTGCTGCTGACATATCCAAAAGCTTTGATATTTTGGAATCTGTGGCATTGCCCGCTGAGTGATGAACCCATATATCAAGTAGTTGAAATCCATGAACCAAAATGGCCTGAAAGCAATATAATACAGATAAAAAAAACTTATCAGCCGCATTACGAAGATCTAAAGAACAAAGAAATGAAAAGGACGAAAATCATAAATGCAAATGAATTAGGAAAGATAATTTAAGTTGCTGCACCTGTAACGTTTCGAAAGCAATGCTAAGAGGCTCAAAGAATAATAGCAAAAACATAGATGAATATGATATTGGTACTGCTTGGTAGATGAGTAGACACATCCTTATCCTGGAGATACCATGGAAAAATGTGTAAGTAGACAGTACATTTTCTAATATGCAAAGTCATGACTTGTTGCCTTGTTGGCATAAACAGCGATTGCCAATTAAAAACTCAATATAAGCATAGTAGAATGTTCGAGCAATACACGAGTGAAACAGTAATTAGCAATTTACTTTAATTTCTGAGATAGTGAAATTATCGAGCGAAGGGAACTTAATAAGAGCTATTGAATCATAAATTCATAATTATCAAGCAAATACCATATTGGAAAAAAGCGAATTTTTAGGTTTATAAAACACTGTTAGTTTCAGAAAAACACCATGCTGGAACAAAATTAAGGAGAATAACAAGATGTATAAAAGAGTGAGTAAATACCAAACTGCGTCAACAGTGAAAACCAGCAATAAAACACAATATACACGGAAGTAAGTCCACGGAGTTGCAGATGGAGATGCATTCAGCCGTTCAAGGCGATCCCTAGCTAAAGCTTGAAACATCTGTAGAAAATGTTATAAATAAAAGCGCTATAAAATTTGCAAATTTTTAACTTTACAGTCTTTACCACAAATCAACTCTAAAACCCGAGTGTAATAATACCTTTAAAGAGCATAGCACAGTCAACCATGCAGACCACAACCCTGCTTGAACTTTTGTTGGTGGGATTACCAACGGAATAAATGTTCCCTGCAAGAACATCACCAATAGTAAATCCACAGGAAGAAATAAAATAGCATTCTGTATTGAAGATGACATCTCGCCTTTTATTTTCTAAACAGTGATTACTGGCCACACATTTGTATTTTCTCGTTGGGTGTTGTCAAAAAAATCTATTAATGCGATGATCAGTATATCACACAAGCCAAATGGTACAAGTACAAATGTTGACTGAGCCAGAAAGACAAATGTCTTAAATTGTGTCCAGAAAGACAAATGGCTGGCCATTTAGTCACCAAGATCCTAGAATCTACTTCATAAGACAGTACTGAGTACTGCATACCTTATATATAACATAATTTACTAGCCGCTCCACCAATTTCGAGATTCAGTTGCATGCAGCTCAACAAAAAATATAGTCTGCACGAAGCAAAAAATGATTAATCAAAAAGATCAAGATGCAATATGAAATATTATTGGGAAGTCATGGTTATGCAGCAGAATGTAACAAATGTAAGTAAATATCCAGTGATTGGCCACAATCTGACTTCATTAGGATCAGATAATAACTTCTGTAGACACTAATTAAGATATAGAAATCCTGAGTACCTTAAGCGCCAAGATAGTCAGTATAAAAATGTTGAGGACAAAATTGACCACCAATGCAAATGTGGTATAAGAACCCAACAACAATTCCAGTACACGGGTAGCAACCCCACGTTGAAGAAGATTTTCACCCATCAAACCATCCGACTTTAGTTTCATATATGAAAGTTCTGTCCCATACTGTAGACCTATAAAGCTCAACACTGTACATACTGCTGATATTGTTAAATAGCCCACACCCATGGGATTCAAGGAAAACTTCATTAGAGCTACAAAAGTTCCAGGATTTCATGAGATAAAAATAAACATGACCTCCCTTTGCCCGCTGAACTGGTCACCGTGCAAAACTTATGGAGAAGCCCACAAACTATAGCTTAGTTTGTACACCTCCCCCGACAGACCCTTCACAGTAGTTCCCGTGATCAGATCTCAAAGTAAGTAATCTGTTTCAGAACATTTCCAAATTAGTAAACAACATAGCAAGAATAAGCTGCAACTCAGTTTCACTAAACATCATGATTTTCTAAAAGATTATCTTCTAATGCTCTCTATTGCAGTATTGCACGACTAAAAGAAATACCGACTTTTAGCTAGTCCAAGGTGAGCTCGTGTATAGAGAGTTGAGTTTTCCAATCAAAAAGTTACAGGGTTTTTGTTATAGCTCATTTATGGGCTAATGAGCTTAAAAAATGGATGAGGTTTTCCCTGTTAAGTCCCGGGGAGGGAGAGTATTACGCAGCAGAACCAGGGTATCCCCGTGAATGTTTCTGAACCCTTTCCCTGGCCACCCCAAAATGCCTGAGACCTCTTGTGAGTACATCAGGATGCCTGGCCTTGGTAGTGCTTATTACTCATAAGTCAACTTATTTCCAGCTTATGAGATAATGTTTACAATAAAAGCCGAAAAAATGGGGTTATGGAATATAAGCTGAATTGAATAAACTTATAAGCCCGAAAATATTCTAAGACGAAAAGGCTATTGCATATTCTATCTAACCATGCTACATTATATATGATCTAAAAGCTGGGGCTACCCCAACATCTCCTTATATTTTATGCACCAATCTACACAATTAACCTACTTTTCTCAGTTCATCGCATTCTAACAGATATACAACACTTATCAAATTAACAAATCATACTCGACTTGATCATGCAATTGCTCAGCTGTTGCATTTCGGTTCAATATCTTATCAAAATTAGCTCCCTTCCGGTGATGATATCCGCAAATATCGCCTAATATAATTTGTAACTTAATATATACTCAAGAAACAGCAATTAATTTCAAACCGATCTAACTAACTAACTGAATCGAACTCAAGATTCAGCAGAAAAATATAATTTTTCGTTAGTCCAATTTTTTTTGGGCATATTATCCAGCTTATGAGCTTATTGTCCAGTTTAAAGTCATAACAAGCGCTTATGCAATACCAAGGCAAAGAATATTAGCTTATAAGCCCGAAAAGAAGCTAAAACAACAAGGATATTGCATATTTTGATCTAGCCACGCTACATTAGCAACCCTATATAAGATCTACTAGTTCAGGCTTGCCTAACATCTCATTCTATCACACAATTCACCTACTTACCCCACGTCATCCTCATTCTAACAGATATACAACAGTCCATTTCGCCAAGACCACGACCATATATATCAAATTAACAAATCATACTTGACAAGAACACGAGCGGCATAGTCAGTCAATCGCGCATTCGGCTAAATATAAAATATCGCTAATCTGCTTTTGCAACTATAATTTTCAAACTAATCTAACTAACTAAATAAATTTCCATATATCTCACTTGATCCGCATTTCAACAAATAGACGATAGTCAAATGAGATCACGAGACACGTAGTCGTGCAATTGTTGTATTCCGGTTAAATATCTCTAATCTCTATGGAAAGTAGTATTTAAACTGTAACTTAATATATACTCGACATCGGGAAGAAAAGTGGACTAACAGAATTAAAACTGATCTAACTAACTAACTAACTAACTAATTGATCTAACTAATTCACCTTATATCTAGCTTAAGGAGATCAGGAGACACATAGTGACACATAGAGAATCAATCGCACAATTGTTGCATTCCGGTTAAATATCTCTATGGAAAGTGGTATTTAATCTGTAACTTAATATATACTCGACATCGGGAAGAAAAGTCGACTAACAGAATTAAAACTGATCTAACTAACTAACTAATTAACTAACTAACTAACTAACTAATTCACCTTATCGCGCTTAAGGAGATCACGATACACATAGTGAACCAATCGCGTAATTGTTGCATTTCGGTTAAATATCTCTATGAAAAATAGTATTTAATCTGAAACTTAATATATACTCGACATCGGGAAGAAAAGTCGACCAACAGATTTAAAACTGATCAAACTAACTAACTAACTAACTAACTAATTCACCTTATCGCGCTTAAGGAGATCACGATACACATAGTGAACCAATCGCGTAATTGTTGCATTTCGGTTAAATATCTCTATGAAAAATAGTATTTAATCTGAAACTTAATATATACTCGACATCGGGAAGAAAAGTCGACCAACAGATTTAAAACTGATCAAACTAACTAACTAACTGATCTAACTAATTCACCTTATATCGCGCTTAAGGAGATCACGATACACATAGTGAATCAATCGCGTAATTGTTGCATTTAGGTTAAATATCTCTATGTAAAGTATTTAATCAGTAACTTAATATATACTCGACGTCAGGAAGAAAAGTCGACCAACAGATTTAAAACTGATCTAACTAACTAACTAACAAACTAATCTAACTAATTCACCTTATATCGCGCTTAAGGAGATCACGATACACATAGTGAATCAATCGTGTAATTGTTGCATTTCGGTTAGATATCTCTATAGAATTTAATCTGTAACTTAATATATACTCGACATCGGGAAGAAAAGTTGAGTAACAGAATTAAAACTGATCTAACTAATTCACCTTATATCGCGCTTAAGGAGATCACGATACACATAGTGAATCAATCGCGTAATTGTTGCATTTAGGTTAAATATCTCTATGTAAAGTAGTATTTAATCTGTAACTTAATATATACTCGACATCGGGAAGAAAAGTTGAGTAACAGAATTAAAACTGATCTAACAAACTAACTAACTAACTAACAAACTCAATTAAATTCAAAGCTTGAAAATAAATACCTAGAAAGCAACGTACACATAATTACAGATCCAATTGGATAAAAAGTCAAACAAGCCCTAGAAATTAATAAAAAGTCAAACAAGTTGATTCATGAGCTGATTTGCATCTAGCTACGAAATGAAATGAAAAATATATATATATAAAAAATAGAAAGGAAATATAAATTAATAAAAATGAACCTGAAATGAATTGAATTGAAGATGTGAAGAAGTTAATTTTTGGGGGCGAATTATTCTCCGATCGGATTTTAGAGAGAGAAATAAAGAAAGAAAGAAAATGGGACAAATTTTGCGGGAAAGTAAAAACAGGAAAAAGAGAGAAATCAATAACTATAAATACCAAAATAATTAGCAGCTAGCATTTTGCATTTAGCAGTTTGTTGAAGCAGTTTAATTTATAAAATTGTTTAATAGAGTAGTTGTTAATTTTAATGTGTAAAATGACGTAATGCTAAATGTTAAACGCTAAATGCTTATTCAAAAAGCGATGAGAAAGTAGCGTTTTATAATTTTATAGTAATAATGTTAATTGCCTAAAGTACTCTTAAAAGCTGTCTAACAAAGATACCCAAAAAGTATAGCATAGCATAATGAGTTTGACATGGTAATTTGTACATTTAAGTAAAAGAGAATGTATTTTGAGTTTATTTTGGCATGCTAAATTATGCCAATGACAATTTATTGTGTAAAAATTTTCTTCTGGCTAGTTTAAGTGATGTATATCTTGTTCATGTTCTTTGGAGTTTGGTTGAGGTGCTCTTTTTTGTCTCTTTTTCTTAACTTTTACTTGTGTGCTGGTGTAATTTCTTTTTCATTGTGTGTGAGTAACTATATTAGAGTGTCTTTTAAACATGCTATGTTTGGTTCAACTCATAATTAAGCTTTGTAATTAGTTTCCAAAAATGATTGTTAACATGAATTTAGTGTTTACTGTTTTATAACAAGTGTTCACATTGCTATTTTGGGATATTTTAAAATAAGTACGTGTTTACTTAGTATTTCAACAAATGAGAAAAGGTTTAGTCGGAAAAGATAATATTTGATTGACGGATAGTGTAGTTAGTGAGATTTTTGTAAAACTTTGTGCATAATGGAAGTGGAAATTTATTATGAGGCGGAAAAAGTACCATTCTTGGTTGATAAATGATTGAGTTGACTAAAAATATTTGTTCAAAATTCGCGTGGCTGTAATTTATTTGTTTGCGAATAAATGAGTTTATTTGACGTCATGAAGAGAATGGTGACACATTTTGTTCAAAGTTTCTATACAGTGCCGTATCCATGTAGACATGTAGTTTTTTTTGGGTAAAGGGTTTATACCCGGTGAATGATGTAGACATGTAGTTACCTTGAACATAGACATAAGTTCACAATTTTAGAAATTTAGACGATGATTATGCAAAGAGGTTTTAGTCAAGCCAACAAAGTTTGAATTATATTTTTGTGCTTTACAGTTTAAAGCTCTCGTATGCATGTGATACCTTTTATTAAGGTTATTGGATATGTATAGTTGCTTTTGACTTCCTTTGTTCGCGTATATTACAAATTAAATGGGATCATTTTGTAGGTAGAAAGACAATAAAAAAAATGGAACATATCTACGTGATAGTTAACTGTAACATCTCGCCTCTTTATTCTGTGATATTGTCGCTTTTGCTCAGTGGCTCGAACTTTGTTTTTGTGGGCCTCGTGTGAGACTTCGCAGTAGGTCAACCATACCAGTCTTCTTTCACACGAAGACGCTTTCTCGCGTAGTTCTCGAAAACTCTATCGATAGAGACCACAAAGCGTTGTGTGCGTTAAAGCGGATGTTATTGTTATATCTGCGATCTCTCCGCGCCGTCGATGTGGGATTTCGCAGGTGTCATGATCGCACTCTTTCTTGGGTGTTACATTAACCGACCCAAACGAAAACTGAAACTACATACCTAAAAGTCTAAAACACCAATTTGAACTTGACATGTACCGGAACATGACACAAATCCAGCCAAACGACATAACATCTTTGATAAAATTTATCAAAGAAATACTCAGAGTTTGAATGCCACCAATAAAATTTGTGGCCACGTAGTTCTAACACATGGTTGTGTAAGTATACACATTTGGATCTAAATTAAACAAGATAACATATTCTCGTTAGGTAGCACCAACCACAATGTCAAACAAATCGAGAGTAGTGGTATTGGGTAAATTATTTTATTCACAGACTAAAAAAAAACAAAAACATTACAGTTAGAACGCACGTTTCCAAAACCTAATGAATATTATGTGATATTCTTAAATTGTGTGTGTGGCCAACTTGATAACTACATCCAATGTGGTCCGTGTATTTCTTTTTTCAAATAGAATAATAATCACATGGACAAATATTTTAATATGAATTGACATATGACCATATTAGAGTACCCACAATGCATGGGCGCGCTCTTGGTGGTGCAGCCCTTGCTCGGCTCGTTGCTAGTGGTCACTCTTGTCGTGAGAAAGCTCGTGGTCCTGATGGATACCAAGCAAACAAAGGCGCGACTTCTTTTATTATTCAAAATTTTTGTTAGGGTAGTGAGTAGTGACAATTGCGGATCTTAAGTTCTTAAGTCATTACTATATACGTACTATCTTATTGGCCTCAAATTGGTGCAAATTAGCCTTGATCTGTAGCCATAGCACTTCTCCAATTTTGTGGCCTTAAACTCCTGTGTCTCGTACTGAAGAAAGATTATAGCAGGAGCTTATTTATGTTTAAACTTTATCATGTGAAATATATCATTTGATCTAAGTGCATACATCATACATTAGTATGTTACCATTCTCTACATATACTACATCTTAGTTTTCAACAAATTAATCATTATCGGATCGTATGCATGAATTTGAGTATGTTCATGAGCATAGTGATCAATAGAGGAATCAAGACATCAAGTACTATTGGTTTCGTAGAACGAGTGCCACTTAAGTTAGATGTTAGATGCGATTCTAATGATATGACCAAAAAGGAAGTATTTCTTGAAGATATACTTGTTGATTGATAGGTGACTACAATGCTGTTAAGTATTCTTAAGGACTTGCTCTTGCAAGTTGCAACTAAATAAGAAACATGTATGCTTTTGGCTTATTATACGCATTTCCAAAACCTTTCTTTGCGAATGGCACATACTACCATAATATGATCTTGTATCTTATATGTGTGTAGGATCTTGATGCATAGTAAATTACAAGAAGCCAATTACATGCATATAGGAGGAGTATACTCGGGGGCAGGGACGGAGCTAGGGGGTTCCCGGGAACCTCATAGATATTTTCGATGTAGTGTTAATTTTTGAAAAAAAACACTGATTTTTCCTAAATAAATCTTAAATGCACCCGGTCCTTCGAAATGTGTTTTTCCTAAATAAACCTCATAGATATTTGATACTGGCTCCATCCCGTCACTGCTCGAGGGATATTTAAGAATTGAGAAATGGTGAAGGTTTAGGAAGTTCTCCTGACTTTTGGGCTATTGTGTTGATTTACCCATTTTTGGAGATTGGGTGAGATGTGTTAAGACTTAAGATAGACACCCAACAAGGACAGACAACCCAAATAAGGCCTTGGCCCAATTGAAAAGACTAACAAGCTCAATCAAGGAGAGCCCAATTAAATGGCAGCTTAATGCCTTAGTGTTCTTATCATATATCTAGTGATGATTTCAACATTCAAGGACACTGTTCAGCAGATGTTTCAAAATGGTCAAGTCGGATATTTACAACATGTTTTTATCAAGAAAATAACAGAACTTTTTATATCATATGAATTAGAAGGTCGTAAGTATTTGCGTACACTCTAGACTATATTTGACACGTTTGAGTCATTTGGTCCATTGCTTTTCTAGCTACAACTTTTGGCCATTTTACGTGATTTATCATTATCAAACTTAACTCAGGACTTGTCATTGATTTACTGAACCGGTCAATCGTAGACGGGACTACGTACGTTTTTACGTTATTTTAGGCACGTTTTAGAGTTATTCAAGGCGACACATGGTTTCGGTATGGCCAGTTATCGCTACTTTGTTTGTTACTACGTTATCGCTATTTTGTTCCCTAGTGTCGATCAAGTTGGACTTATTGGATCTAGTTCTAGAAAAAAGTGAAGGGACAGCAACCATTTGCTTGTGGCCTAAATTCAGGAACAGTGACGTATTTCTTAAAATATATTTGAAAGGTTTTATGGATATTTAAATATATGTATGTGGGATTCGAACTGAGGCTTGGGATTATGCGCATTCGTATGAGAATTGATGTAAATAATTAATATAAATAAAACGTTATTATTATTAATTATTAGTCACGAAATAAAACATAACGATAGTTAAATAATTAACGAGGTTTGGTTAGCGATCGTTAAATATTAACTAAAAGGACTAGAGATGAAATTACAAGTCAAGAAAGTTCTAGAATCCCTTTGGGAGCTTTGGCCGATCGGTTTGGGTTTACAAACCCAATGTATATAACTCTGGTCACCAAGTTAAGTTAACTATAAATCTGATTCATTGTATTCATTCACAACTTGTCTTGGATCACCAATAACCTAATTTCTCTTCTCCTCTCCTCCTCTTTTGCTTGGCCGATCGTACAACCCCTCCTCATAGGGATCGATTTTTCCAAGTGAAAGAAACAAGTGTTGGGTTTTATTTGTGATTGAGCCAGTTTTTCCACATCAAATCATTATTAATGCGTGTGTACAAGAACGAAGAACAAGCGACGCTTGAGCTTGTAATCCTTGGTGGTCGATTTCTTGTTTGGGTCGATTGTATAAACCCTAAATTAGGGTTTTGGGTTTTGGTTCTTGTTCAATCAACGTTTGATTCTTAAATTCTTAAAAGTGAGCGTTTTCTTATTCGGTTAATTACTTACATATATTATTCCTAGTCCTTCCATTGCATGCTTTGATGATGTTATTTGTTTTATTTATAATTGTTATGAGTATAAAATTCCAACGGTGGCATCGCGGCCGTTAATCTGATGTAATTAATTAAAACACATAAAAATTGGATCTTTATGATTATATGCATGTTTTTTTATGGTTTCTAGGGTTTTGAATTCGAAACCCTAATTTTTTAATTGTTGGGTCGATTACCCTCTTTTTATTTAATTAGGTTTTAATTTTGTAAAACTTGTAGAAACCCTAGGATTGCATGCTAATTTTATGTGGTTAATTAATGAATAATTGTTATGTGCCATGTAATATGCGTATCTTGGGTGATAATTGTTATGCGGAATCCATGGTGGAACATGCATGTTTTGCCATAGAGTATTGTTTATTGTTTATTGATTAATTGTTAAGTGATACACACATGTTCTATTTATTTAATAATTATTGAATTGGGAAGACCCAATTATAACTAATAAAAATTGATACGTGCTAATTGGTATATTATTAACTTTGGCTTACGCAATCGACTTGTCGATGTATGTGGCTCATCTACCTTGTAGATGAAAGCCCTAGTTAATGTATGCATTTATTTACGCCTAGAATTGTTTATTAGAGTTTATTGAAATAATTATGCATGTGGCTAATTGTTTTTACATATGTTAAAGTGTTTAGTTATATGTTTATATTATTTGAGTGTGTTTAATTTTTATTAAAATGCTTTTTTGTTTATATATTGTTTGACATGTTAGTAAGCAAAAAGGGTTTTTATGAATAGAAAATTAAATGGACTAAATAATGGCGAAATTGATTTGTTATCTAAAATTATTCTTGAACTTTTAATCGATTGATCATTTGTCATTAAATGGTTAGAACAGCTCACCCACTAGAACAAACTATAAAGGGGTTGTTTAAGTGAGCATAGTCTCACCGAATGGATGTCTAAGGTTATGCCTTCTGTTTACACGGTCCTCTCGCCCGTGAGTTCGATTGGAGCTACCTAGTATAACCATTCTATGTACGAAGCATCTTAGTGCAAAGTTGTAAGTTTCTCAACGCATCGATTAAAACTTTGTAGAATTCAATCTTAGCAATTAAAATCTATTGTAAGTTTTTTCGAAAATTTTATGTTATAAAGTTGTATGCATGCTTCTTTATACATAAGTTTTGATTACACGTCAAAAATTGTACCCTTTAAATTTAAGTTTATGCCATATAATGATATGAAACACTTGAAGTTGTAATTTAGTTATGTGAGACCTTGATCTAGATTACAATAACAAGGTGAATTATTTTGTTGTGTGAGACCTCAGCTTTATGATTTGCAGTTTCTAAATTAGACAACTTAATTAAGTTAGTTAGTGAGACCTATGACTTAAGGCATAAGATGGGATAAAACATGCTTACGTTTGCATTAATTGTTTTGGCAAAATTGTAAATCCCATAACTTTTGGAATTGAAAACTTGTTTGTCAATTATCGTTTTCAACGATTACTATTCTATACTTTCACCACTAGCGGATCAACCGATGTGGTGGAACTATGATAATGAGGATCCAAAATTCAAGGAAAATACTATGGTTAATTTGAATATTGACCAAAGGGTATTTTATTTTCTTGAATGTTTACTTATCGAAAGTACTAACTTTTGAACTTTTATTTCGTAGAAATGGCTCAAGTTGAATCTCTTGCACTAGCCTCGTCGTTCAAATCTATGTTTGATCGAGAAACCGACCGGTAGCGCCAATTTCAATGATTGGTATCGTGACTCGAATTGTCTTGAGGGTTGCCAAAAGACTCAATTGTTGACTACGCCTTGTCCTCTCGAACTGCGGTGATGATGCTACTTTGAAGCACGAGCCGCATGGCAACTGAGTATGACAAGTATAATGAGGTCTCTGCATTATGCTCGGGAGTATGAACTCGAGCTTGCAAAAGCAATTTGAGAATTACTTCCTAATCTCATCTTTGGAAGAATTGCAAAGGTTGTTTGAAAAGCTGTGTTCAGAAAGTTGTATGACTTGAATGATGCTCTTCATAGTTGCAAGAAAGGAGAAGGGAAACACGTAAGCGCCTTTGCACGGAAATGATGAGTTACATGGACCGGTTGGGCGTCTTAACTATGTCTACCCTAATGACATACAAATTGGCACGATCAGCGGATCCCTTAACAAGGAATTTGATGGTTTCGTCTTGTGATTATCATATGCATTACACGGGAAGACGGTCGGTGAGGTACATGCAATGCTCATTGATTACGAAAAGGTTTGCCAAGAAGGCCTCTACACTGCGGTTTTGACCATCCGAAGGGTAGAATTTCTAAGCCTAATAAGCCGCTAGCGAACAAGAAAGGGAAAGGTAAGGGTAAAGTTGATAAGGAAAACAAGTTATGACTTGTCAACAAGAACCCAAAGTACCCTCCCAAAAGCGTGAGAATCCGAAGAGGATCGGGCTTGTCATCATCCGCACCGAGGTTGGACTTTGGAAGAGGAATTGTCCATTGTCATCGTGATGAGATGCGCAATAAGAGGTATAAAAATATCGCAATGTGCCGATGCTTGAGTACTCTTTGATGATAGAATTATTTGCTTTTCCTCATAAAATAAATTCTGGGTATATGATCTTGGATGTGGTATTCACATATGTAATAATCTGCAGGGACTTAGAGGAGCAAGGAAGCTTGCCTATGGACGCAATACATGCACGTGGGTAATGGAGCACATGCGGTCGTTGAAGCTATAGGCACGTTTGATTTAGTTTTACCTTCGGGTTTAGTCTTGTCATTAAACGATTGTCATTACGTACCTTCCATTGTTAGGGGTGTCGTTTCGTTTCCTTGTTAAAAGATATTGGTTTCGTTCATACATTTCTTGATTATGGAATTTCATTTCTTTAAATGATGTTTTTACTTTAATGTTATTCCAAGTAAATGGTGTGTTTGAAATTGATTTGCATGATAATGTAATTGATAAAAATAATTACATCTTTAGCATCAATAATAAAAGAATCAAAGGTGATTTGGATTCTTTATTTCTTTAGCATTGTAGACTTGCTCATATAAGCAAGAAACGCATGCAACAATTGCAACACGATGGGCTTTTGCAAGACATCAATGATGAATCATTTAATAAATGCGAATCTTGCATATCCGGGAAGATGACCAAGAAACCTTTACAAATAGTTTAGAAAGGGCTTCGATCTTCTTGGTGTGATACATCTTGACGTATGTGGACCACTAAGACATGTGTCAAGAAAGGGTGCTAGCTTCTTAACCTTTCTTGATGATTTCGGTCGTTATGGTTATGTTTATTTACTTAAACATAAACATGAAGTCTTTGAAACATTTAAGGTTTTAAGAGTGAAGTAGAAGCGCAACTAGGAAAGAAGATTAAAGCTCTTCGATCCGATAGAGGTGGTGAATATTTAAGCCAAGAGTTGAAAGATTATCTAGGCGAGTGTGGTATCGTCCAAAGAACTCACATCTCCATATACTCCACAACAAAATGGTGTATCGAGATAAGGAATCGTACATTGCTAGACATGGTGCGATCGATGTTTAATCTTACAACTCTTCCCTTATCCTTTTGGGATTATGCTTTGAAACCTGTTGTTCGCATATTGAATATGGTTCCAACTAAGAAGGTTGATAAGACTCCTTATGAAGTGTGGTATGGAAACCTCCCAACTTGTCTTACTTAAAGGTGCGGGGTTGTGAGGCGTTTGTTAAGCGTGACTCTGGCGATAAGTCGCAACAAAGATCGTTAAGTGTGTCTTCGAGGATACCCAAAGGAAACTATGGGTCACTACTTCTACTTTCCACCGAAAACAAAGTAATTGTTGCTAGGTATGGAGACTTTCTTGAAAAGGATCTCATATCTCATGAATTCGATGGGAGAGTTTATGATCCGGAAGATGATCAAGAAGATACAACACCTTCGAAAACACTAGCCAACCTCAGTAGAACACGAAAGTGCAGGCGTTCCACCGAGATTGAAGTGGTTCCCATTCGTAGATCCGCAAGGGCTACGCGTGCACTGGCGTCTATGTCTCAACGTAGAAGGCGAGAAAAATTTGTTAGGGGATCTTGGTGAACACGCTAACTATAAAGGCGCCATGATGAGTCACGAAAAGGAAAAATGGCGAGTTGCAATGAATGGGAAATGCAATCCATGAAGATAACGAAGTGCGGATAGAGGTTGACTTACCTCCAAATGCTAAGGTAGTTGGAAGTAAGTGGCTCTTTAAGATAAAGACCGACATGGATGACAATGCACACACCTATAAAGCTCGTCTTGTAGCCCGGTATACTCGAACCTATGGGGTAGACTACGAGGAGACATTTTCTCTGTAGCGAGACATTAGAGCTATTAGATTCTTAGAGCCATAGTTGCGTACTATGACTATGAGATATGGCAAATGGATGTAAAAGCGCCTTCTTAAGCGGCCGCCTAGATGAGGACATCTATATGGCGCGACTGAAGGGTTTGTGAATCCAAAGTTTCCGGCGTGTATGCAAACTTCAAAGATCCATTTATGGGTTGAAGCAAGCATCAAGGCAATGGAACAAGAAGTTTGATGAAGAGATCAAGAAATGCGGTTTCACTCAAAATCTTGATGAGCCATGTGTGTATCAAAGCTAGTGGGAGTAATGTTATTTTCCTTGTCTTATATGTTGATGACATATTGATCATGGGAAAAGACATTCCAAGTATGCAAGATGTAAAGTCTTATCTTGGAGAGTGCTTTTCTATGAAGGACTTAGGGAAGCGAGATTTATTCGGGAATCAAGATCACCGAGATAGATCAGGCGGTTAATTGGACTAAGCCAAAGTGCTTACATTGATAAAATATTGAAGAGATTCAAGATGCAAAATTCCAATAAGGGATATTTGCCGATGCAAATTGAACATGGCTTAAGTAATAAACTATGCGGCGTCAACACATGAAGAGGTGGCTTACATGAAGAAAGTTCCTTATGCTTGGTTGTAGGATCTATCATGTATCTTTGTGAGATGTACAAGTCCCGATGTGGCGTTTGCATAGAACATCACCGGTCGGTATCAACAGAACCGGTGTGAAACACGGCAGTGATAAGAACATTCTTAAGTATCTAAGGCTACTAAAGAAATGTTTCTAGTGTATGGAGAAATCCGGATGCGTAACTTGATGTTCTGAGGTTTTGCGATCGTCATTCAAAGCGATAAAGATGATACGAAGTCTCGGATGGGTTATGTCTTTGTCATTAATGGAGGAGCGATTATTTGGAAGAGCAAGAAGCAAACAACAGTTGCTATGTCTATTAGAGAAGCCGAGTATATAGTCGCTCGTGTGCGATGGAAGTTGTTGGATTAGGAAATTCATTTCGGGACTCGGAGTAATGCCCTCAATCGAATTACCTTTAAATGTGTATTGTGACAACTCATTGCAATAACATTTGCCAATGAGCTGGAGTCATGAAGGCGCTAGACATTTTCCTCGTCGATATCACTATGTTCGAGAACAAGTTGACATAGGTGAAATCAATCTACTCAAAGTTCATACAGATGATAATCTAGTGATCCCTACGAAGCCTTTGCCAAAAGAAAAACTTCTCGACCATCTCGATGGGATAGGACTTCGTTTAACTAGTAGTTTCATGCGGATCGTGATTAGTATTTGGATAAAGGATGTTATGAACAAATATTACTTTAATGAAATAAAATAGTTGTTTATGTTTATTTTCATTTTCTTAATATTATATCCTATATTTGCATGTTTAATCCGTGAATAACTTATGTTATTCTAAATAGTCCGTTGTCGATCAATGATGTGGAAATGTCATTGAATTAAGACAAACACGAGTTTTAGTAGAATATATTTTAAAAGTATATTGATGCGTGGGACATACCAGATTCGCATGATATTGATGAATTGAATATGGGACTCATCCCAACTTTACATGATGATACTTTATGGATCTTTGTCATTAAGTATATCATGAAGTGTTTATCCTCGGACTTGAGATACCGATAACCGATATGAATGTAGTGCATTTGTGTAAGATAGTCTAACGTTATCCGTGGCTGGTAGTTATAAGGGCTATTTTCGGAGTGTTGCAAAATTCATGAGTTATGTTTGTAGTCAAGAGAATTTGTTCATTTAAATTTGTTTCAAAGCATAATCTATATTTGGGCCCTCGTAGGGTTGACAAGATGTTTGTATGGCCATACCCAAGATCTATCCGGAATACGTTCGATGATTTGGTAATCTTGTTCAATCATATACAACGAGAAACATAATGTTAACTTATGAAATGACTTGATCCATATTCATAGTTAATGTAGTATTAGTAACAAAAGGATAAGTAAAATGATGAATCATTAAATGGTTTTTCAGGAGACCATACTCGATTCGATCCGGGGTTGGCGTGTGAAAGCTAGACTAACCAATGTCATTACTATATTTAGTAATATCCAAGTGGGGCTGAAAGGTTTTATGGATATTTAAATATATGTATGTCCGGATTCGAACTCGAGACTTTGGATTGCACACATTACGTATGAGAATTGATGTAAATAATTAATATAAATAAAGCGTTATTATTATTAATTATTAGTCACGAAATAAAACATAACGATAGTTAAATAATTAACGAGGTTTGGTTAGCAGTCGTTAAATATTAACTAAAAGGACTAGAGGTGAAATTACAAGTCGGAAAGTTCTAGAATCCTTTGGGAGCTTTGGCCGATCGGTTTGGGTTTACAAACCCAATACCACATTAAACTTGGTCACCAAGTTAAGTTAACTATAAATGATTCATTGTATTCATTCACAACTTAATCTTGGATCGTGATAACCCAATTTCTCTTCTCCTCTCCTCCCTCTTTTGCTTGGCCGATCGTACAACCCCTCCTCATGGGATCGATTTTTCCAAGTGAAAGAAACAAGTGTTGGGTTTTATTTGTGATTCGGAACCAGGCTTTTCACATCAAATCGCTTATTAGATGCGTGTACAAGAACGAAAAACAAGACGCTTGAGCTTGTAATCCTTGGTGGTCGATTTCTTGTTTGGGTCGATTTGTATAAACCCTAAATTAGGGTTTTGAGTTTTGGTTCTTGTTCAATCAACGTTTGATTCTCGAATTCGCTAAAAGTCAGCGTTTTTATTCGGTTAATTACTTACATATATTATTCCTAGTTCTTTCATTGCGTCTTTGATGATGTTATTTGTTTTATTTATAATTGTTATAAGTATAAAATTTCAACAATATTGTCGTCTCTAAGCAAGTAAGCATTCTTAATATTATTGAAATACAAATGCAATATAATCCAAGCATATGAAAATCATAGATTCACAGGCCTAGTTGTGTTTTTAACTTTATGTGCTATAGGATATGAGAGTTGCATGCATGGTCCTGCTGAATACTGAGTGCTTTCTTTGTCCATATTGGTTTTGGTTTCTTTTCCGATAACTTTTATAATAATAGAAACATAAATTTCACAAAAATCATGAAAATTAATAAAATATTTATATTAAGAAAGATGATGGTTGATTCATAGCAAAAAAATCGAGTATCACAAGTAATAGATAAAGAGACCTCGTCAATTATATTATTGATGACTAATATCTCTTTGTCTCGTACTCACTTGTTAGTTGTTAGTCGTCTCAATTATATCAGTATACACTTTTTCTCTTATATTCGGTTTTCAAAAATATTTGTTAGAAAAAAGTAAATATTTTCAGCTCAATTTTAAGATTTAAAGAAAAAAAGAAAAAAAAAATACTTTATAATTAATCAAATTATATTTGTTTTTCAAATTCATTTTTGGAAAGAAAATATAACTAAATTTGTGTTTTCCATTTTTTTTTAAAGAAAAAATTAAAGGAAGAGGAGGAAAATGAAATGAACTAAGATTAAACATTTCAAATGACAAAATTGTCTATCATTTTTAACTTTAAAATTTTCAAACATGCGTATAATTGTAAATGAATTAACTTTTCTCTATCTTTTCTCTTAACTCAAAACCAAGAAGAAACAAAAATCAACTTTTATTCTTTTCTTCTTTTTTACCTCTTTTTCTTTTTGTCTAAAACTCAATAACACAACGTAAATAATACTTGAGAACACAATATTTCTTTTCTCCCAGTTTTCTTTACTTCACATTTTTAAGTGATTCTCGAGAATAAATCGTTACTTGTGATATGTGATCTTTAAACTAGCGGCTAAAAGTGCTATAAGAGACTCTAATAAGAACGCCCATAATGCGTTATAAGCACAAAAAGCGTTATGGCCGTTATCCTTGTGATGACCTCGGCGTTAAAGAGAAGAAAGGAAGCCGTTGTTTTGCAACAGCGTTATAGGGGGCAAAAAAAAAAAAAAAAAAAAAATTCAAAAATTTTACACTTTCTACCTTTAAACGGTACTAGCCGTTATTTTTAAAAAATTTCAAAAAACACCCTAAACGGCTACTAGTAGTTATTTTTCAAAAAAATTTCAAAACTTTTTACCACTATAAATACCCAATTAAAACACCATTTCTTTTCACACTTCCACTACTAAATCCTCTTCATTCTCCAATATTTCAACTCTATTAACGCAAAAAAAAAACAATGTCGGGAGGCAACGGCGATACTTTCTACAATCTTCTTGCTAGTGGGTGGAATCCTCAAACCGGGTTCATCATCTAACCCGAACGCCGGTTCATCTTGATCCCCAACCCACTGAGCTTATCGAGCCAAGAAATGTATCAACAACATCAAGCATTTCGTATTGGCAACAACAAAACCAACAAAACACCTTAAACTCTAACTTTCAAAACCTACAATTCACACAACAATCACAACAATCACAAATGAAACACATGATGTTCGACACACCCACGTCTCCTCCAAAAAAGGAAAAGGTCGCATTAAGCGAAAATCAAAGAAATCCAAAGACCCCGAGCCGAACCGGTTGATTCGATGAAGGCAAAGTTGTTGTTAACTCATGTTGGACTCCGGCAGAGGTAGTATTACTTGACATGTTACATAGTTGTTTCGGAGGATCCGAAAGTTGGAAAGTGCCAACTCGGGGATACGTTTTGGTATCGGTGCGAAATGAGTTCAATAAAACAACTTTCAGCGGTGCAACAAGGACATCTTTGTCAGCAAGTGGAAAACTTTGAGCGGCATATGCACAAAGTTCAACTCATTACAAACGTTCAAACGGATCAACGAAGCGGGAAAGTGAGTGGATGTGATGCAACGGGCAAAGCAATGGTATCGTGAGGAAACCAAGGGATCGACTTTTGGCCTCGAAGACGCTGGGAGGTTTTGCGTCATTATAAGAAATGGAACAGCCGGGCCGGTCGACGAACCGTGAGTCCCAAGCCAAACAACGAGGATTTGTTTGGTCAAGATGAACAACCTCGCCCATGGGAAAGAAACGTGCTACCAAGAAAGCAAGATCCGAGACTACAACAAGTCTTTGGGGAACAAGCATCGGAGGAGCGAGTACCAAATTTTATTTCACCGAAACTATGGCAACGAGAAGTCTCGGCGGCGTGTCGGGCCAAGCAGGAAAAAGATCGACAATAACCCGGTTGGAAGAAATAAAGTTTTTGATGGCGCCTCTGCGGGCAAGATCCGATGGTCGCGGTGGATCAATGACGAAAAAGATCGAATCATCGAGAATATAACTTGAAACATCGTCGATAGATCGATATTCGTCGTTTCCTTTAATTTGTTGTAACGTTTTATTTCGTTGTATGGTTTTTTTTATTTCGTTGTATTTTTTTTATTTCGTTGTATTTTTTTTAGTCACCGATTGTAATATGTTTTAAGTTTTAATGAAATGTTTGTTTTAGTTTAAAAATGAAGTGTTTGATTTAGTTTAGGGGTTGAAATTGAAAATATGAAATATTAGTGGTGTTATGGTGTTATTGAGATGTTATTGTTGTGGGTGTTTTTTGAGGATGTTAAGGTGAAATGTTAAAGCTGATGTGGCGCTGACATAAACAGTGTTATTGGTGTTATGGTGTTATTGTTGTAAATGCTCCAGTCGGTAGCCAACAACTCGTACCTAAGTATGTGATGGACCATTTTCGTTGTTTTGTGCCTCGTTTGCTGTTTACAGTAACATTAGAACAAAGTAATCCATTACTTTTTTAGCTATAGTTTTCATTTGTCCACAAATTTTCTTTTCGCCATACAAATTGACTTGCGTCTTGAACTTTGCATCCCACGCATTTTTTTAGTGTGAAATTGATTGACACCAAATTTTATTGTTTAGTATTTTTCGTACAATGATTTTCCAACATGGACAAGATGAGATGAAATAAAAAGCACAACTATATCCAGAGAAGATATACATAAAGTATACTTTTACATAGGGTGTCTTGTGGTTCGGTTTGGGTCGGTTTTGGTAGAAACCGAACCAACCACAATATTCGGTTTATGTAACCCAAACCGAAACCATTCGGTTTTCGGTTTGTTATCGGTTTCGGTTCGGTTTTGGTTTTAACCGTCAATATTTAGGTATAGTAAATTATACCAACAAACTTGTTTTACGTCAAAATTAGTTATTCTTCTTTACTTTTTTTCAATCTAAGATAATAATGTTTATATGCATAATTCTATAATTACAAACATATAAATAAGACATACACATACTGGTGAGCGTAGGCGTGGTATAATCGTTATCGAATCTTATTGATATATTCACACAAAACACGTGTGCGATAAACACACATATAAATATAAACATTAAGATAAATATATTATAAATCCATTCACAAAATGAATATGAATTTATAAATTTGATTTATTTAGTTATTTAATCATATTATATTCATTGGATTTATTATATAATAAAACCGGTTTAGTTCGGTTCGGTTTTGTGGTTTGGTTTTGAACGAAACCGAAACCGAACCGCATTTTCGGTTTTGAAAATAAAAACCGAACCATCGGTTTTAATTTAGGTCGGTTTTTGGTTCGGTTTTTGGTTTTCGGTTCGGTTTGGTTTTTAGGTTTGTTTTTCACCCCTACTTTTACACACATAATACTAACGTTATGTTTCGAGCTTTTTATGAGGTTAAAATGATGCGTTAAGAAAAAAGAAAAAGAAAAAAAATAACTTTTTCATTTCATGTTCTCGAGTTGAAATTAAAAAAAAAATGTTGTGTTTTCAAGTTGAGTAAATATAAAAAAAAAAGAAAAAAGAAAAAAAAAAAAGAGATATAAAGTGATGATGATAATGAAGTTTTTGAAGTCGAAAATGAAACTTCTAGTTATATGACGAATGATGGTCCCAAAAGTTTTGGTGGAACTCGTAAAAAGAGCTTATATGAGAGATGTAAATAGGATACACATGATCAAAACCTGTTTGATATAACGATTTTGATGATTGTAGTTTGACTAGTGCACAATGGGAATAATGCATATGACATTCATCTTCATGGTCAAATTAAATAGGTTTTTTTGTTATGCATAAATATGCCGTGTCATTCTTATGTTATGTTATGTTTTATTCTCTGTAGGTAGGGGTGATCAACGGTCTAAAACTGAACCGGACCGAATCGAGATTGAACTAGCCCAAAACCTTAGACCGAGGACCGGACCGAATGTGTTCGGTTCAGTCCGGATTGGTCCAGTTCAGTCCGGTCTTTCTGTCGGTCCGGTCCAAGAAGATAATAGTCGTGTTATACGTAAGACCGGTCCGGACCGGACCGAACCGGACTGAAACCAAAATAAGGAAAAAGATCTGGACCGAGACCAGACACGCTGGTCTTTCGGTTCGGTTGGTATTCTCGGTCTCGATCGGTTTTAGGTCTGCGATGCTCAGTCCAATATGTAAGAGTGTTTGTTAGCCTTATTGGGCTGAGTTGTGGGACTCATTCTCAACCGTTATACTTAACTGTTTTTTTTTAATAATAAATTTTACTAAATAATTTTGGTGTATAAATAGTGAAGATTAAATTGGTTATCATATACTAAATAATTTTGGTGTAGTTTCGATTCCGTCCATATTTTGACGGGATTTTTTTTCTTTGAAAATTGATAGAATTTTCCTAGCATTTCATTATGTTTATTTTCTTTTCTATTAAAAAAAGGGAAAATTAAAAACACAATAAAATTTTAGTTCTTTTATAGTTTTATTGTTTTATTTCTTTTTCTTTAAAATTTAAAAATAAAACTCGAAAATGCAGTGTAAAGTTATTACCGTAGAAAGTCATATAATAAGTGCGAATGGTGTAGCGGATGATACACGCCATTGGGTTTATTTCATTATGTGGCACACTAATAAGTATTATTGAGGCTTGCTACACCTATCACTCCTAAATACGAGTAGCAATTTGTCAAATGGCCAACTAAAAGTCGTTAAGATTGAAAGCTATGTACAGGGCCCTTGTTTTAGTGACCTTGGTTTATTGCCTGTTAACAACTTAATATATAGATGACAATCGTCACTAAAACTACAACCACAAATTAAGATCAGTATAGCTTCGCTTAGTTAGACTGAATTAGACAACACGTTTTGGCTTTTCATTTATAGCACAGGCCATTTTTAAACGATATCACATGTCGTATTAATTTTCACGTCTTTCATGAGGATATATACGCATCCAAATACCATTAATTCGATTAGTTAAATAGTTGGAAAGACATTATTCGGTCGATAAGACTGGGTTCAAATTCATCTTGACATTTCTTCGGATATGTACTCCATCTTCGCAAAACCCATAAGACACCTGAATAGGCTTTGTGGAATAAGATTTCGGGGTCCCAGTCTTGGTACCGTCTTTCGCTCCAGGTTGGTCTATCGTTAGGCCAGAGAGTTCTGAGGGCTATTCGCGTGAGGGTGAACAATAGTTGGTCTAAAAGACACTTAAGATCGAATATTAAAATCAATCTGGCATTTTGTAAATATATGCATCCAAATTTATACTACCTACAACTACTATCGTTCTAGTCACGTGGTTCAATCACGTTTTGGAGGTCACACTCTATTCACACACTAAGAGCATAGGGTATCGTAACGAGGGAGGCTCGCCACTCCTAGGTGGCAGCCTCGTCGGTTTCCGCCACCCCTCACCACCACACCATAGGCCCTCGCCACTTTCCACTTCGTCACTTCCCAGAAATGAAAGCGACAAAAAAAAAGTTACATAAGCGTATGATAAAAAAAAAAAAAAAAAAAACTTTTTTTTCAAATTAAAACTTTACCTCTTTATAAATAATCACATTTTTATAAAATCATTCATACCTCTCAAACCTCGACATCTTAAGCGATAAAAACATGAGTGATTCAAATACGGATTCCTTACGATCCGATCTTGATGATATAGAAGATATCGAGATGATTACGAAAGTTTAGATTATGGGCAATCGTTGCGAGAACAAGAAGTCGAAAGTTCACACACCGTAATTACATCTGCCGAGTAGCGTGGCGTTCTTGAAGAACGATGATGTCAGACTATTTTGGTGATAATCCAAAATATCAGGATTACTATTTTAGACGTCGATTCAGTATGGTAGTAAACTATTTTTAGAAATAGTACAAGGTATTGAAAATCATATTCGGATGTTGATCCTCTTCCACGGCATTTGATTTCTTTAAAATCCGACCGATCTACTGGTGTAACGAGTATGAGTGTTATTATGAAATGCGCATCCGCCGTCGCCGATTGGCATCTGACACTACACGATGCATTTGATGAATATTTGCAAATGGGATCGATCACGGTTTCTTGACGGTCTTAATATTTATAGTGTCTCATTATACCTATGGTCACTACTAATGCACTAATGCAACAGTGTGTACGGTGGGTGTGTAGTGTAGTAAATGATAAAGCCGAGGTCGTCCCAAGAGCTATGTGTGTTGGATTATTACTAAGTCTAATTGTCACGAGAATAATAATGGTTTCGATAGGGATTTAATTAATTAAACTACTAATGCGAATAAAATAAAAGCAAATAAATGGTAAAGGAAATCAATAGAGGAATAGTGGTCTTAACCTGGTCAATCCTCACTAGCTAGTTATGTCTACGTCTACCTACTTCCAATTACTTGGTGGGGTCAGAGTCGAGAGGACAACATTTGGTCAATTATACAACTTATCGACAAAGATGCCACAGGAGAAATCGGCATGCCGTGCATGAAGTCCCGTTGTTCTTGGTCCCTAGCAGAGTCATTAAGTACCGCTTCATGCTAGATTCTAAATAGTGAGTGCCGGTAGTTAGGAACTTAGACACTACACCACCGGTTCTTAAGTTCATCAAGCGATAGATGATCGGTTGGTCGAATCGCACAAGTAGAAAGGGTCGTCGAGTTGGTCATATCTTACCCTTCCGTCTTAGTCCGCTCACCTGAGGTCAGGTTGGTCATATCTCTAGGCAATTGGCCTCTATCGCCATTCAAAACTACCGAACCAAGGGTGACTACCAAGAACTATGCATGCATACACTTAGAAATAATTGTGCGGAGTAAAGGTAAATGAAACAAAACAATTAAGGAATCATAATCAGGCTAGCACCGAAGGGTGCTTAGCGCTCATATTAATCATGCAAATCAATTCAATATTAAAAGGTGAAATACATGAATTGAAAGTAAAAGAAATATAAAAGCTAAAGCTTATCGTAATGGTGTGACTTCTCACTTGGAAGCGACTCCATATGCTCCCTAGACACCTTGAGCTTTTCTCACGTTCTCGAGTGTTGTGTATGGAATGGGATGCTTTGAAATCTTTGGAATTAGTGGGGTATTTATAGGCGGTGCGGGTTGCGGCGTGTAGATAGAGGAGTTGCCAGTAACCTTCTATTTCTTCGTAAATGCACTAGATCGCTGGTTCTGGCGTAACCTTATAAGTGGTTACCGTAGTCTTCAATAAACTCGGTTACGTCGTAAGTGATGCGATGAATTCTGGCGTAAATAAATGATGGAACCTCTTTTGACCTAATGGAGTTACGTCGTAACCTTTGGGAAGAGTTATGCCGTAACCTCTTGATAAGTTGGACTTACGGGTCACATGATAGTTCTGGCAGTAATGTGAGAGGCGAGTTCTGCAGTAACTTCTTCAAAATAGGCATCTTGTGATAAATCTTTAGTAATGTTTCCATTTAAGCGTCTCTTTAGCTCCGATGCTCGTAATTTACACGAAAGTAGAAAACAATGGAAAACAAGCGTAAATCCATATAAATGATATAAATAACGAGCATTATCGGGAAATTGACACTTAATATTCGGGACTATTAGATGTTATCAAATATCCCCAGCGAATTCTACTTGCCCTCAGTAGACCTTAATAGATAGATTCCTAAAAGATATCTCCCAAAATCTGGAAAATATGAGTTTACAAATCCGCATGCTAGAATAAAACAAAGCGAACACACCATGAGCGGGAACAAACACTCAAATCTCTCAACTATTCTAAGTGTCAATTTCGGGTGATCACCAATCGCGATCATAGCATTTATTCTATCATAAGCTTGGCGGTTACAAATCTCCACCACTAGAGTTAAGGGCTAAACAATTCTCGAAGAAGGCGATATGGGTAGGCGACAAAGGTTAAGGGGTGACTCGTCATTACTAACATGTCACGTGAAGTGGACAAAATCAATGATACATGACCAAATCCATGGCGAAGACACCAAAGATTGCTCATTGCATCACCTAGACTCGCTTCATGGCTAAAGGGTAGGATAAGACATGGGATATAAATTGGTGTAAAATGAAAAACAAGCGGTAGTCTAAATCTATAACCAAGTCATCACCACTACCGTCCGCCCAAAGTTCAAGCTTAGAAGTCTAGAGACGGATCATGAAATGCAAGGTAGATCGTCATTAGAGGACGTCGTGATGGGCATACTACCTTTTAACTTACGTTGGCAAACTACCAACTCAATATTCAAATGTGACCGAGGTGGCCTCCTCGATACTAATCAATAAAGCTTCATACTATAGTGCTTATAACATCGCACTTTTACAATATCATAACTCAATCAACTATTTATTTTATTTATTTATTTATTTATTTTTTTAACATAATATAATATCCCCCCAGTTGAGATGAACAATGGGAATTCGGGGGGTCTTCAATGATCTTCATAAATGTCGTCAATGAAAGCGTGATTTCCAAACCTTTCCATTCGAACCTTGAACTTAGGCAAATGATTACTTCCCAATCACAAATAAAGACTACAGGGTAGGCTAAAGTGTATAGGTGTAACGAAACAATATATAGGGTTGACAAAATGAAAGGAATGGCTTAGAAGGGTGTATCTAGGGTATCTTGCACTAAAGGGGAGTGCAACAAAGGGTTTCACATGGGGTCGAAAAGTCGGGTGACTAATCGATAGACTCACAATGGTAGGTTGTTTGGGTGATAATCCTATAATATTGCCTTCTAAGCGAAAAGTCCAAATACATCGAGCTAACTCAACATACCTCATCTATGGTCTCGAAATGATGCAAAGGCCAAGTTCTAAAGTTTACAAGCTACCCAAGACACTCATAATTTGGTGGATTGGGGTAAAATATTGGAAGCGGATAAGGCTAATCTCACCATGTAATGTCGTACTCATTAAGGTCTAATCTAGTTTGGTTCGAAAAACATGTCAAAATTTTAAAAATGGCATAGTTTTTCAAAATTAACTAGAAAAATGAGAGTGAAATAAAGTTCAAGAGATAATTCTACTCCGTCCCCCACTTGAATTGTACAAAGTCACTTTTGTACTAGACATTAAAATAAAGGTGAAGAAAGGTAGAATTAGAGCTAGAACTTCCACGAAATTTGCTCCAAAGAAGAAGGCCGCGAGAAAAACCGTGCCTTTGTTTAAGCGTCATAAACAAACTTCAATCCACGAAATCCAATCTGACAAGCATAATTCTAAAAGAAAAAAATAAAATGAAAAACAAACCTAACTCACTTTCGTAGGAATCACGGTTGCATTTAGCGAATCAACAAGCCTTTAAACCACTTGGTGTCCCCAGTGGGCGAGTGAAGTCTCGTGAGGGTTCTGAGGAACACACCCACAAAGTTCATTTAAAACTAATACAAGGTTCTTGTGTTTTAAAATGAAAGAATTAAAGAGAGGAGAGTTCGTCGTAAAGTTCTGCGATGGCAAAAAACAGTATGAAATTTGTTAAGTGAGTAGTTCTGGCGTAACCAGATGGTATTACGAGGTGCTCAGCTGGGTGATAAGTTTCAGGAGTCGGTCTTCAAAGCAAAACGAGTACTCTATTTCTCTCCTGAGGTCGAATACATAGCCATGTCATCTTGTTGTGCTCAAATCCTATGGATGAGATCCCAATTATCCGACTATGGCTTTCAATTCAACAAAATCCTCTCCAGATCGTGATAATAAAGTGCTATTGCTTCTCATGCAACAACGCACAACACTCAAGAGCAAAGCACATCGACATTCGACATCATTTCATTATTAGGAGCAAGTAGAAACGATGTGGTGGAACTATACTTGTGAGGACCGAATACCGCTTAGCGTACATCTTCACCAAAGCTCTTCCTGAGAACGCTTTGAGTTTATCCTTCCACGACTTGGTCTTAAGAGCCTACAACCTAAACACTCAAACGCTCTTCAAAAGGAAGAAGAGAGTAAAAGGTTTTCCTTCATCTATCTCTTGTATATATTTATTCAAAAACCAAAATACAAAATTATAAAACCAACAAAAAGCAAAGAGAAAATATAAATCTTTCAAAATCCATAAAATTTGAAAAATTCAAAAATCTCAAAAATATTGTCTTTTGTTATATTTTCTTGATTCGATATATATCTACTTTTTTTTGTCACAACAAAGAGTGACACTGGCTTTAGATGTTGTTCGAATGTACATATATCTCTTTAAAAAAAAAAAAAAAAAAAAAAAAAAAAAAAAAAAAAAGGAGAAAGTGAAACTATTGTTTATTGTCATTAGTGCAAGAACCCATTTTTCAAAAGAAAGAACAGAATATGCCTTTATCTTGTTTTTCAAATCTCATGCTCGATTCTATAAACAATTACTTATTATCTAATGAAAACTAACTGCTTTGAAAAATAATCGACTCTATTTTTGTAAATCATCCGACTTAACATTTGTCAAAAATATATTCTCTCAATCAACAACTTATGTCATTGATTGAGGGGAGAATGATTTCAATTAAACCAAAAGGTTATTTGTCATACAATTGTTTTCAAAAGATAATCATGCATGTTTAATCAATGGAGTTTAAAGTCTCAAAATCCGATCCTTATCGCTAAAACGCTTTTCATAATCAAGTCACTATTCTCCTTAAAGCTTTCAAAATCAATTTAATTCACATAGATCACAAATTTTAAATGATTTGATAATTGTGATCGGGGAGAATTTGTGATTTTAATTGGATTTAACCGATAATCTGTAAATGGTTTTATATGATGTACATGTTTCTCTTCCCACATGTGCCAAACGATTTCAAATTTTTCATGCACATGTTGTGGGGAGCATCTATCTTAAACTACAAAGATTTGAAACGTGATCAATTTATTTCAATGTGTAGTCTTTTTTCCTAATATGTGCAAAACATATTCAAATATCTATGCACATATCGGAGGGGAGAAACTATTTGAAAACCACATTCTTTATATAACTACTCTTAGATGCAAGCCAACCTCAAAGATGAAAATTATTTCTATTACAAAATGATGCTTGATGCAAATGTTGAGGGGGAGCTCTTGTTTTAAAAATATAAAAACAATTCGTACAAAATGCTTTGATAATATATCAAGTATCCGGATTGATTTTCAAATGGTTTTCAATTGGTTCAATGGCGCATGAACGATACCAAATAGACCGACCAACTTTACTTTATGTATGGTGATATAAGGACGATAAGGTTAGGTATTTGTTCTCATGATCCGCCGTAATCCGAGGATCTACCAGTGACAATCCACTAGATAGTGTGAAGTCCTTAGGTATATTAAAAAGGAGAAAAGTGAGATATGGGAAGAGCGGACCGAGACGAAGCTAGTACTTGAATAAACCCAACAAGGTTCTAGTTATGAAGTCTCGGAAGTAATCAAGGGGTGAAGAATGAAAAGAATTGAATGAGAAAAGGGTGAAACAAATAGCCCTCCAATTATTCAACCTTAGGCGTATACTGGGTTCAATTCATATGCTATCGTGGTTACTAAGGTAACATCGGTATTGAAGACAAGACGCCATGGACCCAATGGACGATCGCACTTCAACTTCCCAAACCACTCAAGTTCCTCTTAAAAGGACTTGTTTCATTCTCACGGGGAACCGACGTTATCTATCGACTTTCTCTTAGAGTTTGTTGATATTGAAGAAGGAGACCTCTCCCTCAGTCTCGACATAGGATCCAAATATGCACAATTGAGTCTAGAGCCACGAGATCATCTATAAATCTCATTAGACACTTAATGAAGACTCTGCTTCACACAATGTGGAAAGAGAGATTATATCTCGAGTCCCACGATTATCCTGTGGTATTGCTGTAACATCCAGTGATATGCAAACATATTCACAATGAAGATGGAAAGCCTTCTCGAGCCAACATCTAACAAGCTCCCGCGGTGTATGTGAGATCTATTCAATAGATCAACCATGTGACAACCGAATGTAAACAATGGGGCGATTCAATCCTTTGAATCAATCCCGTTCAGTTATGGATCGACGGATACCTTTGAAAACCGATCGCTGTGCTTAAAAAATCTTTTCTTTAGCACATCGATCGTGTACAAATATTTCATAATAAAAGGTGTTTATGATTGATAATTGATTTTCATTAAACCTTCGTTGTATTGCAAAATAATTTATTGAGCGGCACACCATTGTTTTTCAAATCTCTTTTCATCAATCGCTGAATCTTATCACGGGTTCACTCACCCGTGTTGTCTTCGAGACGCTCCGGCTTGAGAACAACTAGAGCAAACCGCGAAACCCCACAAGGAAATTCTTCGAATTGACCGATCACGTGCGACTTGTAATCGATCAACGGGAACCGGTAAGGTAACCTCAATTCAACGAAAGTGATCAAAGACACTGTGCGCTTTATTGCTAATCGCTTTATACAGTACCGACGCTTGTAGTCGATCGTAATGAAGCGGTCAATCAATAGCCGCATGCTCAATAATACATTCATTTCTAAAGAAATCATGATAAGTGCATAAATGATCTCGATATTTCACCCATGCTTCCGCTTACCAATATCATGAATCAACGAAAGCTTCCGCCATTCGACGAGAATATATCATGATCCGTAATGCGAGCATGTCACCAAATGTCACAACATCATATAATACCAACACTACAATGGAAGAGTCGAGATGTATTATAGCCGATGATCTCAAAGTCGCTCAAAACTCATTATCACGTGGATCAAGAAAGACCTCCACTTGGATTAACCAAACATGCAATGTGAAGAATCAATGACTACGAGCTTCAGAGCAAAGTACTACATCAAGAATGCAAGAACAATTTTTAATGTAATATCCGCTTTGTATTCAATGTAATTTTAATGTGTATTGAAGGCGACCTCTCAGTGGGAGATTATTGATTTAAGAATCCAAATATTAAAGAGCCCACACCCCAAGATATGTAATCGTTAGAAAGTCTCGAGTCGTAGATTATTATAAGTTAAGTAGTATTTAGTTTAAGAAACACCGTGGAGTGACTGACGGTCTTTACCCATCAGACACCGATCCATGCCAAGTTAGGTGACGTATTTGTGTAAAGACTATAAATACTCTACCTTCCATGTAGGAGAATGGAAACTCATAATTAGATTTTCATTTTCTCTCACTAAGCTTCCCAAACCTCTAACCCTTTTCTCTCTGTAAACTCATCTCAGACGCCTCTTGTGTTAAACGATTTGATTGATGTGAAATCCAATACATATTCGCCCAAAAGTCAATAAAGTCAACATTAGTTTTAAGGAATTCAAGATTCAAGAAATGGTTATTTGTAGTATAGATACGCTGCGACACAAACTTGTTTAGAACATATCGATTCTGAAAGTTAATACATTCAAAAGTTTCAAATATAGAAATTCTTTTTATCTCACCATATATATATACCAAAGTCAAAAGTCATTTGCCAAATTATGAAAACTATTAACTCAGATATGAAACTTTTCGTGACTCATTAACATGAAATGTCTGCCAAAAGTCAATAAAGTCAACATTAAGTTTAAGAAATTCAAGATTCAAGAAATGGTTATATGTAGTATAGATACGCAACACAAACTTGTTTAGAACATATCAGAAGCTGAAAGTTAATACATTCAAAAGTTTTAAATATAATTCTTTTTATCTCATCATATATAATAGACCAACAGTCGAAAGTCATTTGCCAAATTATAATAACTATTAACTTAGATATGAAACTTTTCGTGACTCATTAATATGAAATATTCGGCTTAAAAGTCAACAAAGTCAACATTAAGTTTAAGGAATTCAAGATTCAAAAAATGGTTATATGTAGTATAGATACGTGTACACAAACTTGTTTAGAACATATCAGAAGCGATGACAAAATTGCTTGTATACATTAAAAATCTTACACATACGTTGTCTCAAAGAAAGGTACTCCTTAGTAAATTGAATATAAATGTAGATGCGATAAATAAGCGAGTCGTCTTTGAACCATGACATTCTAATATAGTGGTTCAAATAACATCCGACTAAATGTTTGGTTTGATGACGGGGTATTCGTTATTACATGTACAGACGTTTATACCCCTGGTCATCCCCTTCACGTACTTAAATTTTGGAGAAAATATAAATGTGTACATCGGCCACTTTCCTCTCCTCCGTCGAAGTAAAGACCTTAAATATGAAATAATTTTGTTCACATATCACACACTCTATAAGAAAATCTTCATTTTCGTTGGTTGACAGACAATTATTCACACTTCTTCAACTGGACCGGACCGAGGGTGCTACTACTTGAACCCCTTGTAAATCTTGACATTTTGCAGTTACTTCTGCTACCACTAGTTTAGTCAAAACAATCCTGCCAATAAAGCTGATACCATAAGCATGGTGAAAACCGCGCTCCAGCTCTGAGTTGAAATGAAGCGGTTAGGACAGGTCCAATTGCAGCACCAATTGATCCTGTCCCATCAATGATTGCGGTGACTGTTGCTAGCGCTTTAGAGTTGCCCTTTAAAGACTTGTGAGTCCCTAGATCAGCTGAGACTGCAGTTGTAATGAGAGCATAAGGCCCGTTGACAAACATCCCAATGACCATCATGAGAATGACGTTTACGGGCATTGAAATATGTCCATAACTTCTATATAGGTATAGAGCTGGAATCGCATAATAGGTGAAGCTTGCTGCTGTAATAGCACGAGCATCTAGCCGGTCAGAGATGTGACCGCTAGATTCTCCCACAACACCTCCTACATCAAACATTGTAGATAAGTTCCCAGCCGCCTCGTTTGATAAGTACCCCATTAATAGCTGCAAATATCAAAACAGAATTAGTTTGGAATCGCTTCACAACAATGCAATAAGTAGATAAACACTTAAAACTGATAAAACGCACCTGTGTGACTAATGTAAATGGAAGCCAATAGAGAAACGTATAAGCAACCAATTTTAAGAAAAACAGACAAAATGCAAAAGGAGCAACCCTCGGGTATTCTCCAAGCCTCTAGAAACCCGACAGCTGAGCCTTCTCGTTATCTGTCTTTGAGCTTAATAAAGGCTCGGTTACTCCTTGCTTGGTAAAGTCCTGTTCATCTCATCTTTATCCACTCCAACCGATTCAGGATCAACAGGCAAGAACATAAAACCACGATACCAATAACCACACTTATCAAACCAGGAACCACCATAGACCAACCCCAACCATATTTCAAGAAATAAGCAGCGACCAACGAGCCAGTAATGTTCCCAACAGACGTATGCTGTTCCAAACCCTCATTATAAGCCCCCTTACTCTTTCCAAACCAATTCCTACAACCGCAACTACAGAAGGCCACCCAGTCGATTGAAACAACCTGGCTATCATTTGAACTATCAAATAGTAGTAAAACACATGAATGTTTGCCCAATATCCAACACCGAACAACGAAGTAAATACACCAGTTCCCACCATCCCAATAGTCAAAAGATCCTAAGTTCATTCTATCACCAATATGTCCCGAAAAGAACATACCAATAGCGTACACAAATAAAAACGCCAAGTCAAGATCACCAAGCAATGCTGTCCCATTTGATCCATTAAACGGTGCCCAACCACTTCCTAGAACCCATGAAAGTATATTAGATTGTCGAAAAGGAGGCCGACTCGAGGGTGTCGTCTGCTGTTTGAGGGTCAAGCGCACTTTTGATAATGCTGGTGGTTTTACGAGAAGTGGTAGCTTGCATATGCTAGAAATGTGACTATTAGAACAATGGCTTGATGGGACTTGAATGTAATGTTTGATTTTTTTGCGCTCTCTACCAATCTGATTCCTGGTGGCTTTGTGTTCTTTCGTTCTGGTTCCGAAATCGAACCCATTGATGAATTACTAGCTACTTTGAAGCTTCAACAATTCTTTTCCTCTTTTTATTGTCAAGATAACCAGGCTGCAAAATAAGTTCAAACATATAAAGTTAGATAATAACATATGGATTTATTAATCAACCATATAATATAAGCTACAAATTTTGTCAAGATTAGATGTTAACTACATATTATAATGAGTTTACAAGATTCAATAACTCAATATATGCATCTACCTTAGCTACTACATACATAAAATAATCATGACATGCACAAGAATTATTTATACAAGACAAAAAGCCCAACAAATTACAGTTATTCGATAACATCAAATTATTCCAGAACATCTTTGAATACTAAAATTCAATGAAAAGATCAAGATGATATATAATGGGGATCTTAATAATTCATAAATTTACATCTTCTATGAAAATCAGGTTACTTGCCTTAAAAAAGAATCTAACAAATATTTATTATAAAAGTAACCAAAAAGTATTACGCTACAACTGTATTGATGCTCACGTTAATTATCCAAGGTTTCATCGAATATCTTTTTAACACAATATTCATTAATAAATTTATGGTTTTCATTATGATCAAGTGTAACATATCTAAGTAAACTAAAAGTGGTAGTTAGAAGATACTGAAACAGAAAACAAATGTAACGACATATCTAAATTTAGTATAAACTAGAACCCTACGTACCTGATGATGTATTATAGTATCAGAAAAGCTTCTAAAAATGTATGTAACAAGAGTGGATCTGTTTGATGTTCTTGTTGTTGTTTGAGGTTGTTGACGTATGCGTTACTCTATATCTTCTGGTTTTGCTGTGGTTATCGTTGCCAAGAATAATGTCCTATTTTATAGATGAACCTTCTTATAAATTTTATATATTCAATTACTAAATTGCCTTTTTCTTTTCTTATATGTTTTTTATCACTTTTAGTGGGTTGAGTTGATATGACCATACTACCCTCTAACACATCCGCAATTGGTCTTTTATTTTCAAAACTAAAATAGGAAAAGAAAAATAATAATACACATAACGATAAGTTTTTGGCTCAAGTGTGCAATAAAAGTGTAAAACAGACCATGTTTGAGTTAGATCTTATTGATAATTTATAATGTAAAATTTTGACAAAAATGAATAATTGATATTCACTGATTGTACTCTTAACCATAAAGACAATATTAATTATTAACCATTATATTTGTACTTAGTGCAATGAATCATGCAATTACTTGTAACTCTTAGCTAATGAATGTTGTTTGTTAAACTTTTAGATTATAACTTTAAGAGTAAACTGCAAAACGCATTCATGTGATTTGTCGGCTTTTTCTTTTGAAACGCTTGACATGTAATTATTCTTCATTGTAAAGGTAAACACAATACAATTTTAGAGACTAACATGTAATTTTTCTTCATTATCTTTTAAAAGTCGAACACACATCTTGATAAAACTCTCAAACACCATTTTATTCATTTACATATTCATCTTTTCATTACTTTACTACATATCAACATCATCTTCTTCTCACTACTTAAACCACTTTTCATAAAAACACTTAAGTTACAACTACCATAAAATACTTAAATCTGCTACACACTGACGACGGCGGAAACACGAGGTGTACAGTAAAAGTAACACAAGCAAAAGATAATAGAACATACCAACATTTAAGATTAAAGGAAAAGATACATTATTACAATACTGCTTAGCCGACATCTAATTATTATATTATAAGGTTTAGATCCCAAAGATTACGTGCTTACATAATGATTAGTAGTGACATGTGAAAACTTCATTATGCTAAGACCTTGAGGAAAAACTTACAACGATCACCCAAATGCATGAGAGAAAACGGCCAACTATGAAAATAGTTGGCGAGTATATACGTTCAGATAATAAGAAAACTCGTAAGAGAGAGTCAAAGGTTTCGGCCATCGAATAGTCCACAGCAAAGGCATTGTAAATCCACCCAGCCCAAGTTGCACCATACAAAACTTGCAACTCGTGTGTTCACAACCCATTGCACAAAAATATAGTGTGTCTAGTCAAGTGTACGATGTCATAATAGTTCACAATATAGCACCACGATATAATAATGTATGCTCCGGCAAAGCCCCTAGAATAAATAATATGCGTCCCGAACATAGTGAACGAGAGTTGGCCGACCTCTAATAGCGCTATCCATACTACCTACTAATAGGAGACTAACAATGCGAATGTACGAATCCGTACATCATACAACTATTATATACAATTAAGAACACTCCGAACACGGGAGAATTTAGATTGAAAATGCTCCGCCCCATGGGGAGACATTCTCGCCCGACCGGGAGGCTTAAGGTTGTCTCAACAAGGGAGATTTTGTACGCCCACCAATAAGGCGAGAGACTTTAGGGTTATAGCAAGCGCGGTTAAATAAGTTCAAACAAGTCATAGGTTCGTAATTAAGTTTAAGGATTTGATTTGAGTTCAAAAGTTCTAGTCAAACGAGTTCATAAAAGTAGTAATCAATTTAGTACAAGAATGGTTCATGCATTTCGCCTCAAAATATAGTAAAAGCGGTAAAAAGGGATGTGATTACCACCGTTGTAATAATTATGATGCCAAAGCTGAATACACATAAATGAGGTGCAATCTCTATCTCGCAACCCTATATGAATGATGTACCTAATATAAGTCACGAGATAATGTCATGCATGCAAACTCATATGATATCCATACCACTTGTACCTTTGAAAATAAAGTTTATCGTCGAAAATAAGTTTATAACGCCTTATCAAGTTATGATTTACTTTACAAGTACTTACGTTGAAGTGATATCCTACGATAGTCATTTAGTGATTTATTAGGAAATTATAGTTTTTCGGCCGGAATCAATATAATTTGACAATTCATGAAAGCGGCTAAATGAACCTCAAAAGCTAGTCGAAATAGTGAATATCGAAAGTGTTGGAAACAAACTCAATGGTTTTGAAAGCTCATTACATTCCATCGATGTGAAAACGACTCTCAACATGTGGTCACTAGCGATAACTAGTTTGGCTATTAAAAATATATATATATATGTGTTATACTTGTGAAGAAGTACGTTACGACAACCTTATTTAAACGCTTGTAATTTAGTCGTTATAAGTCCATTTTATGTGTTTATATGTCCTTAGCTCGTGTTAAAGTATACTAATATATTTTTAATAAATCGACTCATTTAGATAACGCTTAAGACTCATTTTTACCATTAAAAATCTGGACAGCAAGTTGTTTTTCCGGAAAATATAGTTTTCGCCGTTAAACTTGAACATAGCATAACTTCTTCGTTATAAACTGCTTTTAACCCGCTCAATGATTGACCACGTCTTTTAAAGTATATTTTCAAATATCTAGCCCAAAATATTTTATAAACTGTCGAAATTTCCAGACTTTGCAAAATGATCAGACCCTATTTTATAGTTGTTTAAAGTGATTTTTCATGTAATACTTATTCTAACCACTTCAAATCAACACCAAATCTATTCTAAACCTACCATACACCTTCTTAGGGTGTCATGGGTTCCTAAACATCATCAAAATGATAGGTTTCAAGGGATTAATTATAGGATGATATATACTAATTATAAGTACTAAAAACATTAAAAGTGGTATAAAGATACACATAAAACTTGCATGATTTCTACTAGAATGATAAAAATAACGCGTGAATATTATGAAAGAGTAAAAATGATCATGAAATGCTTACTAGTATGATGATGAGGTTTATGGAACAAGGTTTTTCCTAATTACCCTAGGTTTTTATTGCAAAACCTTAAATAAGAGTATACTAAAGTTTATAAAATAACTTGATCCTTGAAAATTCTTGAGTTTCTTCCTTGATTTGGTCTTGGCCGGTTCTAAGAGAGCAAAAATGGAGGAGAGTTTTTTATTTTTCACCTTAGTATTGTGTTAGTGTGTATAAGATAGTATATAATTAAATCAAATACATGTGGCAAGTCTAGTATGTATATGTGTTGATCTAGGTAGAAGATTTTTGTGTAAAAATGTTGTGTCATGTTCTTTTGGTCGACAAGGGGTAAGAAAAAGAAAGAGTGGTGTGTTTTGATGTCAAAATGTATTAATTGTTAAGTAAAGTGTCTAATTTGTAAGTGTAAATAGGTATTTAGGGTAGCGTTAGCTAAAAATAAATTTTAACGGAACAAATTAAAATATATCGAAGTCATAAAAATTATAAAATTACATTTCTTACAAGAATTGAGTGAAATAATAATTATCGAAGTAGTATTAAAACATTATAAATATTATATATATATATATATATATATATATATATATATATATATATATATATATATATATATATATATATATATATATATATATATATATATATATATATATATATATAGGAAGGGATCAAAAGTGATTACATTTTAAGTAGGATGGAATGTGGATATCACAAAGAATATCTAAAAAAAAATTAATTAAAAAAATATGAAAAAATTAAAAAGAAAGAGGACAACAATTTGCAGTTAATCAACAAAAAAATTCAGAAAAAAAATCATTTCATGGTTAAAAGGTACAATGATATTATGAATTTTGTTAATATCACCGTAATTATCAAGCTTTCTTAATATCACTACTAACCAAGGCTAGCCAGAGTTTCAATAAGGCTAGCAGAGTTTCACTAAGGCCAGCGTAGCTAACCAAAGCAGCGATATTAAGTTTTTTCTAATATCAAAGTAACTTTTTAGTAAAATTGTTATAATCCCAACTATTTTTACATGTTTTCTTAATATCAAAGTTATTTTTAATATCACCGTAAGTTTTCTTAATATCGTAATAAAAGCAAGCGTTGATATTAAGTAAAATTGTTAATATCACAAGAGACTCATAATATCGCTAATATCACGATAGAACTCATAATCAAAAAACAAAATTGCTCAAAAATCAAAAATTAAAAAAATGAAAGAAGATAACAATAGTAACGATCCTCGTGGAAAAGGAAAAAAAAAATCGCTTATATGGTCAATTGCTACCGTGAATTAGGCAGAGATTCGACTTTTTACAAAAGTCAAGATCGATCCGAAATGGGCTCCCAGATCCATCCGCACATCCGCACGTAATTAAAAAAACCGCACCGATCCTCTCTCTCTCTCTCTCTCTATATATATATATATATATATATATATATATATATATATATATATATATATATATAACAATTTATATACGTAATAAATTTAAAATATCTGTAAACTAATAATATAATTTTTATTGTCTTAAATGAGTATAAAAATATCGTGATAATTTTGGAAGTGTCTGATTAATTATTCAAATAAATGATTATACGATAGCTTATTTAATAAGAAATTATATGCTTAATGAAATATGCAAAATCATGCACGAACTAATACGACGATGGCATTAATGATATGTAGATAAATTAGTCTATATAAATGTCATCATGATTGTTTATGAATTCATGCCTAAACCCCTAAGGTTACGCTGACTGACATCTTGAAACCTAGTTTACTTAGAAATGATGAATAGTGAAGCATGAATAGTGATTTCTCCTAAATGAATAAAGGTTTCAGTGAATAGTAAAATTTTGAAATACGTTATCGAATATCGTATCGACTTCAAAACTATGAATAGTAACCATGAATAGTAATCTCGATGAATAGTATTCGAAATGACCGAAATCGGTAATCAGCACATAAACCCATAAAAAGGGTATATACCTATCACCATAAATCACTCTCAACCGGGCTATAATAGCAGCGCGCGGGCGTGGTACGCTGAAGCCCTTTCGCGGCAGGCGAAACTTCAAGGCTTATATGCGACACAAAGTATGACAATATTTATATATTCATATCATAATTCATATATATCTTACAAAAACACGTGGTATAATATGACTGCGCATGACGTAAGGCATAACCAAGCCTCACGCACTGCGATGCTATGAGCCTTTTAGAACAAATATGGTCTCAACCATCACAAAATTCTCGATGATTGGATTTTGCGACCACCACCATTCACCATCTTCACCACCACCATTCTCCACTATCCACTACCTCCATCACTTCTACTTCCACCAACTAATACGGTGGCGACATGTGCTGGTGGAAGCAAAGTGGTGATTACAGCCGCCCACCCATATCCAAAGGATGGTGTTAGTAATGTGGTGGATGGTGGTGGTATAAGTGATGTTAAGACGGTGATGAGTTTTGTAATTTTTTCGTGTTCAGGAGTGATATTATGTGATAGGTATAAATATTTTACGAGTTTAGATATTTTATAATAGTTGAAAGTGATTTAATGGTTAGTAGTTTAGGTATTTTATGGCGGTAGAAGTAGTGAGAAAAAGATGTTGGTGAGAAGAAGATGAAATGAATCAAAGGTTGGTTTGTAGTGATTTTATCAAAAGTACGCTAACTATTAGTAGATAAATTGAGAAAATTACAAAGTTAATCCCTTGAGATGTATTTTGTCTAACTTCACTAACGAATAGATGATTATTGTTAAAAGTTTCGATAAATATGTTTAGTGTGAAAACTATTTTGCGCCTACTTTAATTTTAAAAACGACAGAGTGACCTAAACTTATGCCTAATTTTAAAATAAGTTTTCGCTCACAACCATCAAGATGACGCCACTCTGGCTAAGTTCTAAAATTGCTTCTTAAGTTTGGCTCCGATCATTTCTATTATATTTAATGTAACCAAATTATAATTTTGATGCATTCTACTCTCTTTATACCGTTAAATGGTTATGACATGTTAGATTTTTTTCTTTTTTTTCTTTTTTTTTTTTTTTTATTTTATAATCATCACTTCTATTGTAAACAAAACCATAAGATTACAGAATTGCCTTGTCGCCAAATAACCGGTTTCCACACCTTAAGTTATATACTATTTTTTCCTAAATTATATACTATGTTTATATCATTTGTTTATTTTAACTTTTGTCATTTATTTTTCCTTAAGTTATACTTCCATTTTGTAGAAGCTAAATGTATCATGTTTATATAATTTGTTTTCATAACAATGACATATTATAAGAGTAGAGAATGATATAGCTTAACTCTATTTAATTTTAACTCAAACATTTTGGCAAAGATCCCGACGAACAGAAAATGTTTTATCCTCGCTCACAACATGATTTTGCAAAAGATTTTTGCGTCCAAGTTTTTGTGACTTACGTATTATTTCATAAAGAGTAGCCCATTACTAAGAGTACGGCACAGGGTTATACAACACATGATGGTTTTTTTTTCACCATGGAGTCCGCCATTACACGCCGATCCCTAGCTCTAGCTACTGCTCATTACTTCTGCTGTTCCATCAGATACGCTATTGGTATATTTTTTATTTTATTTTATTTTATTTTGTGGGTTGATTGTGTATTTTTATGATATGTTATAAAACTCACATACACTAATAACTGTCATTGAATATCATTACACAAGATGCTTATTGCATGCCATATTAAAGAGATCTTAGATTACATTAAAATAATACATCAATAACAATTATTGGTGTTAGTGCTCACCTATAAAGGTCCCCATTCACCACATACGGGTCGTTTAGTCATTCCCTCCTCAGTCTTTATAGGTCGATATATTATATGTTTGGCTGTAGCATTTGTGGTCCGTGAAGGTTTAATTATACTTGGTTTGGTGTTGTCGGTAATTTAAGTTGATATTACTTCAATAATTGTTAGATTTATAATTTTTAAACGCCACTTATATATTCAAGTAACTACAAAAGATGAATCAGAAATCAATTGATATATAGCGTACTTGAATAAAAAATCAACTGATAATACAACAAATTTCAACAGTGTAGGAATAAAATCAAAAGGTGATTTGCACATATGTTATGTATTTTATCATCATAATATGTTGTCTTTGCTATCAAAATTTTTATTAGTAACCTTTTCATTTTGTATGAGAAAATGGCTCGCATTGTCTACTTTATCAAAACGGACAAAGAGCGAACCAACGTCAGGCGGCACATGATAAAACATGCGCTGAAGCTTTTTTATCATGGCCAGATTGTCATTGCACAGAAAGGTGTGTGTAGCTGCAGGTGAGGAAAAAAAATAGAAAGATGAAGTTTATTTACTATTTTTTTGTTAAAACTAATTTAATAATCGCCGGTGGCTCTGGGTGAGATGATCGTGTCACATCGCCTTTTCTCTCCCATGACTGTGAACGCATCAATAATCGATTTTATTTATTTATTTATTTATTTATTTACTTTTAATCAAACATTTTAAACAACAAATTTAAATTCAAGAAATTAAAATAAACATTACAATACTAACTAAAATAAACATTACAATACTTAAACTAATAATTTAAACCTGGCTCATTGATTGTTGTTTCACTTTCATCATTCTTCGCTGTCGCCACCAAACTTGAGTTGATTGGGTTATCAGAAGATTATGCCGGTCTCCCGCTTGATACTCTCACGAGCTCAAGCTTCTCTTTTCATCTCCAAACTTTTTCCCCAACCAGACGTGACTTCTAAACCCTCCTACTCTTACCTTTTCCCCTTTTGACGGCTTCTGAATTTGAAGAAAGTTTCACAACGATTTACAAATGATTCGATGGTTCATCACCACGAGAGGAGGATGATTTCTTCCTTGATGCGCCCCGACCCATCGGTCGTGATTCTATAGTCTTCTCATCGTAATCATCAACATCTTTGACATCCAAAGGAGTTTGTTGAACCTGGTAGTAGTAACCTTGTTTTCTTCCGACTATCTGCTCGAAAGCCTGATCTCACAGCTTCTTCCAAGCATCATGACCCTTCAAAATTTCCAACACCCTCCAAGGTGAAATCATGACCGTACATCATACCAAGATTCTCAAGAAGATGTCGCCTATATCATTTTCACCACTTGATGGTTATTCTTGATATTCTCAATGATAGCGTAATAATTACCAACCCTATTACGAATCATATTCTTCCATTTGTAGTGATGGAGTCGAGGTTCGCTCTGCTCAATTTCATTTTGAAAATACTCTATCACTAACTCTCAAAAGCTGCCTCATAGCGCTTCTCGCCACAATTCTCACCTACCATTTCAAACTCCATATTCATCATTTCATCAATTTATGCATGTGTTTTGATTTTACATTAAACGTTTATTTTCTTATTAAATAAACGCTATCGTAAACATTATTTGAACATTTGATCCGACACTTCCAAAAATTTCCGATATATTTTAATACTCATATTAAGATAAAATAATATTATGAGTTTACCCGGTTTAAATTTATTTGTGTATATAAATTGTTATATTTATATAATTACGACTGCTTTCGTACTACACGATTATTATTATTTCACCAAATTTTGCAAGAAATGTATTTTATAATTTTATGACTCAATATATTTTATCTTGACCGTGAAATTTATTTTAGTTACGCCACCCTACAAGCTAAATATTTACACAAGTTACCACTCTATTCCTAATTAACAAACACATTTACTCAACATTAAACCACTTGATTATTACTAATGCATCTAGTCATAAATTTCTTCATATGTTGACCAAGCATGAGAGTCATTTACTTGCAAATATCTTCTAAGTATATTGTATTATACTTCCAAATATCTCAAAACATACAACACATTCACTTCATTTTCAAGTAAGATCAAAACTCTTTTGCTTCTCTCTCTCTCAAACCGCCAACCTCAAGATGTTAAGGAGATCATATTTTTTTTTCTAATCAAGTTTTACCTACACTAGTATCACTTTTGTTAAGGTTTTGCAATATAAACCCTAAGATTAGGAAAACCCTTTGTTCTATTAACCTCATCAAGTTACTTGTGTTTTTATTTTCATCAACAATGCCCATGAACACCTCGGAAAATGGACTCATGATCATCCATTGGACAACATCATTGGAAACCCTCTCATCGGTATCATGTGAAACAACACAACCGATGCTTATTTTCTTGGGATTACAAATTTCACAAAGTCCGGGAGGCATTTTTTATAAATCCAATCTAAATATGCAAATGAGATCTTAAAGAAATTTGATTTGATTCTAGTGACCATTGACACTCCCGTGATAAGCGTACTAAACTAGATGAGGACCACTCGAGATCATAGTGGTAAAAGCAAATCGTAGTATGATTGGATCTGATGTACCTCAGCGGTAGTAGACGACATCTTGTTCGTTGTTTGCATGTGTGCTGAATGTCGGTAAACCTGCACCAACAGCACCTTGAGGCGGTTAAGCGGGTCTTCGGTGATTCCTCGAACCATCGATATGGGACTTTGGTACGAAGAGACACCCGGTATGTCACTAATAAACCTCATGCGATCTTGATCATCCGGGATGTCAAGATACTCGATCAAGTACATGCGGAGGTGCTTTCCGGTTTGAGGTGATAAGTTTCAGGAGGTGTCTTAAAAGCAGTACGATTACACTATTTCTCTACAGGTTTGAATACATAACCATGTCATCTTGTTGTGCTCAAATCCTATGGATGAGATCCCGATTATCCGACTATGGCTTTGAATTCAACAAAATCCTCCGATTGTGATAATAAAGTGCTATTGCTCTCTCATGCAACAACGTGCAACACTCGAGAGCAAAGCACATCGACATTCGACATCATTTCATTATTAGGAGCAAGTAGAAGCGATGTGGTGGAACTATACTGTGAGGCCGGATGGGTTAGCGAACATCTTCAGCTCTTCACGAAGAACGTTTTGAGTTTATCCTTCCGCGACTTGGTCTTAAATTGTAGGAAACCTCAAACGTCTCAAAAGGAAGAAAGAAGAGGGTAAAGGTTTCCTTCGTCTATCTCTTGTATATATTTATTCAAAAAACAAAAATACAAAATTATAAACCAACAAAAGCAAAGAAAATATAAATCTTTCAAAATCCATAAAAAATTTGAAAAATTCAAAAATCTCAAAAATATTGTCTTTTTGTTATATTTTCTTGATTCGATATATATCTCTGATTCTTTTTCAATGGGTCAAAGAGTGACACGGATCTTTAGATGTTGTTGAATGTACATATATCTCTTTAAAAAAAAAAAAAAAAAAAAAAAAAAAAAAAATTGGGAGAAAGTGAAACTATTGTTTGTTAATAATTTCGGTAACCCATTTTCAAAAGAAAGAAACGAAACCATACCTTATCTTGTTTTCAAATCTCGTACTCCGATTCTATAAACAATTACTTATTATCTAATGAATAATTCTTTGAAAAATAACTTCGGGACTCTATTTTTGTAAATCATCTGGACTTAACATTTGTCAAAAAATATCTATCTCTCGATCAACAACTTATGTCATTGATTGAGGGGAGAATAATTCAATTAAACGAAAAGGTTATTTGTCATACAATTGTTTTCAAAAATAATCATGCATGTTTAATCAATGGGTTTAAAGTCTCAAATCCGATCCTTGTCGATTAAAGCGTTTTCATAATCAAGTCACTATTCTCCTTAAAGCTTTCAAAATCAATTTAAATCTACATAGATCACAAATTTTAAATGATTTGATAATTGTGATCGGGGAGAATTTGTGATTTTAATTGGATTAATCGATAATTAGGTAAATAGTTTTATAAGGATGTATATACTCCTCTTACCCACATAACATAAGCGATTTCAAATTTTCATGCACATGTTGAGGGACATCTATCTTAAACTAAAAGATTTGAAAGCGTGATCGATTTATTTCAATGTGTAGTCTTTTTCCTAATATATACCAAAACATATTGATATCTATACACATATTGAGGGAGAAACTATTTTGAAAACCACATTCTTTATATAACTACTCTTAGATGCAAGCCAACCTCTAAGATGAAAATTATTTCTATTACAAAATGATGCTTGATGCAAATGTTGAGGGGCTCTTGTTTAAAATATAAAAACAATTGAGTACAAAATGCTTTGATAATATATCACATGTATGGATTGATTTTCAAATAGTTTTCAATTGGTTCCAATGGCGGATGAACGATACCGAATAGACCGACCCAACTTTTGCTTTATGTATGGTGATATAAGGGCCGATAAGGTTAGGTATTTGTTCTCATGATCCGCGAAGCGGAGGATCTACCTGAGACAATCCACTAGATAGTGTAGAAAGTCAATGGGTATATTAAAGGAAAAGTGAGATATGGGAAGAGTGCGGATTTGGCGAGCTAATCTTGGAATAAACCCAACAAGGTTCTAGTTATGAGTCTGGTAAGCCTTGAAGAGTTGAAGAATGAAAAAATTGAATGAGAAAAGGGTGAAACAAATAGCCCTCGATTATTCAACCTTAGAGTGATCTGGGGTTGATTCATATCTCGGTGGTTACCAAGGTAACATCGGTATTGAAGACAAGGCGTCATGGACGATGGCATTTGCACTTCAACTTCCCAAACCACTCAAGTTCCTCTTAAAAGGACTTGTTTCATTCTCATGGGGCAAGCGTTATCTATCGACTTTCTCTTAGAGTTTGTTGATATTGAAGAGAGACCTACTCCACTAGTCTCCAGACATAGGATCAAATATGCACAATTGAGTCTAGAGCCACGGAGATCATCTATAAATCTCATTAGGACACTTTCAATGAGAACTCTCACATTTCACACGATGTGGAAGAGATTATATCTTGAGTCCTCGCATTATCCTTGTGGTATTGCGGAACATCGGTGATATGCAAACATATTCCCAATGAAGATGGAAAGCCTTGCAGGCCGACATCTAACAAGCTCACGGTGGGTGGCATGTGAGATCTATTCAATAGATCAACCATGTGACAAGCGAGCAGAAACAATGAAGGCGATTCAATCCTTTGAATCAATCACAGTTCAGTTATGGATTAGCGGATACCTTTGAAAAACCGATCGTTGTGCTTAAAAATCTTTTCTTTAGCGCATGTTGTGTACAAATATTTCATAATAAAGGTGTTTATGATTGATAATTGATTTTCATTAAAACCTTCGTTGTATTGCAAAAATAATTTCTATTGAGGCGATGCACGATTGTTTTTCAAATCTCTTTCATCGATCGGTGAATCTCTGACCATTTGGTTCAGCTCATTCCGTGTTGTCTTCTTTGAGCGTTCGGTTTGAGAGCGACTAGGCATTCTTGAAACCTGTCGAGAAATTCTTGGAATTGTACGCGATCGCGTGCGGTACTTGTCTTGATCAGCGGAGGGAACCGGGCGTGTACCTCGATTCAACGAAAGTGATCAAAGACAGCTTTGTGCGCTTTATTGCTAACATTTTTACTCTGATGCATGCGGCGTTGTAGTCGATCGAATGAAGCGGTCAATCAATAGCCGCATGCTCACAATACATTCATTTCTAAAGAAATCATGATAAGTGCATAAATGATTACGATAATTTCCTCCATGCTTCGTTGCTACCAATATCATGAATCAGCGAAAGCTTCTACGATGAGAATATATCATGATCGAGAATGTGAGCATGTCGGTCGAAATGTCACAACATCATATAATACCAACACTACAATGGAAGAGTCGAGATGTATTATGGTGATGATCTGGTGGCTCAGAAACTCATTATCACGTGGATCGGTAAAGACCTCCGCTTGGATTAACCAAACATAATGTGAAGAATCAATATTACGAGCTTGAGCAAGTACTACATCAAGAATGCAAGAACAATTTTTAATGTAATATCTGTTTGTATTCAATGTAATTTTAATGTGTGTTTGAGGTGACCTCCACAGGGAGATTATTAGGATTTAGTAAATCAGGTTATTAAAGAGTCGGTCGCTCAAGTATATGTGTAATCGTTAAAAGTGATTAAGTAGATTATTATAAGTTAAGTAGTATTTAGTTTAAATAACACCGTGGAGGACGGACGGTCTTTACCCATCATATATCCGATCATGACCCGTTAGGTGACGATTGTGTAAAGACTATAAATACTCTCTACCTTCACAGTAGAGAGTTGGAAACTCATAATAATCTTTCATTTTCTCTCACTAAGTTAAAACTATCTAACCCTTTCAGAAACTCATCTTATGTCGCCTCTTGTGTTAAATGATTTGATGTGTATGTGAAATCGATATATATTCGTATTACGGCTCAAAAGTCAATAAAGTCAACATTAGTTTAAGGAATTCAAGATTCAAGAAATGGTTATTTGTAGTATAGATGTACGCGTACACAAACTTGTTTAGAACATATCAGATTACAAGTTAATACATTCAAAAGTTTCAAATATAGAAATTCTTTTTATCTCACCATATATAATATACCGAAAGTCAAAAGTCATTTGCCAAATTATGAAAACTATTAACTCAGATATGAAACTTTTCGTGACTCATTAACATGAAATGTTCGACTCAAAGTCAATAAAGTCAACATTAAGTTTAAGAAATTCAAGATTCAAGAAATGGTTATATGTAGTATGAATCACATAACACAAACTTGTTTAGAACATATCAGAAGCTGAAAGTTAATACATTCAAAAGTTTTAAATATAATTCTTTTTATCTCATCATATATAATAGACCAACAGTCGAAAGTCATTTGCCAAATTATAATAACTATTAACTTAGATATGAAACTTTTCGTGACTCATTAATATGAAATATTCGGCTTAAAAGTCAACAAAGTCAACATTAAGTTTAAGGAATTCAAGATTCAAAAAATGGTTATATGTAGTATAGATACGTGTACACAAACTTGTTTAGAACATATCAGAAGCGATGACAAAATTGCTTGTATACATTAAAATCTTACACATACGTTGTCTCAAAGAAAGGTACTCCTTAGTAAATTGAATATAAATGTAGATGCGATAAATAAGCGAGTCGTCTTTGAACCATGACATTCTAATATAGTGGTTCAAATAACATCCGACTAAATGTTTGGTTTGATGACGAGGTATTCGTTATTACATGTAGAGACGTTTATCCCCGTCGTCCCTTCACGTGCTTAAATTTTGGAGAAAATATAAATGTGTACACGGCCACTTTCCTCTCCTCCGTCGAAGTAAAGACCTTAAATATGAAATAATTTTGTTCACATATCACACACTCTATAAGAAAATCTTCATTTTCGTTGGTTGACAGACAATTATTACACTTCTTCAACTGGACCGGACCGAGGGTGCTACTACTTGAACCCTTGTAAATCTTGACATTTGCAGTTACTTCTGCTACCACTAGTTTAGTCAAAAACAATCCTGCCACGGCTGATACCATAAGCATGGTGAAAACCGGCGCTCAGCTCTGAGTTGAAATGTAGCGGTTAGGACAGGTCCAATTGCAGCACCAATTGATCCTGTCCCATCAATGATGCGGTGACTGTTGCTAGCGCTTTAGAGTTGCCTTTAAAGACTTGTGAGTCCTAGATCAGCTGAGACTGCAGTTGTAATGAGAGCATAAGGCCGTTGACAAACATCCCAATGACCATCATGAGAATGCGTTTACGGGCATTGAAATATGTCCATAACTTCTATATAGGTATAGGCTGGAATCGCACAATAGGTGAAGCTTGCTGCTGTAATATGCTGACATCTAGCCGGTCAGAGATGTGACGGCTGATTCTCCACAACACCTCCTACATCAAACATTGTAGATAAGTTCCCAGCCGCCTCGTTTGATAAGTACTCCCCATTAATAGCTGCAAATATCAAAACAGAATTAGTTTGGAATCGCTTCACAACAATGCAATAAGTAGATAAACACTTAAAACTGATAAAACGCACCTGTGTGACTAATAAAAAAAATGGAAGCCAATAGAGAAACGTATAAACAACCAATTTTGCGAAAAACAGACAAAATGCAAAAGAGCAACCCGGGTATTCTCAAGCCTCTAGAAACCCGACAGCTGAGCCTTTCTCGTTATCTGTCTTTGAGCTTAATAAAGGCTCGATTACTCCTTGCTTGGTAAAGTCCTGTTCATCTTCATCTTTATCACTCCAACCGATTCAGGATCAACAGGCAAGAACATAAAACCACGATACCAATAACCACACTATCAAACCAGGAACCACCATAGACCAACCCCAACCATATTTCAAGAAATAAGCAGCGACCAACGAGCCAGTAATGTTCCCAACAGACGTATGCGTTCCAAATCCCCATTATAAGCCCCTCTTACTCTTTCCAAACCAATTCCTACACACCACTACAGAAGGCCGCAGTCGATTGAAACAACCCGGCTATCATTTGAACTATCAAATAGTAGTAAAACACATGAATGTTTGCCAATATCAACACCGAACAACGAAGTAAATACACCAGTTCCCACCATCCCAATAGTCAAAAGATCCTTAAGTTCATTCTATCACCAATATGTCCCGAAAAGAACATACCAATAGCGTACACAAATAAAAACATAGTCAAGATCACCAAGCAATGCTGTCCCATTTGATCCATTAAACGGTGCCCAACCACTTCCTAGAACCCATGAAAGTATATTAGATTGTCATAAAAGGCCGACTCGAGGTGTCGTCTGCTGTTTGAGGTCAAGCGCACTTTGATAATGCTGGTGGTTTACGAAGCGTGGTAGCTTGCATATGCTAGAAATGTGACTATTAGAACAATGGCTTGATGGGACTTGAATGTAATGTTTGATTTTTGCGCTCTCTACCAATCTGATTCCTGGTGGCTTTGTGTTCTTTCGTTCTGGTTCAAAGTCGAACCATTGATGAATTACTAGCTACTTTGAAGCTTCAACAATTCTTTTCCTCTTTTTATTGTCAAGATAACCAGGCTGCAAAATAAGTTCAAACATATAAAGTTAGATAATAACATATGGATTTATTAATCAACCATAATATAAGCTACAAATTTTGTCAAGATTAGATGTTAACTACATATTATAATGAGTTTACAAGATTCAATAACTCAACATATGCATCTACCTTAGCCTACATACATAAAATAATCATGACATGCACAAAATTATTTATACAAGACAAAAAGCCCAACAAATTACAGTTATTCGATAACATCAAATTATTCAGAACATCTTTGAATACTAAATTCAATGAAAAAGATCAAGATGATATATAATGGGGATCTTAATAATTCATAAATTTACATCTTCTATGAAAATCAGGTTACTTGCCTTAAAAAGAATCTAACAAATATTTATTATAAAAGTAACCAAAAGTATTACGCTACAACTGTATTGATGCTCGTTAATTATCCAAGGTTTCATCGAATATCTTTTGCACAATATTCATTAATAAATTTATGGTTTTCATTATGATCAAGTGTAATATCTAAGTAAACTAAAAGTGGTAGTTAGAAGATACTGAAACAGAAAACAAATGTAACGACATATCTAAATTTAGTATAAACTAGAACCTACGTACCTGATGATGTATTATAGTATCAGAAAAAAGCTTCAAAAATGTATGTGTAACAAGAGTGGATCTGTTTGATGTTCTTGTTGTTGTTTGAGGTTGTTGACGTATGCGTTACTCTATATCTTCTGGTTTTGCTGTGGTTATCGTTGCCAGAATAATGTCCTATTTTATAGATGAACCTTCTTATAAATTTTATATATTCAATTACTAAATTGCCTTTTTCTTTTCTTATATGTTTTTTTATCACTTTTTAGTGGGTTGAGTTGATATGACTATACTACCCTCTAACACATCCGCAATTGGTCTTTTATTTTCAAAAACTAAAATAGGAAAAGAAAAAATAATAATACACATAACGATAAGTTTTGGCTCAAGTGTGCAATAAAAGTGTAAAACAGACCATGTTTGAGTTAGATCTTATTGATAATTTATAATGTAAAATTTTGACAAAAATGAATAATTGATATTCACTGATTGTACTCTTAACCATAAAGACAATATTAATTATTAACCATTATATTTGTACTTAGTGCAATGAATCATGCAATTACTTGTAACTCTTAGCTAATGAATGTTGTTTGTTAAACTTTTAGATTATAACTTTAGAGTAAAGCTATAGCGTTAATGTGATTTGTCGAGTTTTTCTTTTGAAACGTTTGTGATGATTGTTCTTAGGTTTGTAAAGGTAAACAACAATACAATTTTAGAGACTATGATGTAATTTTTCTTCATTATCTTTTAAAAGTCGAACACGCATCTTGATAAAACTCTCAAACACCATTTTATTCATTTACATATTCATCTTTTCACTTTCTACTACATATCAACGTAATCTTCCAACCTCACTTAAACCACTTTTCATAAAAACAACACAAGTTACAACTACCATAAATACTTAAAAGCTTTGTCACACCCGGCGACGGTGAAAACCGAGTGTGAGAAAAAGTAACACAAGCGAGATAATAGAACATCTACAACATTTAAGATTAAAGGAAAGATACATTATTACAATACACGTTTGGCAGAGCATTCGGCAATTATATTATAAGGTTTAGATCCCAAAGATTCGTTTTACATAATGATTAGTAGTGACATGAAAACTTCATTATGCTAAGACCTTGAGGAAAAACTTACAAGCGATGCCTAAAATGCATGAGAGAAAGCGGGTCAACTATGAAAATAGTTGGTGAGTATATCGTTTTTATAATAAGAAAACTTCTATAAGAGAGTCAAAGGTTTGGTCATCGAGAATAGTCCACAAAGCAAAGGCATTGTAAATCATGGGTTCAGAGTTCCGCCGTACAAAACTTGCAACTTTGTGTGTTCCTGACCCATTGCATAAAATATAGTGTGTCAGTAGTCAAGTGTGCGATGTCATAATAGTTCACAATATAGCACCGTAATATAATAATGTATGCTGGCAAAGCCCTGGAATAAATAATATGCGTCCGTAACATAGTGAGCGAGAGGTTGGCCGACCTCAATAGCGTGCTATCCATACTACCTACTAATAGGAGACTAACAATGCGAATGTCGAGCGGTGCATCATACAACTAATATATACAATTAAGAACACTCCAGACATGGGAGAATTTAGATTGAAAATGCTCCGGTTCCGTAGGGAGAGATTACTCTTCCGGACCGGGAGGCTTAAGGTTGCTCGAACAAGGGAGATTTTATGCGCTCCACCAATAAGGCGAGAGACTTTTAGGGTTATAGCAAGTCGGTTAAATAAGTTCAAACAAGTCATAGGTTAGTAATTAAGTTTAAGGATTTGATTTGAGTTCAAAGTTCTAGTCAAGCGAGTTCATAAAAGTAGTAATCAATTTGGTACAAGAATGGTTCATGCATTTCGCCCAAAAATAGTAAAAGCGGTAAAAAGGATGTGATTACTCACTGTTGCAATAATTATGATGCCTTAGTGAATACATAAATGAGGTGCAATCTCTATCTCGCAACCCTATATGAATGATGTCTTCTAATATAAGTCGCGAGATAATGTCATGCATGCAAACTCATATGATATCCATACCGCATGCGCTTTGAAAATAAAGTTTATCGTAGAAAATAAGTTTATAACGTCTTATCAAGTTATGATTTACTTTACAAGTACTTACGTTGGTGATATCCTCACGATAGTCATTTAGTGATTTATTAGGAAATTATAGTTTTTCGTAAATCAATATAATTTGACAATTCATGAAAGTGGCTAAATGACCTCGAAAAAGCTGAGTCGTAAAATAGTGAATATCGGTGTTGGAAACAAACTCAATGGTTTTGGAAAGCTTGTCACATTCTATCGATGTGACGACTCTCCAACATGGTCACTAGCGACAACTAGTTTGGCTATTAAAAATATATATATATGTGTTATACTTGTGAAAGTAGTTACGACAACCTTATTTAACAACGTAATTTAGTCGTTATAAGTACATTTTCTATGTTTTATATGTCCTTAACCGTGTTAAAGTATACTAATATATTTTAATAAATCGACTCATTTAGATAGCAGCTTAAGACTCATTTTTACCATTAAAAATCTGGACAGCAAGTTGTTTTTAGGAAAATATAGTTTTAGATCGTTAAACTTGAACATAGCATAACTTCTTCGTTATAAATCCGTTTTAACCCGTTCAGCGACCACGGTTTCGTTTTAAAGTATATTTTCTAAATATCTAGCCCAAAATATTTTATAAACTGTCGAAATTTCCAGACTTTGCAAAATGATCAGACCCTATTTTATAGTTGTCGAAAGTGATTTTCTTGCGTAATACTTATTCTAACCACTTCAAATCAACACCGAATCTATTCTAAACCTACCATACACCTTCTTAGGGTGTCATGGGTTCCTAAACATCATCAAAAATGATAGGTTTCAAGGGATTAATTATAGGATGATATATACTAATTATAAGTACTAAAAACATTAAAAGTGGTATAAAGATACACATAAAACTTGCATGATTTCTACTAGAATGATAAAAATAACGCGTGAATATTATGAAAGAGTAAAAATGATCATGAAATGCTTCTAGTATGATGATGAGGTTTATGGAACAAGGTTTTTCACAAATTACTGCAGGTTTTATTGCAAAACCTTAAATAAGAGTATACTAAAGTTTATAAAATAACTTGATCCTTGAAAATTCTTGAGTTTCTTCCTTGATTTGGTCTTGGCGGTTCTAAGAGAGCAAAATGGAGGAGGTTTTATTTTTCATTAGTATTGTGTTAGTGTGTATAAGATAGTATATAATTAAATCAAATACATGTGGCAAGTCTAGTATATATGTGTTGATCTAGGTAGAAGATTTTGTGTAAAATGTTGTGTCATGTTCTTTTAGTTTGAGCAAGGGGTAAGAAAAAGAAAGAGTGGTGTGTTTTGATGTCAAAATATTAATTGTTAAGTAAAGTGTCTAATTTGTAGTGTAAATAGGTATTTAGGTGGCGTTAGCTAAAATAAATTTTAGACGGAACAAATTAAAATATATCAGTCATAAAATTATAAAATTACATTTCTTACAATTGGGTGGAAATAATAATAATATCGAGTAGTATTCTACGACTAGTCATAAATATTATATATATATATATATATATATATATATATATATATATATATATATATATATATATATATATATATATATATATATATATATATATATATATATATATATATATATAGGAAGGGATCGGGGTGCGGATTACATTTTAAGTAGGGATGGTGCGGATAATATCGTGGTAACATTCAAAAAAATTAATTAAAAAAAAATATGAAAAATTAAAAAGAAAGAGGACAACAATTTATTAGAATATTTGAAAAAAATTAGAGAAAAAAATCATTTCATGGTTAAAAGGTACAATGATATTATGAATTTTGTTAATATCGTATTATCGAACTTTCTTAATATCACTCTAAGCTAAATTTGTGATGGTTTCAATAAGGCTAGCGATGGTTTCACTAAGGCTAGCGATAGTTCTAATAGCGGTGATATTAAGTTTTTTAATATCAAAGTAACTTTTTAAGTAAAATTGTTATAATCGAGTTACTTTTACATGTTTTCTTAATATCAAAGTTATTTTTAATATCACGTAAGTTTTCTTAATATATAATAAAAAGGCGGTGATATTAAGTAAAATTGTTAATATCACAAGATGGGACTCATAATATCGTTAATATCACGATAGAACTCATAATCAAAAAAAGCAAAAATTGCTAGGAAAAATCGAAAAATTAAAATGAAAGAAGACATGATAAATAACGATCCCTAAAGGAAAAAAATTAAAAAATGGCTTTACGTAGTCGATTCTACTGAAATTAGTGTAGGATCTTGACTTTTTAAAAGTCAAGATCGAATACGAAATGGTGATCCCGGATCCATCCACATTGCATGAATTAAAAAATCATGCACGATCCTCTCTCTCTCTCTATATATATATATATATATATATATATATATATATATATATATATATATATATATATAACAATTTATATACGAGAATAAATTTAAAATATCGAATTAAACTAATAATATAATTTTATTGTCTGTAAAATGAGTATAAAAATATATCGGGATAATTTTGGAAGTGTCGGATTAATTATTCAAAATAAATGATTATACGATAAGCGTTTATTTAATAAATTATCGTTTAATGAAATATGCAAAATCATGCATGAACTAATATGGCGATGGCGTTACTGATGATATATGGTAAATCAAGTACATATAAAATGTCATCGATGATTGTTTATGAATTACATGACTAAACCCACAAGGTTCTGTGATTTGATACTTGTAAACCTAGTTTACGAAATGATGAATAGTGAAGCATGAATAGTGATTTTCTCCAGGAAATGAATAGTGTTTAAGTGAATAGTAAAATTTTGAAATACGTTATCGAATATCGGATCGACTTCAAAAACTATGAATAGTAACCGATGAATAGTAAATTCCCGAGATGAATAGTAAATTTGAGAAATGACCAGAAATTGAGAATTGTGACATAAACCCATAAAAAGGGCATATACCTATCACCATAAATCACTCTCAACCAAGGTTATAAATAGCGTGAGGCGTGGCGTGGCGCGTGGCAAAACTCAGCCACTCATGACAAAGGCGAAACTTTTGGCGTTTATAAGGCGACACAAAGTATGACAATATTTATATATTCATATCATAATTCATATATATCGAGTTTACAAAAACACGTGGCATAAGGCGACATGGCGGCATGGCGTGGCGGCATAACCAAGCCTCGCACCATGCGATGACTGCGAGCCTTTTTAGAACAATATGTCTCAACCATACAAAATTTCGATGTTGGTTGTGACCACCACCATTCACCATCTTCCCACCATTCTCCACCATCACTACACTCCATCGCCTTCACTTCCACCAACTAATGGTGGCGTATTCGTGGTGGAGGTAGCTAATAGTGGTGATTACAGCCGTCCACCGCATATCGAAGAGATGGTGTTAGTAATGTGGTGGATGGTGGTGGTATAAGTGATAAGAAGAAGAGCGGTGATGAGTTTTGTAATTTTTTCGTGTTTGGGTGATATTATAGTGATAGGTATAAATATTTTCGAGTTTAGATATTTTATAATAGTTGAAAGTGATTTAATGGTTAGTAGTTTAGGTATTTTATGGTGGTAGCAGTAGTGAGAAAAAGATGTTGGTGAGAAGAAGATGAAATGAATCAAAGGTTGGTCGGTAGTGATTTTATCAAAAGTACGTTTAACTATTAGTAGATAACGAGAGAAAATTGATTTAATCCCTTGAGATGTATTTTGTCTAACTTCTACTAACGAATAGATGATTATTGTTAAAAGTTTCGACAAATATGTTTAGTGTGAAAACTATTTTGCGACTACTTTAATTTTAGAAAAATGATAGAGGACGCAAAACATATGCTAATTTTAAAATAAGTGGAATTCTTTGTCTCACAACCATCAAGATGATCTTGGCTTGGTTTGGAAGCTTTAAGGTAAATGGTTTAGATGGCTCCGTATCATTTCTATTATATTTAATGTAACCAAATTATAATTTTGATGCATTCTACTCTCTTTATACCGCTGTTAAAATGGTTATGACATGTTAGATTTTTTTTCTTTTCTTTTTTTTCTTTTTTTTTTTTTTTTTATTATGATAATCATCACTTCGTTAAACAAAACCATAAGATTACAGAAATTAGTGGGGGCTGTGAAATAATCGGTGAGCCACACCTTAAGTTATATACTATTTTTTCCTAAATTATATACTATGTTTATATCATTTGTTTATTTTAACTTTTGTCATTTATTTTCCCCTTAAGTTATACTTCCATTTTGTGAAGCTAAATGTATCATGTTTATATAATTTGTTTTCATAACAATGACATATTATAGTAGTAGAGAAACGATAGTAGCTTAAACTGGCTTAGCGCAAAAGTGGACGCAAAATATTGGCAAGATCACGACGAGGTTGTAAAATAAGTGGTCCCTCGCTACCATCGAATTTTGCAAAGTATTTTTAGGTCCAAGTTTTAGACTTATGTATTATTTCTCATAGTAGTAAGCTTCCATTACTAAAAGAGTACGGTACAGGGGTTATACAACACATGATGGTTTTTTTTCGCCTAATGGAGCCGTCATTACACGCGATCCTGCAGCGTCTCTAGCGCCGTTCATTACTTCGTTGCTCCATCAGCATACGCTATTGGTATATTTTTTTATTTTATTTTATTTTATTTTGTGGGTTGATTGTGGTATTTTTATGATATGTTATAAAACTCACATACACTAATACTAACTGTCATTGAATATTATTCAAGGAAGATGTTTTTACCGTTAAGGTGTTATTAAAGAGATCTTGGATATACATTAAAATAATACATCGATAACAATTATTGGTGTTGTGGTTTCACCTATAAGGTCCCCATTCACCACATACGGGTCGTTTAGTCAGCTCCTCAGTCTTTATAGGTCGATATATTATATGTTTGGCTGTAGCATTTGTGGTCCGTGGAAGGTTTAATTATACTTGGTTTGGTGTTGTCGGTAATTTAAGTTGATATTACTTCAATAATTGTTAGATTTATAATTTTTAAACGCCACTTATATATTCAAGTAACTACAAAGATGAATCAGAAATCAATTGATATATAGCGTACTTGAATAAAAATCAACTGATAATACAACAAATTTCAACAGTGTAGAATAAAATCGTGAAAAGGTGATTTGCCACATATGTTATGTATTTTATCATCATAATATGTTGTCTTTGCTATCAAAATTTTTATTAGTAACCTTTTTCATTTTGTATGAGAAAATGGCTCAAGCATTGTCTACTTTATCAAAACGGACAAAGAAGCCAAAGCGCCGTTGCCGGCGGCGTTGATATATAAACATGCGTTGAAGCTTTTTATTATGTTGTATTTGTGTTTGTCAGGTGTAAAGTGTGTGTGCACTGCGATGTGGTGAGGAAAAAAGAGATAGAAAGATGAAGTTTATTTACTATTTTTTTGTTAAAACTAAATTTAATAAGCGCCGGTGGCTCTAGTAGATGATCGGTGTCGTCATCGCTTTTCTACTCCCATGACTGGAATGTCATGATCGATGACCGATTTTATTTATTTATTTATTTATTTATTTACTTTTTAATCAAACATTTTAAACAACAAATTTAAATTCAGTAAAATTAAAATAAACATTACAATACTAAACTAAAATAAACATTACAATACTTAAACTAATAATTTAAACCGTAGCGTTCATTGATTGTTGTTTTGACTTTCATCAATTCTTCTAGTTGTCGTCCGGTCAAACTTGAGTTGATTGGGTTATTGTGAAGAATTATTAGGTCTCCCGTTTGATACTCGTAGGCTCAAGTTTCTCTTTTCATCTCCAACTCTTTTTCCCTCAACCTTATAATAGCTTCTAAACCCTCCTTACCTTACCTTTTCCCCTTTGACGGCTTCTTGAATTTGAAGAAAGTTTTGTGACGATTTTACAAATGATTCTCGATGGTTCATCACCACGAGAGGAGGATGATTTCTTCCTTGATGCGTCCCGACCCTCGGTCGTGATTCTATAGCTCTGCCACCGTCATCGTGAATCATCAACATCTTTGACATCCAAAGGAGTTTGGGTTGAACCAGGTAGTGGTAGAACCCTTTGTTTTCTTCCGCTATTACGTTTTGGGAAAGCATCTCACGATTCTTCCAAGCATCATGACCACTTCAAAATTTCCAACACTCCTCCAAGGTGAAATCATGACCGTACATCATACGGTATTCTCTAAGAGCTTTTGAAGTGTCGTACATATCATTTTCACCACTTGATGGTTATTCTTGATATTCTCAATGATAGCGCAATAATTACCAACCCTATTACGAATCATATTCTTCCATTTGGTAGTGATGGAGTCGTAGGTTCTGTCTAAGCCAATTTCATTTTGAAAATACTCTATCACTAACTCTCAAAAGCGGTGCCTGTTAAAGGCGTTTCTGTCACAATTCTCAATTTCAGGTCATTTCTCAAACTCCATATTCATCATTTCATATCAATTTATGCATGTGTTTTGCATTTTACATTAAACGTTTATTTTCTTATTAAATAATTGTTGCTCATCGTAAACATTATTTGAACATTTGATCCGACACTTCAAAAATTTCCGATATATTTTAATACTCATATTAAGATTATAAAAATAATATTATGAGTTTACCCGGTGTTTTAAATTTATTTGGTATATAAATTGTTATATTTATATAATTACATTTGTTTTAAGTAAATACTACGATTATTATTATTTCACTCAAATTTTGCAAGAAATGTATTTTATAATTTTATGACCTCAATATATTTTATCTTGACCCGTGAAAATTTATTTTTAGTTAACTACCCTACAAGCTCAAATATTTACACAAGTTACCACTTATTCTAATTAACAACACATTTACTCAACATTAAACCACTTGATTATTACTTAATGCATCTAGTCATAAATTTCTTCATATGTCGACCAAGCATGAGGTGAGTCATTTACTTGCCAAATATCTTCTAAGTATATTGTATTATACTTCCAAATATCTCAAAAACATACAACACATTCACTTCATTTTCTCAAGTAAGATCAAAACTCTTTTTGCTTCCTCTCTTCTCTCTCAAAACCGGCCAACCTCAAGGACAAGAAGGAGATCATATTTTTTTTTTCTCTAATCAAGTTTTACCTACACTAGTATCACTCTTGTTAAGGTTTTGCAATATAAACCTTGGGTGATTAGGAAAACCCCTTTGTTCTATTAACCTCATCAAGTTACTTGTAAGCTTTTTATTTTCATCATCATATTTCATATTCATTCTCATATTCATTTCATCATTATTGAGAAAACATGCAAGTCTTATGATGTTTGTACCACTTTTTCATTGATTTTTAAGAGTTATGAATATATAAGTCATCCTATAATTACTCCTTGTTATATATTATTTTTGGTGATGTCTAGGAACCCATGACACCCTAAGAAGGTGTATGGTAGGATTAGAATAGCCCGGAGTTGTTTTGAATGGGTTAGAATAGGTTTGGCCGCGAGAAAAACTCATTTCGACAAGTTTGCAAAAGGGTCTGTCCTTATTTTGAAAATCTGGAAAATCCGACGTAGTTAAATATTTTGGCCTAGATATTTGGAAAATATACTTTAAAACGCAGCGTGGCCGCTTGAGCGGATTAAGCGGAGCTATAACGAAGAAGTTATGAATTTTCAAGTTAAGCTGAAAACTATAAATTATGGAAATTTCAACGTATTTACGTATATTTGTACGTACAGTCAAAAATGAGTCTTAAGCGTTATAAATTGTGTCGACTTATCAAAAATATATTAGTATGCTTTGATACGAATCGAAGGACATATAAAAAGTAGAAAAGCAGTTGTAACGATTAAATTATACGTTTTCACAAAGTTTCATGTAACTTTATTATATAAGAAAACTATATTAATTCTAATAGGCAAGTATTACGTCAAACTAGTCACCATGTTGGAGGCGTTTTAACATTAATGTAGAACTCTTTATAAAGTGATGTCTTCTAGTAAAAGTAAGTTCGCCAAGCATATTTTCCAAAATGTCCGACCGTTTGTCTAGCGGAGTTATAACGAATAACATACGGTCACTTACACTTGGCCGAAAACCACCCTTAAACTATATTTTTCTTTGTGATCGAGACCTCTAGGATGGAAACTTAAATACTAAAACTTTGAGATAATGATACAAGCTTTCCAAAAGCTGTTGGGTTCGTTTCCTAACACTCGATGTGCACCATTTTGCGACTATCGTGGGAGGTTGTTTCAACGTAACTACTTGTAAAAGTATTTTAATCTGACGGGATGTCATAAACATATATTTTGACGATAAACATTATTTCCAAAAGCATTACAGTGGTATGGATATCATATGAGTTTGCTGCGACATTGTTTCACGACTTATATTAGAGTATATCATTCATTTTAGGTCGCGGATAGTTTAGAGCCTCATTTTCGTGCACTTCATTTTGTTAGCATATCAATCATACCGGTGAGTTTTCATAGCCCCACTTTCTATTAATTGTTTACAAACTTTTGGGGAGATACATGCTCAGTACTTGCTTTTACAAATCTAGGATACTCAAAACATTTACACTTTTATGCTACGCTATACTTTTTATACTTGATTGCATTATACTTGATTGTGTTATACTAAACTTGAAAGTCTCCTTGGATAACACACGCATTGGGTTTCGGAGATGAAGTGGAACCAATGCTATTACTTTCCTTGTGAGTTCATACCCCGCTTTTACTCGTTTAAATTCTTATAAACTATTTGGGACAAGATACATACTTATTTATCCAAACATTTAAACTCTTTTGCCAAACAACATTACTTATACTCTAGACTTGGTGCGTGTAGTGATTAAACTTAAACAAACATCCCATCATTTATATGTTGGAAGGCCATTTATTTGGATACTGACCAGCGTGGTCGTTGGAGGAACATCCCAATATCTATATGTTGGAAGGCCATTTTATGGATACACCCAGCGTGAGTCGTTGGAGGAACATCCCAACACAGTGTTGGAAGACCCTAATGGTGACATTTATACTTTAACTACCTTGTCGCATATTCATGATTGTCATTCTATTTTGGCGATGGGTTGTAAACACACAGTTGCAAGTTTTGTATGGGGAACTTGGGCCGAGTGGATTCTGATGCCTTTGCTTTGTGAACTATTGGTTCGCTCCCAAACGTCAAGTTTATCACACAAGCTAACCACTTGTGAATGGTCAACCGTAATAAACTTCAAACAAGCTCGAAATAAATACAATTAAGATCGGGAGGAATATAGTGGATTCACGGGTCGTTAAGTCCACGGAGGATGAATGGTGTTTGAACAAATTGATTTCGAATAATCACTAAGGATAGTGATCGATAAGGATTTTGGATTATTTATACCTAAAGAAAAAGTTTTGTAAATTACGAGGGCTTAAATGCAAATTAAAGAAAATTAAAAGCTAAAATATATTAAATAAACGCTATCACTATTTTTAAAATGATGTTTTCTAGATTTATAAAACAAAATAACTTAAATAAACTATTTTAATTAAAATGTAAACCTATATTATCTAAAAGCGTGACTTAAAATGAAAGCGTGCGTTATATGTAAAAATTACTTGAGTGCATAAGTAAAACATGAAATTTGTGAAATAAAAGTTCTACAGTGTAAAAACAATTTTCTTACTTACTATATGACAAAAGAAAATTTTAGAAAAAAGATTTATATTTTTTGACTTTTATATTTTTATTATGAATTAAATACTATTTTGAACTAAATAAAGGATTAAAAATACTAAAACTATTTAGAAATATCGAAACTTTTTTGTAAAATACTTTATACTAATACAAAGCTAAGAAAAATATAAAGGTATGACAACTTATTTAAATAAGCTAGAAATAAGCTAAAAAGCTCGAATAAGCTAAAAAGACACAAAAGGGTTAAGTATTAGATAGTGCAAACCATAACGGTCAAAGACCCAGTGAGTTGATATGGTGTGTGTGTGGTGGTGGGTGGCGATGTTCGAATCCCAACAAGGGCTTTTGCAAACTTTTTATTTTTGATTTTTTCTTTTACAAACTTATTAAGCACCTTTGAAATAAGCAAATTATAAAACTACAACTTTTCTAAAACCACTAATAAGCTCGGTTTGAGCTTATTATTTCAATGATTAAGCTAGAAATTGAATAAGACCAAAGTTAAGCCAAAATGAGCATAAGCTAATAAATAAGCACAAGTGAATCGAAAATAAGCTAAGAAACTTGTAATAGCTAATATGACAAGCTGGAAAAGCAAATTAACTAAGAATTAAGCCTTTGAATAAGCTTCAAATAAGCACAAGCTTAAAGCGGTACACATGACACTTTTTGGGTTACTAGGCACTTTTAAGCTAACTTTTAAGCAATCGTAATAAGCTAGAAAATGAAAATAAACACTTTGGGACTAACAAGTTAACCAAATAAGTGTCCAAAAGCTAAAGCTCTCACGTGGTGTTGGCTAATGAGCTTATGGTGAGCTTGAGAAAAAGCGATAAACCACCTGAATAATGACCGAGTGTATCTTGAGTGTTTTGGACAAAATATAGTGATTGCGATACTATCAAATAAGCTAGAAAATTGAAAATAAGCACTAGACTAGAGACGGCCGGTTAGCTTTCCAAAAGCTAAGGTCACAAGCTAAGGTTCACTAATAAGCTCTTGATGAGCTTGTGAAATAACTTAGCTCAGCGTACACATGGGCATGTTTGACTTTTAAGAAAATGAGCTAAGTTGACTTTGATGAATTTTAATCACCTCTAATTGTGATTATGTTGTTTTAAGGTGATATGAGGTTATCTAAAGCTATATTAACAACTTTTAAGCATGTATGATGATTTTACAATCCAAAATCTTAAGATTAACAACAAGGTGAGATTTAAAAATGATTTTGACTTTTATTGAACAAGCACGATTTTATGACTTGGTGAGCTATATTGGACTAATATGAAATGAAACAACAACAAACAACATCAAGCATAAGGTGGAATACCAATCTAACGATGAAATCAAACACCGCCTTATATGGGCGGTTGGTGATTTTAAAGCAAACACAGATTAAAACTATGAAAGCGATTCTGAGACTTTATATTATCATTTATTAAGACTAAATGAGCATAAAGCAACGACATTATGACATAAAAGCGAGGAATGACAATTATGCTATATTAGCATCAAACTAAGATTTTATAAACTACAAATTTTAAAGAACAAGCTAACTATTTTATTGGTTAATTCTATTTAACTATAACTTAGAAGCATGAACATAAAGAGATTTAAGGCGATAAATGACTCGAGACAATGAAATGCCAAAATGGAGCAAAAACTTACAAGTGGCTTCCAAGCTCAAAGCGAGGCGAGGCACAAGACCACAACCTATAGCTTCCCAATAAGCACTAAACCCAAGGGCAATCCTTTATTAACCCTGCTCCAACTTCTTGATAACCTTCCATTGATTTTTGATTTTCACTAATTTATTTGTATTTTGGTATTTTCTCTTTTTCTTCTAAAGCGATTTTAAGGGTTTCTAAAGCTTAAATAAGCTTTATAGGAGCTTATATGATCTTACTCGATCCATAAAAACATTATAAACAACATTAAGCTAACTTGAGATTTTAAGCTTGAAAAATGCATAAAGCGAAATCAAGCAGAAACTTGAAATTGCTTATTGAAAAGATTTATAATACGCTCAGTTACTTAATTCAAAGCTTAAAAGCTTAAACAAACCTTTGGAAAGTTTAAATTATTAAAGCGACATACATAAACTAATTAAAAACTAGATAGATAACTCCTCACTTCTCCTACGCTTTATATTGATCTTTTAGACTCCCACATGTCTACGAATCTTTCCACGGCAGATCTTGGCCATTGATGCGATCAAGTAATCTCGACCAAATTCACTTTTTGGCGCCAAAGTGGTACTAGTGGATTAGAAAGAGATATTGAGGCAATTAAGGAATTGTGGATGTTTGTGGAGGTGTAGGGGACAAAATGAGAAGTAGTCATGGAGCTAGGATTGATTTGACAGTAAAAACAGGGGTTGAGGTTGGTTGGAGTGTTTGATGGTGGGGAAGCATTAAATGCTTGTGGGTTGGTATAGGAGGAGGGGGTGAGCTGGGAGAGTAGTATAAGTGAGTGGAGGAGCAGTGGTGGAAAACCACACGGTTTTGTCAGTTGCGACGTGGGAGAGACAAGTGAGCAGTGACACTGGTATTTTGGCGGGTTTGACTTTATTTGACCGAAGCTTTATAATAAGGGAAGGGGTCAAAATGGGGGGTCAAGGTTATTTGGCAGGGGTTCTTTTTGATTTGGCTGGGTTAATAACAAAGAAAGGGTCCGTTTGGTTTGTTATTAATACAAGGACCAAAGATGTAATTTCTGCAAACTTGAGGGACCAAACCTGTCAACAATCCAAAGTTAACACAAGGACCAAACTTGACAAACTTTAATAGAACAAGGATAATATTTGATAATTTTCATTTTTTTTTTAAAATCCAAGGACTATATTTGTCATTTTCAAACTTTAAGGACCTAAGTTGTAATTTTGCAATTTTAAATTTCAAGGACCAATTTTACAACTTATGAATCTAAAGGACTTTAAATAACATTTTTCTTTATTTTGATTTACCGGGGACTAAATTTGACAACTTTTGAAACTTGGGGACTAAAGCGCCAATTATGCAAACTTGATCGTTTTCATCGATTTTGATATTTTGCATTTAAAACACATAAAACACTTGTTTGTGATATTTTTATCATTTGATGCATTTACAGGTGTTTCGGATGTTTTTGGCATTAAATGGTACAAAAATGATGAGTATTTAGACACTCATCAATCCCCCACTAAGATATTGCTAGTCCCTAGCAATGTTTTGAGAAAAAATTAATGGATTTTATCTCTTTACCAAAAGCCATTACTTGGAGTAGCCAATTGTTTTAGTTCAAGTAAGAACTTTGGTACAATGATAACCAAATGATTTTGAGCAAATCACCCGACTTTCAACGGTTTTGGTTGTCTTTACGGAAGCCGTTTGCTTACGGACTAGTAACTCTTAGATAAATTATCAAAATTATCTTTGGCGAGCCGATTACCAATTATGGTTTCAAGCGCCTTTACCACAAGCCATAAACTTGGGGCTGTGACTTTTCACTAATTAAAGATATGGTGGTGAACACCATACAATTTTGGAGCAAATTGCAAGCCATAAGCGGATTTGAGATATCTTTACCAAGAGTCGTTTGCTCTGGATTAGCCAATCCTTATGTGGGTTAGACATGGCGGATGATTACCATTGTTGGATCGATATACTTTAATCAAACTAACAACTAGCTTGTTAAGGTTTAATAACCTTGGATAAATCCTAAGTTATTAACAAAGAAACAACGAGCAATCTTTATTAAGTGCATGAATTTACTTAACAAAGCTAAGAAAAACTTTTATAATAAACTCTAAATGCGCTTATTATGCGAGATACTCTAATACAACTCTAAGATAATCGAACTTTTCTCTAAAACACTAATTAGTAAACTCTAAAACTCTTTTTAAAATCATACCTCTAATGCCAATCTAGGAGTCCTTTTATAGGCTCAAGGATATCCTAGTCGGTTTACAATTTGTAACCTTATACGACAAGTAATCTAAACATAGAATACAATTCTTTCCATAAACGAATATAACAGTTTTTTGTTCTTGCGGTACTGACTTCATATTGCGATTGCTTTGACTTTGTCTTTAGCGATTACTTTGACTTTTGACTTCTTCGGTACTGCGACTTCACGGTACTTTCATATCTTGATGCTGATATCTTGACACTTTCATATCCCAACAATCCTCCCCAACGAATTCTACTTGCTTGACTTCAAGTTCCTTTGTGAATATATCTTTACTTGACTTCATCTTTAAAAGCGGATTGTTTCTTAGTCTTTTAGATTTTATCTCTGTAGCGTACATTCTTGTCAAAGTATCTCTTAAATTGTTCTCTTTACAATGACATCCACCAAGCTCCATCTTTTCAAGAACTGACAACATATGACAATTTGTACATTTAATTCGGTTTAAGTTGCATACTATTCTCATCACTTCCAAGTGAATCATTGAAAATTTAATGGATTTAGATCTCTTTACCAAAGCCATTATCTCTAGAGTAGCCAAATGTTTTGGTGTGTAAGACCATGGTACATTGATAACCATATGATTTTTAGCAAACCACCACTATCAGCGATTTGATTTGTCTTTACCAAAAGCTGTACCCATACGGACTAGTTAGTTCTTCTATCTAATGGTGAACTAATTACCAATAATGGTTTTCTGACCTTTACCACAAGCCATTTTCTTGTGGGCTAGCCAACTCTTCACATTACTAATATGGTGAGTTGAATACCATCAACTTATTAGCAAGTTGTCAACTAAAAGCAGTTTGATATATCTTTACGAGCCGTTTGCTCATGGATTAGTCAATCCTTTTGTAACCATGGTGGATTGATAACCTATTGATGTTATCATCACAAAACCATTTATTCAACCTTTAGTTCAAAATATTTATTACTTAGCAAAAGGTTTCTTCTAAAATTCATTTAAGCTGGTTTAGTTACAAGCAGTTACTTTGATGAAAATCTTGTCGATCGTGATGCTTTGAATAAAAATCTTGATATATCAAAAATATTTATTCAAATAAAATTCATACCGATTATAGATCATTCTCGTAATGGTAGTCGGTTTATAAACAAGTTGATAACCATGCAAGTAGTTTCATTATCCTCTTCTACTTCGATCCATGCTCACAGCATTCTTCTCATGAGCTCAAGTGAGAGGTATCTTCTTTACGCAAACATGTATCATTGTTCCATTTTCCATCTCAAAACATGAACTCCAGTTCTTCAAAGAATCTCCGACAAACTATTTCCGGCTTTCTTGATTCTTCCATATATCATCGGTGCTCTCTCTTGATTTCCCATATAGTTATGAGATCACCATGTAAAACCAAACCAATCCCTTCTAATGGATTATCTTCAAAGTAAGCCTTCACAACATGATATAAGTAGAATAAGTCTACTCTATCTATAATATCGATGAAATCCCATAGCCTTTTGAAAACTTTGAAGCTTTCATCTTCTTTATGAAAAATCATATAATCTCCATTCTTGGATTTCACAACTTTAAAACGATCTTTGATACATTCATCTTCATGTCATCATCTTCCTTTGTATAATCAAAATCTACCACTACGAGATAATTCTTTAATTCATCACTAGTCTGAGATCTTAATTCAACCTTTTCTTTCTTTGAAAGCGAACATCGTAACCCAGTTTTTCTTTTCTCTTCAGCTCTTCTTCCTTTCGACTTCGGTCCAATGAGCTTCTTCTCTGAAGTCTTTAATATCGCAACACTCTTCTTATAAACACATTTGACATCATAGAGTCTTTTCATATCAACATAGTTTAACACGCAAACCTTTATATCCTCGACCTTTTAAATAAGCCATCATAGCATTCTGTCCTTAGCTAAATTAGGTCTTCTTGGCATATATCTAACAGGTGTAGGGGCTGTAATGGTTGATAGCTTGACATCTAATTCATCTTGCACCTTTTGTTGCTTTCTATTGAGAGCTTTGAGCTTCTGTTCTTCTCTATCTTTAGCATCTAATTCTTCTTGAACTTTTCTAGCTGCGACTTCATTCCTATAACTTCAATTGCTCTAAGTTACGCCAAAGTGAGTTTCTTTTCTTGGTTTCAACGAACACCTTTCCTTTATCTTTAGGATCAATTGCGGGTTGAAAGTTCTTGGTTGTTCTTCTTGTACATCTCTAATAGTAACTCCTCCTCTTGGTTGTGATAAATCTAAAATTGTAGCAATTAATTCATCATCACTTTCATGAGAATAAATAGGTTTGAATGTAGCTTCCTCCTCTTCTTCTATAACAATTGTAGAAGGACCAGCTTCTTCTTCAAAATTCAATACTCTTGGTGTTATTACTTCTTGCCTAGATGTATCTTGAAAAATAGCACTTTGATGTTCGATGCCTTGAACTTGCACTTCTTCCTCGAATCGAAATAATCTTTTACGGTACTTACAGTTCTTTCTTCTTCGTAACATCTTCTTTCAAATTTTCCTTTTTAAATTCCTCCCAAGTTGACGGAGATGATTTAGGAACCTTCTTCGTTTTAAGTCCTTTCGAAGTTGTTTCTGACGTTTGTTTTCCTCTTTAACCCATAAGTTGAAACCTTGAATATATGGTTTAATAAAATTCCTCAACGGATATACTTACGCCTCAACTTCCTAAGTGCTTTGGCTTGAAGCTCAATAGTCTTGTTCAACCTAACTAGTTCCTTGTCAAAGCATAATTATCAAAGTCAAACCTTCACGAGGTATAGTATGATCGTCACCTTGAAGATGTGAAGGTTCCTGCAACGAGAACAAAAGCGTTGTGGAAATGTAGTAGGTGTTCTTTCAATCTGCTTGAACCTCGGGGCTTGGAGAAAGCAGTACCACAGCAAGATCTGCGATTACCTTCGTGAGAAGCGGTGCTTGCATGATCACGATTACCTTGTATGTCGACACTTTGTGAGCAGTTTTGGAGAAGCGAGAACTTTGAGGCGACTTTTGTGAGCGATTACCATGTCTGAGAATCGGTACCTTCACTTTCTTCATCCTCTCGGCTTCATCACGTCGACTTGAACAACTTCCATCATTGTAGTAGTTAATGGAATATCTCCACCTCTGAATAAATCACTTGGCGAGCCATAAATGCAAAGTTTTGGCTTGTTGCTGTCTTGAGTAACAAAGCGGCGGTTTTGGAACATCAGTAATTGCTTGTTTAAGAAAACTGTACAAACCTTGGGTACATTAACCATTTTGACCCGGATGATATATGTGATAGCATCTCATCCAAAATAAGCCTTGAAAAATTAAACACTACACCGGTAGCTAAACCAACCACTGCGGATGCTATATTGGACCAACGCTCCCAAGAAGTACTTTTAGAACTTATGCAATGGAGCAATACATGAATCAAGAACTTCCATTGAGACGAATAATGCTTTCTTGAATGTTTGTTACGTCAAAGATCCTTCATAACCAAGATTCCTAAAAGTATCCCAAATCGAGTTGCTTATCAAATCGAATAGCCTTATCTTCATCTCAAATAATAAATCTTCTCGAATAGAGGCTTACGTAATCTTGATAGTCAGTCCGACAGCGTTGATCGAATATAATATTCATCCTCCTCCATGTATCTCTAGCATTAGCCCAAAATTCTTGAATTCATGGTTCAATAATATCCGGTTCAACTAAAAGCATAACTAATAGGCGACCAGTAAGATAATCAATGATATCATAAAAGCCATATTAGCCTCGGTCTTGTCCAAATTAGCCACCATATTGTGCTTTGAAACAGGTTAAACGATTACGCCATTGTTGAATAAGTGAGCACAATAAAGATTTTATCGAATAATAAAGAGAGGTGATTGGGAGATAAGAATGGAAAGATGTAAAGTAATAATATGAGAGGAAAATGAAGTAGTTATTTATAGGTGGGTTTGAAAATCACTGACCTATAATAACAAAGTTACAATTACTATCAATTACCCATCAATATTACAGTTGAGCGATTGCTTTCTGACAAACGATTACTTTCCACATAAGCGATACTTTCAGCGGTACTTTCTGAAACAGATGCTTTGCCAAATTCCTTCATATAAACTAAGTATAAACAAGCATCCTCCTCAAGCAATACAGGACTATACTAACACCTTATAGTCCTCCCCTCAAACATAGCTTAGTAGTTAATCATTCCAATGCTCACGACCAAGTGATTGAATCGTGACACATCAAAACCTTTTGTGAGTAAATCAGCTACATTGTCATCCGTGTGAACCTTAACAACATTGATGAGCCTATGCTCATAACAATCTCTGATAAAGTGATGCCTAATTTGAATATGCTTTGTCTTGGAATGATACGAGGATTCTTCACAATACAAATTGTACTCTCATTATCAATATTGATAGGAGTATTTTGAAATTGAACCCATAGTCAAGAGTTGATTACGCATCCACAAAACTTGTCCACAATAGCTTACGGCGGCTTCGTATTCGGCTTGAGTGAATGATGTTCTTTGCAATTGTGCCTTTTCCATTGCCGGAGACTAACCTTCTTCCAAGATATTGGCATCCACGGTTGTGGATCTTATCATAATTATCACCGCATAGTCACTATCTGAAAAAGCTTCCAAGTGAAAAGGTGACTCTTTAGGATACCACAACCCTGAACTTAGGTTGTTGTTTCAAATAATGAGAAAATTCTTTCTTGCATTCATGTGAGAGATCTTTGGTGAGACTTGATATAGTGCACATAGACAAGCTGCAAACATGATATCGAGGCTGGATGCGTAAGATACATAAGAGAGCCAATCATTGATCATGTATAACTTGACTTCAGCGGTTGTCCATCTTCATCTTTGCCCAATGAATTGATAGATTTAATAGGTGTAATGTGACCTTCATATCATCAAAATTAAACTTCTTAAGTATATACGTAACATACTTGTCTTGGTGATAAAAATTCCTTCCTTTGTTTGTAACACGAAGTCTAAAAAGAAAGTTAACTCTCCCATTGAACTCATTTGAAATTCCTTACGCATCATTACTCAAACTCCTTAACCATGGACTGTTTGGTAGCCCCAAAGATGATATCATCAACATACACTTGAACTAACATGATATCCTTCTTGTCTCTTGATAAATAAAGTCTTGTCTATAGCTCCCTCACCGTATCCATGTTGTAATAAGAATGTAGAGAGCCTCTCATACCAAGCTCTAGGTGCGATGAAGGCCATAAGAGCCTTAACCACCTTATAGACTTTGTTTGGATGTTTAGGATCTTCAAAACACGGAGGTTGTTTCACATACACCTCTTACGTAATAGTACCATATAGAAAGGCACTCTTGACATCCATCAGTAGACACGAAAACCCATGTATGAGCAAAAGCAAGAAATATTCTAATAGCCTCAATCCTTTTCTGGTGCAAATACCTCATCATAATCTACTCCCTCTTCTTGTCTATAACCGACAACTAACCTTGCCTTGTTTTTGATAACATTGCCTCTTTCATCTCTTTTAACTTTAAAAACCCACTTTGGTTCAATAATTCTCTTCCCATCACGGAAGATCACATAAAACCAAACTTCTTGAAGTTTAAATTAAAAGTTCTTCTGCATAGCTTCAACCCGGCTTTCTTTAGTCAAAGCTTGAGCAATATTCTTGGGTTCTCTTGAGAGATGAAACAAGTAAATAAGCGAGTTTGATGGTCCTTATGATTCGACTGTTTTGTTTATACACAAAGCTAAGTAAAAGCATTGTGAGGTTTTGTGAAACCCTTAGCTTTGTGTCTTGTCATAACCCAGTAGAAGGACCAATGATTTGATCGAGTTGGATGATTCTTATGAATTACGTAAGATTGGTATTGTGGAGCGCATATGTATCATCAAGTTAGTATAATCGACACCTTCATTGGAATACGTGAAAATACCTTCATCTTCAAGCTCATCATCGGTGTCTTCTAACCGGGCATGATAGAATCATCTAAATCATCTAAAATCACATCAGCAGATTGTGATGCTTTGGTGAAAATCTTGTCAAAATCTTGTGAAAATATTCTGAGAGTCTTGGTCTTCTTTGCCTCTTCATAAGCTCTCCTTTGTTCATCGATGTAAGAATGTGCTAAAACATCTTGAAGAAGCATCGATTAAGTTCCTCTTGAATAGATTGATCCTCTGCGAGATAATGAGGATTGTGGTGCAATGATACTTTGTTTTGGAGAATCGGTACTTTGCTTAGGAGCAATGATACTTTGTTTTGGACTTACGGGATCTTTATCGGGAACAACATCGGGTCTAATATGAACATCATGAACAACATATTGGATATCTTCTTCATTGTGCATAGGTTGATTTTCTTCTCTAACAGGAACATAATTCATTGAAGGAGATAAAATCTCAAGATCAAACATCCAATCAGGACCTTTACCTTTCTCATTGTCTTGATCTTCTAAAAACTCAACATGAAGACAATCTTGAATCTTCTTAGTAACTCTGTTGTATACTCTAAAGCCTTTACTATTAGTACAATAACCCGATAGGTAACCTTAACGGACTTGCCATCAAACTTCCCAGTTGTCAATGGTGTTCAAAATAGTAAGAGGACATCCAAAAGGCTTCATAAAGCGAATGTTGGGTTTATTGCCCATTAGCAATTCATAGAGTGTCTTCATACGTGGTTTGGTGACGGATAACTTTTAAGTACATAGCATGCGGTGCCCGACACGCCCAAAATTGAATAGGGAGATGAGAATACGCTAACATTGTCCTTGCGGCTTCAATCAAGGTCCTATTCTTCCTCTGCAACACCATTTCTTTGTGGTGTTCTAGCAATACTAAACTCCCTCTTTATGCCTTTATTTGCACAAAAGTCATCCATAGGTTTGTTCTTGAATTGATTCCATTGTCACATCTAATACCTCAACCTTGAGTCTTAATTGGTTTCAAGTGCTATGTCGGTGTTTGAATAGCATCAAAGGTATCATCTTTAAAGCCCAAAAAGAAAACGAATCTACTACAATCATCGGTAACAACCAAGCAGTACTTTTCTTATTTAAACTTGCCACGAGAGCGGTCGAATAAATCCATATGTACTGACTCAATGGTTCTCTAATAGTTCTTTCCTCAAGCTTCTTGCGGGAAGCTTTGTGTTGTTACCCTTCTTGCATGCCAAACATGATTGATCATTCTTGTAAGTCTTTGAAGGTAAACCTCTAACTAAATTGCCTTTGACCGGTTTGTTGATGTTCTTGAAATTTACATGGCCCAATCTTCTATGCCATTGATGTGCCTCTTGGATGTTGCTTTAGCCACCAAACATGTGGCTCTTCCATAGGAATGTAGACTCTTCATGTCTAAACTATACACATCATTTGTCCTTGGTACTCTAAGTACTACCAAGTCATCATCAACAAGTTTAAAGTCGGAGGAAAGGATGAGACATTATGTGTCGGTGAATAACACGGGATGCTTTTATCACAAATTTGAGAGGCCGACAACAAGTTGAACTTTAGCTCCTTCACATATCGACATTCTCAAAATCGATTCTTTCGACTTTAATTGTTCCTTTCGGTAATCCTTCCTCCATTGGGATCATTCCCAAATGCAACTTTTCCTCCACTAATATTTCTAAAATCAGACGGGATCTCTTTATACTTTGTCATACTTCGAGCAACCACTATCCACAATAAGATGATCTTTAAGCTCCTCTTACAGGGTTGCCACGCACACAAAGAAAAGAGTTAGAAACTTTTAGGAACCCAAGCCATTTTGACTTGTGTTCTCCTTGTGGAGTTACAAAATCAAATTCTTTGAGAATGTAATTCCCTTATCTTTCAAATGATGATCCAAAATTATCTTTTAATTTTTAGCATGTGGATTTTCAAAACTTTACGGTTTTCAACATAAATCTCTTTCACAGTTTTAGCATTTTCTTGTGTCACACAAACATCGATTCACTTTTGTTGAGCGTATTGTTTGTCCATAGCGATACTTTCCCTTTTACCCATTCGGTTTTAACGGGTGGTTCACGTGATCTAGATCCCTATATGAATTGTGATACCTTCTAGATTGATAGTGAGATCTCCACAGAATTCCTATTCAAGTAGTGTTATCGGTACCTTGTTTACAGCGATGCTGGAAAATCTTGTGAGATCTTGAAGGTCTTACTGCGATGTGGGTATCTATGATCGGGTGTGAAGTTTACATGATTAACCCTATTTGAATTAGTCAAGCTGGTTTGTGCTCTCTAGGTTTCGATTTGTAGACTTATTCCTTGGAAACTTGCTTAGATATTACGAGTGTTTATCACAATCTTTTATTAAGTGATTAGGACTATAACACATAAAACACGTTTTTGACCCATATGACCAAAGTGATTTCTTCTATGTCTATGCCCAAATTATTTTGCCTTCTTGATGGTGATAAAATCTGTTTTGACAAATTATCCCAAAAGGTTTAAGCGATCTTGTTTTGAAAAGGTTTTGCGAAGAGTCTTGCTTGTTGGCGGTGCTGGTTTAAAGGTTACCTTGATTTTGAACATTATTTTCTTGGTTTCTTTGGGTTTCTCGGACTTAGATTGAGCAACAAGCTTCTTCCTAAACTCTAGGCTGTCTACTCCATAACGAGAAACATCGGGCCTAGAGGGTTGATGACTAATGGGATGAGGAGCGACGCATGATAACCATTGTCTTTCTTATATTGGGAGGTGGTTCGCTTATTGATCCCTCGTTACTAGATGTATCTACATAGTTAATGAGTTCATCATCACTAGTGGTTATGTCCTCAAAACACCATCATCACGATCACTAGGTTGGTTTTCATTTATGTTACTAAGTCCATTCCAAATCCTAAACTTTGTTCTAATGTAAGCCCTTCTCATTTTTCAACATAAGCAACATGGGACAAGCAGGACTCTCCCAAGCGACAAACTTAGCTAACAAATCATCTCTTTCCTTAGTTAATTTCTCAATTTGACAATTTCTGGTTTAGTTTCCATTCACTAAGTTTTAGCGATAATCTGTTGTTCATATTTCTCATTGAAACCATTTCATTATTTTCATGAGTTAATATTTTGGCTTCCATAGATTCTAATGTGATTTGATAACTTTGCTACCTCGGACCTAGCCTAATACAATTATCTCTTTCAATCACATAATTGTTAAGCAATTTTAGATAAAACTCATAACGGTTTGAGCATACCTCGGAGATAGGAGGCGAGTTGGTGAAGTAGCCACCATAGCAAGAAGCAGGATCATCTTCACCTTCTTTGCTCAATAAAATCCTCAAAGCCATCCATCGATTCCAAAGCGGCATGTTCATATTCTTCATCAAAGCGGTGCTCGGTCCAATGCTTCCAATGTGTCTTCATTGCATCTTCCTTTGCTACCATCTGATGAAGTCACGGTTCATCATCAAATTCTTCCTCCACTCAACTTCGATAACTTCTCTTGAGCAACCAATGCCTTTGTTTTGACTATTGGAATTTCTTTGAGCTCAAGTTTAGGCTTTTCAGATGTTTTGTTTGTGATACTTAGCAAACACTGCACTCCTTGCAAAGTGACCGGTCTTTTGACAATTGAAGCATTCAATTTGAGATTTGTCAAAGTTATTCCTTATTTTGGTTTGAAATCAATACTTTTTCTGTCTTCTTCATGTACTTTTGATCCTTGCGGTGATCATAGCAACTTGCCATCGATATCAATTTCTTAAGTGCATCTTCTTGATCATGCTAGATCCTCTTCATAAGTGGCGGGTAAGCTTGCTTGTTGTGCAAAGAAGGAGCCTGCGACTTCATCGAGTGCAAAGTGGTAGATGGTTGGGCTGCTTGAGCATATGAAGGAGGATTATGTGACAATACTTTGAGGCGATTACTTTAAGGAGAAGCGGTGCTGGAAATCTTGCTCTTTTCGAGATGATAGAAAAGCAATCTTGTGAGATTTGGAATTTGGTTGACCACTCGTCTCATGTTCATACACCTTGAGTTGATGATAGAGATCATCAAAGTCCATAACATCAATCCTTGTTGTCCTCGATCATAGTAGCAATCACATGCCATGTAGATGGCAAACTCATAAAACTTCAAATTAGCATCCTCAATGATATACGCCTTGTATAACTCTAACATGTTGAGAGATTTTGAAACATATCATATCACGACATCAAGACTCTCTCTTTCTCCAGCTGTGAAAGTTTCAAGCTTTGCTTGACAAATTTCTATGCATCTTCTAGAGGCTTCATTCCCTCAAATCTGGTCTTGAGAAGCGACCCAGTGCTTAGCATCTTTAGCATCATGAAACTTGAGAAGATGACCATACGGAATGGCGAGACAATAGAATGTTTAGAGCCTTCTCTTGATTCCTTAGGGTTCTTCTTGGTAAGGCGCCTTTGGTCTTGTGGGTTGTCGGGGAACATGAATGGGTTGGAACAACTTCATTCCCATTCACAATTACATTCCACGAGCATGTGCCTAATGGCAATATCTTGCCTCATCTTCATGCACCATAGATCATATTCTCCCTTCTTGATTATTGGAATTACGGTGAGGTGATTGAGGGTGGTGGAGCGACGATCGACATCTTGAATATGGTTGAAGTAGGGTTTCTTCTGGTCGAGTTTCCATGAGCTCGATACCACTTGTTGGATCGATATACTTTAATCAAACTAACTTAACTAGCTTGTTAAGGTTTAATAACCTCGGATAAATCCTAAGTTATTAACAAAGAAACAACGAGCAATCTTTATTAAGTGCGGAATTTACTTAACAAAGCTAAGAAGAAAAACTTTTATAATAAACTCTAAATGCGCTTATTATGCGGATACTCTAATAAAACTCTAAGATAATCGAACTTTTCTCTAAAACACTAATTCGTAAACTCTAAAACCCTTTTTACGAAATCGTGCCTCTAATGCCAATCTAGGAGTCCTTTTATAGGCTCAAGGATATCCTAGTCGGTTTACAATTTGTAACCTTATGCGACAAGTAATCTAAACATAGAATACAATTCTTTCCATAAACGAATATAACAGTTCTTTTGTTCTTGCGTGCTTTGACTTCATATTGCAGTACTTTGACTTTGTCTTTAGCGATACTTTGACTTTTGACTTCTTCCGGTGCTGCAAATTACGGTGCTTTCATATCTTGATGCTTTGATATCTTGACACTTTCATATCCCAACAACCATTTCTTTGAGTAAGTGAAAACACTTACTCCAAAAAAAATTTGGCCAAAATGGGGGAATTGGGTGGTATAATTACATGATAAAATTCGTGAGAATTCCCCCACTTAAAAATGAATATTGCCCTCAATATTCAAAGTACCGCGGTTATGCGAAACATAGAACATAAAAGGGAAATACTACGGCCATTATTTTATTTTTAATATACTGCTTTTTTACTTGAAAACTTATATACAACAACGTGGGCAACTCCCACACTAGGGTGGTGAAAGTAGAAAGAAGTCGAAATATGGTGAAAACCCATATGGTATACTCTTGTTTTTGATTCGAGTCGCTAGCTTGACTCGATCCCGCATTCATTGGTTCATGGGAAAAGTTTGTAGATCAGGACAACCACGGGTGGAATGTCCTCTCAGTAGTGCTTTAATCGATGACCATTCACTATAAAATTTGGACCATCGGTGAGATAACTCAATGGTGCCATAAGGATAAACCTTAGCAATGGTAAATGGACCCGGACCGGTAGGATTTTAGTTTTCGAGAATATCTTCAATCTTGAATTAAAAGAAGGACTCGATCACCAGCGTTGAAAAGCGGTTCTTGATTTTAGAGTCATGAATTTTCTTTGTCTTTTGTTTGTAGATCAAAGAGTTCTCGTATGCTTGATCACGGAGTTCATTTAATTCATTCATTTGAACTTTCACGTGATCACCAATTTATCTGAATATCGAAGTTTGCATGTTTCAAGGCCCGGTATGCCTTGTGCTCAAGCTCAATCGGAAAATGACACGCCTTTCCGTACACTAGCTTGTAGGAGTACACCCGATGGGTGTCTTATAAAACTGTCGGAAGGCCAGTGCGTCATCCGGTTTATCCGACCCGGGATGCACGGTTTTCGCCTCTTGTCTTTTCAAAATTCTTTTAATACCACGGTTGGAGACTTCCACTTGCCCACTTGTTTGGGGTGGTATGCGATGAGATAGAGCGGTGGGTTACACCATACTTTTGCATGACTCGATCAAATTGGTCATTGAAGAAAGTGTACCACGATCACCGATTATAGCTCGCGGAGTTCCAAACCTAGCAAAGAGATTTTAAAATTTTACAACAACTCGGGCATCGTTGGTAGGTAAAGCTTTCGCTTCAACCCATTTTGACAAATAGTCCACGACCACAAGTATGTATTTGTTTCCTTGAGATGATAGAAATGGCCCGTAAAATCAATGCCCGGATGTCAAATATCTCACACACTTGAATGGCATTTTGTGGCATTTCATTTCTTTGTGAGATATTTCCGTGGCGTTGACAAGCGTCCGCAAGTTTTGACAAATTAATGGGCATCCTTGTAAATTGTGGGCCAATAAAACCGGAATCAAACACCTTTTTGGCGGTGTAGTTTGGACTATGATGGCCCCAATTGGGTCGGCATGGCAAGCTTTGAGAATGTCCATAGCTTCACGTCCATAAACACACCGTCGGATGACTTGATCCGCATGATTTTGAATAAGTAGGGGTCGTCCCGAGTAATGCTTAACATCTTTGAAGAATTTGTTCTTGTTGGGTCGACATTCCTTTCACTATGAAGTTACCGCATGGTAATTTGCGTAGTCGACAAACCATGGGGTAGTAGAGTTTCACGAAAAGAAACCGCATTGAGTGTCTCGAGAGGAAATGTTTCATTTATTTCCTTTTCTCGAAAACATCTTGGTGAGGTTCTCAATCGAGACAGATGATCGTGACGGGTTCTCGGCTCCTTTTTATCACGTATAATGATATCAAATTCTTGGGAGGAGAACCAATGAAGCAATCTCGGCTTTGCATCTTGTTTTGCAAAGAGATATTTGAGCCAGAGTGATCCGTATACACCACGCATTTGGTCAAGATTAAATCGGACGAAACTTCTCAAGCATACACCACGGCTAATAGCTCTTTTTTACGTGGTGGTATAATGGGTTTGAGCTTGATCATAGTTTTACTTGCGTAGTGGATAGGTTTGAAAATGCTTGGATCTCGTTGCCCTAAGGCTGCACCGATAGCAAAATCACTTGCATCGCACATGAGCTCAAAAGGCAAGTCGATCGGGAGCAGCGAGAATGGGTGCTTGATAGCTTTTTCTTTAATGTTTCAAAAGCTTGATGCACTCGGTGAGAAGATAAAAGGAGCATCTTTTTCAAGAAGATGAGTCATAGGCAGGCGATTTTAGAAAAATCTTGTATGAATCTGCGATAAAACCGGCATGACCTAAAAACTCCTAATACCTTTGGCGGTAGTAGGATGAGGCGGTTATAATAACATCAACTTTGCTCTATCTACCTCAATCTATTTTTGAAATCTTATGGCCAAGGACTATGCCTTCTTTGACCATAAAGTGGCTCTTCTCCCAATTTAGACAAAGATTGGTGTCTTCACACCGTTTGAGCATTTTATCTAGATGGAGAGACATGTTTGAAACAGAGTCCCCAATAGCAGAAGTCATCCATAAACACCTCCATTGTTTCCCGATCATGTCGTGGAATATGGCCATCATACATCGTTGGAGCGTGCAGGGAGCATTACATAGGCCAAAAGGCATGCGTGCAGCAGGCAAAAGTTCCGTATGGGCGATGAATGTGGTCTTTCTTGATCACGTGGATCAATGGGGATCTGAAAATAACGAGAAACCATCAAGGAAACAATAGTACTCATTCCACCTAATCTCTCAAGCATTTGGTCCATGAAGGGTAGAGGAAAATGGTCTTCTGGTGGCGTCATTCAACTTACGATAGTCAATGCAAACACGCCATCCGTAACCGGCCGAGTTGGAATTAACTCGTTTTCTTCATTTGTGACAACGATTATGCCACCCTTTTTAGGAACACAATGAATTGGGCTAACCAAGGACTATACGAGATCGGGTAAATTAATCACGCATCGAAGTTTGATAACCTCTGTTTGATAACATCATGGATTTTTGGATTTACTCTTCTACGATGTTGAGCTTCTTTGGTTTGAAGTCATCCTCCATCAAGATTTTGTAGTACAAAACTCGGGGTTGATACCATAATGTCGGAGAGTTTCAAGCAATTGCTTGCTTGTGTGACTTCAAGACCTTTATGAGGCGATCTTTTCATCTTTACTCAAATCTCTAGCAATAATGGTGGTAATTTATCATCACCTTCAAGAAATGCATACTCGAGATGAGGTGGTAAGTCCTTAAGTTCGACTTCATGAAATTCTTGATTTTCTCGGTGACTTGACTTCCTTGTTATGAAGCTCGGCGGGAGGGATTGATGATGGATCATCATTAAGCAACTTCTCAATGAGAAGTATGTCCCCTCGATGTCGATGGGAGCGTGATCAATTTCCCATGGAGCAGAATCCTTTGGACAAGTATGCTTCAATCTCTTCTAAGATGAAGTCACTTTCCTCAAGCGGGTGAGAGAAGGAGTAAATTAGCAATGATGGGTTGAGATGAATGGTGATATTATCACTCGAAGAATTATGATCATAACCAAGAACTTCTTGAGAGTACTCTTGAGCAACATCAATGATATCTATTCGGTTAGCAGGCTCGGAATCATAGTTTGCGGAGTACCTCGAAGTTTGATCAAGGTTAAAGTGGCGACTTCATTACCAACCGTAATGTGATTTCTTGCTCAAATACATTAATGAGAGCACGGCCGTTCTCGAGAATCCTCTTCCAACAATGAGAGGAACCCGATGATCGGCATCGAAATCAACAACCACAAAGTCGGTGGAAAATGGAACTTTCCTACTTTCAAATCGTCCTCGGCAATGCCAAGAGGACGGGATATTCTCGATCGCAAGCTCGAGAGTCATGCATGTAGGAGTAAGGTCAGGAAGAAAGTTTCTTCCATCTTGAATAAGGCATCAAATTGATGCTTGCACCAAGATTGGCTAAGGCAAAGCATTCAACCATTCACGGAAATACACAAGGTAAGAGAAATTTTCCGGGATCTCAAGCTTCTCTGGAAGCTTCTTCAAGATAATCTTCTTGGCGAGTTCTCGTTCGAAGGAGTTTAGCCATTTCAAACGACTTTTCCTTGTTGCTTAACATGTGTTTGAGAGTTGATGCAAACTTGGGCATCGGGATGATAGCATCCATAAAGCTTATGTCAAAATGTAGTTCTTGGAAAATTTGAAAAAATTTGTCCATTTGATGGTAGCTTTTTCGAGACTTTGCTCATTCAAAGCGTGATGGGTAAGGAATAGAAGTTTTGGATTTGGGGTTTTCAGCAGAACTCTTGGAGGTTCAAAAACAACTCTGGATTGGATTTGGGTTTCGGGACAACGAGGATGGACATTGTTGGTACCTCCGTTATTAGTAGGAAGTTCCTTGTCCTTTGTTGCCTCGGGTTCACTTTCCACTACCTTCGAGAGAGAAGAAGAAGTAGTAGGAATAAGCGGGTCCATTGTATGAAACACCACTTATGGTTGTGATCGCCTTTGCATCGCCCCTCGGGTTAGCGATCATGTTGTTCGGAAGTTTTCCGAGCCGAGGGTTGATCATTTAAAGACTTTTAGATCGTGATCGGTGACCAACAACATGTTCATTTCATCTTGGGATTTCATGAATTGCTTCAATAACTTATCGGATGATGGTCTTGGAGGATGTGGAGGGAAATTTTGAGGTCGGATGTTTTGATTATGACCTTGTTGTTGAAAATTCCTTGGTTAGGATTCACATTTCCACGAAATTGATTCCCTCGATTGAAATTGTTTTGATTAAGGTTTACTTGATGTTGGAAACCTTGATTTGGTCGGGATAGAAATTACCTTGGTTTTGATAACCTTGGTTCATTCTAGGTTGGTTACGATTCGGTTACGTATATTAGGATTACGGTTAAAACCGGTGGTGCACGATAAATATTAGCACGGTAGTTTAGTTCATTTTGAGGGCGGTATTGATTACCTCCACGATTTGAAGTACTGGCTATAGCATTGGCTAAACGGACTACCATCGGTGGCGATCTGGGTTGTAGTATGCATGAGGGCCACTACAAGTAACCTGGACCTCGACTTTCTTCACTTCACCATGTGATGGTGTGCGTGTAAAGTAACTTTCTTTTGGTTAGCAAGAACCAAAGCTGAACAATATCCGTGAGTTTGTCAATCTTAGCATCGGTGCTAGATGTACTCAAGGAGATGAAGTAGAAGGTCCGACATTAGGCGAGATTGATATGTCTTTGTGCGGAAGAGGCGGACACATGACTTGTTTTCAATGATTTGCAAGGCTTCTTTTGTGGTCTTGCTCGATAAATTACCTCCAGCGGAGGCATTTAGAAGTCTTGGTCGACTTGTCTCGGACCATTGTAGAAAGTATCCATTTGCATTAACTCGGTAAAACTATGATCACGGACACTTGCGGAGCAACTCTTTATAACGATCCATGCCTCCCGAATGATTCATCAAATCTTTGAGAGAATTTCATTATCTCATTCTTAAGACTTGTAGTTCGGGATGGAGGATAGAATTAGTTAACAAACTTGGTGACTAAATCTTCCCATGTCTCAATGGAGCGAGGGGTTGTTTCTCGAGCCAATTCCGGGCTTGTCCTACAGAGAAGGGGAAGGAAGAAGCAATTGCTTCATGTGTGACATTCTTGTATTTGATGGTAGATGCAATCTTGTTAAACCATCGAATATGTGCATGAGGATCATCCGCTCAAAACCATAAAATTGGCTTTGGGTTGCAGTTAAGCAACCGGTTTTGAGCTCAAAGGTATCGACCACGATGGGTGGGACAATAATAGCCTCTCGTAACCCTCGATGGGTGCTTGGAAAGCTCATTCATAGGTTTGTCTTACGCCATTCTGACGGGAGTGGTTGTGGTAGGCGTTCCTCGATCCACGGTGAAGGAGCGAGCGTCCTCTACGTCTCGAGGAATATTTGCAAGCTCGGAAAGTGGACTTGTAGGCGGAAGAGCAGTGCGCATGCACTAAGTATAAAATCGAGTTTTCAAAACAAATGCGAGGCAAAGCGACAAGTGAACTTAAACCAATAATCACAAATGAAATGGCTTCTTTGAAAAGGTACACCAAATCACAAGGACACAAAGGCAAGTTTTAAATCTTTTGTTGGGAACTTATTAATGTTCACACCCCAATTGGTAGGTGTCTTGCCTTAATTTGCGGTGGTTGATTTTTATGTATTTAAGTACCACTAAAAAGACGTAGGTATGGATTTGTGCAAAGGGTTTAAAAACTTTTGGACAATATTTTTGGTATCGTCTCGTTTAACCAAATCGTATCTCTTTAAGAATCACCTTAAAGGAAACACAAGCTAGAAAAGCGTTACGATTGTTTTGTTATTTTATATTTTTTTTGTGTTGTTAACACTTTAGGAAAAGTGTTAATGAACTTTTGATTTATGATAACTTTACAAAAGCATTTACAAAAGTGGTATATGTGCAATACGGGTGCGAAAATGCTTAGAACACGCTTCTGACCTCCCGTGACGCGCTAAAATTTGGTTCGCTCCCAAGCAGTCAAGTTTATCACACAAGCTAACCACTTGTGAATGGTCAACCGTAATAAACTTCAAACATTTCGAAACAAATACAATTAAGATCGGAGGAATATAGTGGATTCACGGGTCGTTAAGTCCGGAGGATGAATGGTGTTTGAACAAATTCAGATTCGAATAATCACTAAGGATAGTGATCGATAAGGATTTTGGATTATTTATACCTAAAGAAAAAGTTTTGTAAATTCTGAGGGCTTAAATGCAAATTAAAGAAATTTAAAAAGCTAAAATATATTAAATAAGCGATATCATTATTTTTAAAATGATGTTTTCTAGATTTATAAAACAAAATAACTTAAATAAACTATTTTAATTAAAATGTAAACCTATATTATCTAAAAGCGTGACTTAAAATGAAAACGTCGTTATATGTAAAATTACGAGTCGCAAGTAAAAGCGTAAAATTTGTGAAATAAAAGTCCTACGAGTGTAAAAACAATTTTCTTACTTACTATATGACAAAAGAAAATTTTAGAAAAAGATTTATATTTTTGACTTTTATATTTTTATTATGAATTAAATACTATTTTGAACTAAATAAAGGATTAAAAATACTAAAACTATTTAGAAAAATCGAAACTTTTTGTAAAATACTTTATACTAATACAAAGCTAAGAAAAATATAAAAGGTATGACAACTTATTTAAATAAGCTAGAAATAAGCTAAAAAGCTCGAATAAGCTAAAAAGACAAAAAGGGTTAAGTATTAGATAGTGCAAACCATAACCGTCAAAGACCAAGGCGGTTGGTATGGTGTGTGTGTGGTGGTGGGTGGCAGTGTTGAATCCAAACAATGGCTTTTGCAAACTTTTATTTTTTATTTTTTCTTTTACAAACTTATTAAGCACACTGAAATAAGCAAATTATAAAACTACAACTTTTTCTGAAAACCACTAATAAGCTCAGTTTGAGCTTATTATTTCAACAGTTAAGCTAGAAATTGAATAAGACCAAAGTTAAGCCAAAATGGCTTATAAGCTAATAAATAAGCACAAGTGAATCTGAAAATAAGCTAAGAAACTTGTAATAAGCTAACATGACAACTGGAAAAGCAAATTAACTAAGAATTAAGCACTGAATAAGCTTCAAATAAGCACAAGCTTAAACTGGTACACAGGACACTTTTTGGGTTACTAAGCACTTTTAAGCTAACTTTTAAGCACTGTAATAAGCTAGAAAATGAAAATAAACACTGGGACTAACAAGTTAACCAAATAAGCTGTCCAAAAAGCTAAAGCTCTCACTGTGGTGTTGGCTAATGAGCTTATGGTGAGCTTTGAGAAAAAACTGATAAACCACTGAATAATGACTCAGTGTATACTGAGTGTTTTGGACAAAATATAAGCTGATTGCAGCCCTATCAAATAAGCTAGAAAATTGAAAATAAGCACTAGACTAGAGACGGCCGGTTTAGCTTTTAAAAAGCTAAAGTGGTCATGTCGAGGTTCACTAATAAGCTCTTGATGAGCTTGTGAAATAACTCAAGCGTACCTGCATGGGCATGTTTTGACTTTTTAAGAAAATGAGCTAAGTTGACTTTGATGAATTTTAATCACCTCTAATTGTTGATTATGTTGTTTTAAGGTGATATGAGGTTATCTAAAGCTATATTAACAACTTTTAAGCATGTATGATGATTTTACAATCCAAAATCTTAAGATTAACAACAAGGTGAGATTTAAAAATGATTTTGACTTTTATTGAACAAGCACCGATTTTATGACTTGGTGAGCTATATTGGACTAATATGAAATGAAACAACAACAAACAACATCAAGCATAATTTGGAATACCAATCTAATGATGAAATCAAACAACGCCTATATAGGCGATTTGGTGATTTTCAAAGCAAAACACAGATTAAAACTATGAAACTGATTACAGACTTTATATTATCATTTATTAAGACTAAATGAGCATAAAGCAACAGCATTAACAGCATAAAACGAGGAATGACAATTATGCTATATTAACTGTCAAACTAAGATTTTTATAAACTACAAATTTTAAAGAACAAGCTAACTATTTTATTGGTTAATTCTATTTAACTATAACTTAGAAGCATGAACATAAAGAGATTTAAGCTGATAAATGACTCAGACAATGAAATGCCAAAATGGAGCAAAAGGCTTACAAGTGGCTTCCAAGCTCAAAACTGAGAACTGAGGCACAAGACCACAACCTATAGCTTCCCAATAAGCACTAAACCCAAGGCAATCCTTTATTAACCTGCTCCAACTTCTTGATAACCTTCCATTGATTTTTGATTTTCACTAATTTATTTGTATTTTGGTATTTTCTCTTTTTCTTCTAAAGCGATTTTAAGGGTTTCTAAAAGCTTAAATAAGCTTTATAGGAGCTTATATGATCTTACTCAGTCCATAAAAGCATTATAAACAACATTAAGCTAACTTGAGATTTTAAGCTTGAAAATGCATAAACCGAAATCAAGCAGAAACTTGAAATTGCTTATTGAAAAAGATTTATAATACACTCAGATTACTTAATTCAAAGCTTAAAAGCTTAAACAAACACTGGAAAGTTTAAATTATTAAAACGACATACATAAACTAATTAAAAACTAGATAGATCACTCCTCTGCTTCTCCTCTGCTTTATATTGATCTTTTAGACTCCCCACATGTCTCTGAATCTTTCCCACTTCAAATCTTGGCCATTGATGCAGTCAAAGTAATCTCAGCCTTCAAATTCACTTTTGGCGCCAAAAGTGGTACTAGTGGATTAGAGCAGGTATTGAGGCAATTAAGGAATTGTGGATGTTTGTGGAGGTGTAGGGGACAAAATGAGAAGTAGTCATGGAGCTAGGATTGATTTGACAGTAAAAACAGGGGTTGAGGTTGGTTGGAGTGTTTGATGGTGGGGAAGCATTAAATGCTTGTGGGTTGGTATAGGAGGAGGGGGTGAGCTGGGAGAGTAGTATAAGTGAGGTGGAGGGAACAGGTGGTGGAGAAAACCACCTGGTTTTGTGGTTGCAGGCGTGGGAGAGACAAGTGAACAGTGACACTAGTATTTTGGCGGGTTTGACTTTATTTGACCGAAGCTTTATAATAAGGGAAGGGGTCAAAATGGGGGGTCAAGGTTATTTGGCAGGGGTTCTTTTTGATTTGGTGGGTTAATAACAAAGAAAGTGCATTTGGTTTGTTATTAATACAAGGACCAAAGATGTAATTTACGCAAACTTGAGGACCAAAACATCAACAATCCAAAGTTAACACAAGGACCAAACTTGACAAAATTTAATAGAACAAGGATAATATTTGATAATTTTCATTTTTTTTTAAATATCCAAGGACTATATTTGTCATTTTTCAAACTTTAAGGACCTAAGTTGTAATTTTGCAATTTTAAATTTCAAGGACCAATTTTTACAACTTATGAATCCCTAGGGACTTTAAATAACATTTTTCTTTATTTTGATTTACCAGGGACTAAATTTGACAACTTTTGAAACTTGGGGACTAAAGCATCAATTATGCAAACTTGATCGTTTTCATCGATTTTGATATTTTGCATTTAAAACACATAAAACACTTGTTTGTGATATTTTATCATTTGATGCATTTCGAGTGTTTTTAGATGTTTTGGCATTAAATAGTACAAAATGATGAGTATTTAGACACTCATCAACTATTCTATATGACCAAAAACTTTGCCTTTGTTGCATGAACGCTCTTTAAAAGCTTTACACAACCAAACTCTATGAACTCACTCAACCATTGTGTTGACACTTTTAGCATGTTTTATCTCAGGTATCTAAGGCATTCACTTCATGGCATGCATGTGGACATATCATAGAGTCGCGGATGACGCGTCTCACTGGGTTTATAAACTTTAAAACATCGTTTGCTTGTAACAAACTTATTTCCGCTGAAGTTAATTTCATCCGGGACCTATTCTTTGTAAACTACGATTATTTTACTTAATCAACGGTATTTTCAAAAGCGACACTTTAGGTCGTTCAATATAATGATTGTGATGCTATGAGTCAATCCCGTGAATTCCATTCCATTGCAAAAAATGTAATTTGGGGTGTGGCGGTTTCCTCTCGCGAGTTTTCGATACATAAACCCAAGCTCACAAAGCGATATCTTAGCCTTTGTCCATGGTTCAACGGTCTTCTTGCCTTTCGCCTTGCTTGCTTTGGGCTTCTTGTCTTTGTCCTTGGCCTGAAGCACGTCTTGATGGTCCTTTCTGGTTTGATAGGGACATTTCTTGACATTATCGGTTTTCATCATCATCGTCTTCAACGGGAATGGAATCATGGTACGAACCGTGACCCGAACCTTGCTTCATCGAAGCATCTTGAGTTGGATATTTTTGTGTCGGATACTCCGGCATATAATCTTCCAAATTCATTTTAAGATTAGTACTTCGAAGCGAGGAATAAGGTTGATACGGTTGGGAAGGATAAATGAAGTCCATGTTTGGACGATACGATGACCCACTAGTTTTTTGGTTGTAATCGGTGTAAGGACGTTGCGGTGGGACAAATGGACGGTTAACGTAAAATGGTTTTGGTTTTGATTGGGTTGTGCTAGTTGTGATTGATATTCAAAACTTTGTGGACGAAAGCGAATACCCCGGTTTTGTTGTGGTGTAATGCCGGTTAATTCAAAGTTGTTTTCCAGATAGAAATTCAAATTCGGGGCATTTTGGAGTAGTCGGGATCGCCGATTTTTTGATTGTGGGGTATTTTTCTTTGACATGTTGAATTTGGATGAGAATTAGATTGAGGTTGGAAGTGAATATATATGAGAAGTAGTTTGAGGTTGAATTGTGTTTGAGATTATGTTTGAATTTGGTATTTATAGAGTGGTAAAGTATTTAAAAAAAAAACATTTTTTATAAATACATTCAATGCCCCCAAACGGGCAAAGTGAATATAGATGGGAAGCCAATTTTCAAATCGGTTGAAATTTGAACCGATATTGATTTTTTCTTACCTTCGACCGATGTTCTGACCGATCTCCACACTCGACACAACCGATATTAATATCGGTCGTCGAGTCAATTTTGGCACGACCAACAGATTTTAAAAGCACGACCAGCCTTATGAAAAGTAGTAACACTTGTTTTATGAGTAGATAGGTGAAAGATAGGATATAAGATCATTTGAGGACAAAAGATTATTTACATCTGGGGATCAATCTCCACCCTCCGTTTTATTTGATCTAATGGATGAGATTAATCCCGACAATTTAAAACCCACTTTCATCTTTTTTTTTCAAAGATTAATATCTTTCAAACAGTTAATCGTTGAGCGAAAAAAAATATATCGTTGACGACGAGCGTTTAATTATCTTTTATAGATAAGTGACTTTGATATCTTTCGACAATTTTTTTTTTTTTTCGTATTTTCACGCTTTTTTCTAAAGTTTTTTTTTTTTACGTTCTTTGAAATTTGCGTTGAAAAATCGTATATGATAAACACTAATTTGATATTAGTGTAAAATCACATATGATATGTAATATCACGTGTGATATTAGTGTAAAATCACATATGATATCACGTGTGATATTACATATCATATCACGATTTAACACTAATATCACATGTGATATTCAATTTAGTATTTTATCGTATATGATTTTTTCACGCAATTTCGAGAACGTAAAATAAACGAAAAAAAAACAAAAACGTGAAATAAACGATTTTTTAGGAAAGTATATCAAAGTCTTGGTTTATGAAAGATAATTAAATCTTCGTCATGACACATAAATATTTTCGCTTAACGATAAAGCGATTTAAGAGATATTTAAATTATAAAAATGGGTGAAATAATAAAATCTTTTAATTTGATCATTAATTTTTTTTTTAGATGGATGGTGAAAATGAGTCGCTTGGTATGTAAAAAGTTTGATATGTAAAATAACTCTCCTCGAAAGATAGCACCCCCACCGTATACTCTAAGTTGCCACAATAATTATCACTTGAAAACGAGAGATTGTTTTGAAAAACAACTTCATATAGCATGTAAAAGTAATGCTCCATATTGGACAATTAAAAAAAAATGTTTTCTAGCTAATTTTTTGTTGTTTAAGAAAAGAATGACGTGTAGTGGACCATGAATAGACATGCGTGGGAGCATTTAACCACGAATTTCTCCTTTTTCTCTCCATATTTTTATAACGAAAATAATAAATTATTCTTATGTGTCATCCAATAATTTTACTTTTATTGATTTTTAACATTGAGGGTATGTTTGGCATTGGGTGATGTGAAGCTTTCTGAAGCAATGAGCGGTGGAATGAAAGCGTTTTGATTTTATTAGTCGTTTGGTAAGGGGCGATGAAACTTTCCTATTTTTAAAATCTTAATTTTCCAATCTTCTTTAAGAAGCGTTGAAACTTTCATTCTACTTTCGCATTTCACATTTCTTCTTTCACTACTACGAACATAACTATTCTTTCGCTAAACACACCCCGAGTCTCGTGCCATTTTAAAATTTAATTTAACAATTAGCAGACAAGGTAAAAAAGCGGGTGTAATACCTAGAAACAATGATATCAACGCTAAATATAAACAGGAAAACGTTTCCAAAGTTTTAAAAACAATAATTTTGAATCAAGTCTTGCGAGTATATCATATTCTTTAAGCCGAGGTGGCTCGAGAAACACACTTGAGAACTGACACAAGCCTTCCGAGACCATGTGTGAGTGACAATTTTGTTTTAGGTCGGGCGTTACCACGCATGAATAATTTTGTGTCTGACGTGATGTATAGGAAAGCGATGAGGGCGAATAACTTGTTATCGGGGTATAGTTAAGGAAGATTTGAGAAGAAATGAAATAATGTAACGATGGAATAGAAGAAAAGGACGTTATTTCTTTGTAGTTATCATTACACGTAACCTTATATATACATAGAAATGGTTTCATTCAAACTTTAAACCCTTTAATACAATTCGTGAAAATAATAATGGAACCGGCATGTAACTAAAGGGTTTGTTCACTATCGGCATTCATGAGGGCACCAAAAAAAAAAAAAAAAAAAAAAAAATGTCTTAATTTACACTTTTTTTTTTTCTTCACGCTTTTAAAATGTATGTAAAATTTTATTAATTTATTAACATGTAAAAATTAGTTATATTTATAGGTGTGAAACAAAACTGTAAAACAATATCTTTCTACACTTATAGGTGTTTAAAAAAAATTTAAATTTTTAAGTGTGAAGAAATTTAAAAAATGTCCACACTTATAGCTGTGAAACTCATTTGTAACAACCAAATTAATTCAAGTGTGTAGAAATTAAGTGTTATAATTATTTTCACATTTAAAAAGAAAATTTTGTTTGATACTATTATAAGTTATAACTATGAAAATCTGTTGTTTATAAAAAAAAAAAATCACACTTATTAATGTAACTAAATTCTACACATTATTAAGTGTTAATAAATTGATAAAATATACAAAATTTAAAAAAGTAAAAATGAAAGTGTGTAGAATGAAGTAAGGGTGAGAATCGATCAGGAATGGGACAAACGATGTAAGATCAATTAAGGTAAAAATCGGACCGAGACCGGCAATCGAATGTGGTCGGTCCGGTCCGATGTCATCGGACCGACCGTTTGGAGTCTACTATGCCAAAATAATCGGTTTGTGGTGGGACCGGATCGATGACCGATTAAATTTAATCGTAGGCAGAAGACCGGACCGAATGTGGGTCTCCGTTCGGATCGTTTGCTCACCCTAGAATCAAGTACTATTTTTTTAAGTGTAGTTTTGGATTATTTTATTGTTTAGAATAGGTTCTGGTGAGGGGTATAGAGGTCAATTCAACAAGCATACACTTGATGTTGCAAAAAATTAATTGAAAATAGCTAAAGGGTATTTTAGTAAAATGAAACAGCCGGCTTAATTATGAAACCAATTTGATGTTTGCAGAGGCGGGAGCATATTCGCATATCCGCATATTATACCTTTCGTGATTCGTTCGAATATCCCGGTCCCACTTTATCCTACGTGGCTTTACCATGATGACGTGTGTTTTTTATTAGCCATTAATATTGTCACTCGTGTTAACAACGTTATTGGCTATCCAAGATGTACATGTCCGAATCCGCTGCTTTTGGCCTTCTATTTTGATTTTGTTAGGACTAGTTTTTATGGTCATCGTTAGAGCACAAGGTATGAGAACGTGAAGAATAGGCATTCCTCGAAGGGTTTGCGTTTATTGAAGGATACGCCTTAGCCGGAGGATGTGTCAAGTTTGGAGGATGCGACCCACACGGGGGATATATTCCATTCAGAGAATACACCCCATGATGTTCCACTCGTGAGAGGTGGGTGAGATAGAGTGATCCACCACCTCTCATAAAAACTAGCTTAAAAAATAAGTCAAGAGTGGCTCAAGGATAAAGAAACCGCTTTAGACCCCCAATTTTTTAAGTCCCTAATTTTTAAAGATTATACATGTATATATCGACACTCGCATGTTTTTACACCGCCATCTTTCGAGATTCAATTATGCAAAACTTCAAATAGCCGATGAATGTTAAATAGTCGAGGATTTTGGCCTCTTTTCCTCCGCACCTCAACTCCTCCAGGTTCCACTATTTCCAATTAATCCCACTTGAAATATTGAATTTAGTGACATTATTGCTACTAGAATCGTTAATTCAATTCTACATTCTTTCTAATCAATTGTCGATCATCTAGTTATTGTAACAAAAAGTAAATAGGTAATGTGGCTCTTAATCACTTATTTAGTATCTTAATTATATTTACTTTTCTTGTTCTTATGTTATGCTTATAATTATGATCATAAAGTATTAGTCATGTAATGAATATATTCATATAGATTTATTTGGTTATGGTTTTAGGTGATTGGGTTTTATACTTCTACAAACAGCTAGTTAACTATATTGGACTTAGTGGCGTTGTGGCAGTGTATATACTTTATAGTGAAAAGACCTCGTTTTAAAGCTTCGCTTTAAGCCTCCATAAAGGTTGAGCCGCCCCTGAGATAAATCCATCTATTTACTTATAGTTTAATATTTTTTAGAGCTCATACTAACATTTAAACACTAATTACAAATTAGCTCACATGTCCTAAACAAGATTTCAATCTACAATCGTTTTGTTGTGGACTTGTGGATCATTCTCTTACGCATGGGTAAAAGTATTGTTGAACTACTAGCATTTTGGTGTTCATCTTATTATACATCTCAAATTAATAATAAAGTTATAACAAGGTATGGGTGTTACCGACATATGTCATAGTGGTAAGGTTCTTGATTTCGTCGCAAGGTACAGGTGAATTGTTCAAATTAAACTATGTTGGGTGTGTACATTTGTGGGTGACCAGAGAAGGCTCGAAAACTGTCCCGAGATCAACTAGGTGAAGTCGCATACATCAAACTTAAAACGGCAAAGATGTCATACAAAACAAGAATCCAATTAAACAAACCCAATTGCGCCTAAAAAACAACCAATCAAAATATGCAACTTGACGAGTTTGATATCCAAGCCGACCAGTCATTTGATGCCATTGAAGATTGGTTTGCTATCCAAAGTAATGAATACCGTTGAAGTTGTGAAAAAAGATCCTCTGCGAGAACCTTTGGTTTTTGGTCCACCGAGGCATGAACATAGGTGTTTCTCCATTTCCATACTAACCCAACAAGAATGAAACAAACACCATGAAAAGCTTTCGCGATGCTACTATTTCCACCTCCCGAGACAACCGAGTTACGCACAATTATGTTGAGATCGAAAACCTGAGGAAGTGGAATGTTCCACCATCTCCCTAATTTCTTCCATATTGTATTTGAGAATAAACATGTTATGAATCGATGAGAAACAAATTCTTCTTCTATATTGCATATTGGGCATATTGTGGAATCAAGCACGATACCTCTCCTAGCCAAATTAGTATAGGTAGGAACTCTATCAATAACAGCTCTCCGGACACGAAGATTTACTTTAGTTGGAACCCATGGAATCCATATGTGATGAGGAATAGAAGAATCTTCAGAGAGAATATGATTGTTAATTAATGATGCTAACCGCTTAACTGAAAACATACCCTTAGAATCATAATTCCAAAACCATCTATTCGGGGAACCAACATTTATTTATGCACCATTTATAAGTGTGAGTATAGAGTTTAAATCATCAAGAGCACGACATCCTAGTTGAGATCTCTAATTCCAGGAGTTGATGTCACGTCCATTAGACCTCACCCATCTATCTTTAACCTTAGCTTCTTTATTAGTTTCCAGTGCATATAATCGCGGGAAGCGAAGCTTGAGACAAGGACCAGGGGCTATCCAAGAATCTTTCCAAAACAAAGTCGAGTTACCATTGGAAACCTTCTTTATGAACGAATGACTAAAGGCCAATCCCACATCATCAATAGCTAAAGAAGAGCTTACAATGCTATCCCATATACCTTCTTTAGCCTCGCACTGTTATATTTTGAAACCACCATCATTTTCATAAAGAACCGATATTACCTTTCTCCATAAAGCTTTTGTTCGTTGAGAAAACGCCATCTCCATTTGCCCAAAAGACCAAGATTCAACGCTTTTAGGAACCAACCCCAAACCCCAACATTTTTTAGAGCAGACTTTGCTCCACTTGACCCATGAAATACCCTTACTTCCATTTTTGAAGCCCCTAAAGAAGCGAGAACGAATGTTTTCTAACTTATGAAGAACCTTTGATGGAGCTCTAAAAATCGAAAAATAAAATAATGGCAGACTACCCAAGACAACTTTTGTAGGGTATTATTTTACTTGTTGAGAATAGAACAATTGTATAAATGTCTCACAAAAGACGTATGTTACTATAATTGTCATTATCTCCATCATAAGTTATGTGTACAGGAGTCAATAAAATTCAAGGTTATAAATAGCGTGAGGCGTGACGTGGTGCCATGACTAAACTCACGCCTTAGCAGTCAAGGCGAAGCATTTGCTTTTATAAGGCGTGACATAAGACGAAGCTTTTGCTTTTATATATTTCCCCAAACCTTGTTTAAAAACTTGTATTTGGGGAATATATGTAAATATTAGTGTGTATGTGAAGATGTATATAAATTCCCCCTATTTATATTATATTTCATATATATCGAGTTTATGAGAATATGTGATATAGGCAGATAACGTGGCGTGACCAAGACGACTCAAACCTTACACCTTCATGGCGCCTTTACGGCTTTTACAACCATGATAAAATTACATATGTATATTGATGTCGATGAGTACGTAAAAAAGAAATCGTGTTGCTTTTAAACACTGTACTAATCTTAGAGCACACTAGTCATATATTTGGGCCGTTTTCATTTGGAACACCCTAGAGTCTTTGACAGCCCATAGTAGGGCCCAATGTATAACACTTCGTTCACACTTCACTGGTCGACATTATATTGACTATTGTAAGTTTTTCTTATTTGACTGAGATCAATGAATATTTTCTATGCTTTTACTCGTAATATATTTGTCTAACGATTGCAGAAGACGATAAAACCGGTTATAACCATCTCTGAGGTATCACTAAAACATTTTGTTAATAAAGTATATTAGATAAAAAGTAGAAAACTAGTGATATCTTATTAGCCATTGTGATACATAGTACGTTTGGGTAAACTAAAGGATCATGTATAACCCGGTCGCTCACATGAACCTGTATAAGTTCTTGTATTTCGGTTGTGACAGTAAAACAACAAAGCGATTTAATGGTATGAAATTCCCACGGTGGGGCGAGGTGTGTTTCATGAAGAAAGGTTATAAGATGCGATTATCTGAAAGGTTGTTCAATGAGTCAAGTGGGTTAAATAAAACACTGGACATTCTAAGACCACATGAACAAATATTCATTCCTACTGTGTGCATTGTTTTATGTAAAGTTCGACATGGCTTTTGAAACTTGCTAAGATGTGGCATTTGAAACTTGAGACACGTCGAACATTATCAGTAACAATGCCTACAATAGGAATGTTTAGCAAGTTTGTTAATTAAATAAAATCAAATGTTCAGTGTATACAAAAAAAAAAAAAAAAAAAAAAAAGTTGTCAACTTGGATGCGTTTTTAGGCAACTCTTTTTGCCATGACACGGTCTTGGTGAGAGCACTTTTTAGGCAGCTCTTTTTGCCAATGTCTTTGCATGAAAATGATGAGACACATAAGGAAACATGAAAATGGCAACTTATTCTAAGATTAATTGTTTGATAAATTTTTTAATGTATATGTAGAAGACAAACAATTGTTTTCAAGGATAATATCAAAAAAATATTGTCCATCCATAACTGAAATTATTTTATCCGAAACAGCCTCTAACTTGTGGCTCTCTTCCAGCCCTCATCACCTATTTCTTCACAAGTAACAAATTCTAACCATTAGAGCTCACACCACACAACACCATGAATGACAAAGTAGACAAGCTAGTGATTTTCCTAGCAAAGAGGGACGGTATTGACAAGCTTGTCAAAACGTTCCAATATGTCTCAAAGCTTCTTGTTTGGCACCTCGAAACGAAAAATGAAAAATTAGCCCATCGAGCCAAGCAATGCGAGGTGGCATCAGGGTTGAGCCGAAAAGCCTTCAGGATGGGAAGGTTTCTCACGGGCTTCAATGCCCTAAGGAGAAACCCAGGCCCAACCCCGACTTATAGGTTCCTCTCGGTCTTTGCTAACGCGGGGGAAATGGTCTATTTCTTTTTTGACCATTTCCTCTGGTTATCAAGAACGGGAGTTATAGATGCAAATTTGGCTAGGAGAATGAGCTTTATTTCCGCGTTCGGGGAATCGCTTGGGTATGTGTTCTTTTGTATTTTGGAATTTATTATGATCAAAGAAGGGATTGAAAAAGAAAAAAAGATCAAAAGGAGTTTGTTATCAGATGAAAAAGTTGATGAAAATGAAATCAAGAAGATTAAAGTTGATAGAGTGATGAGATTAATGGCTGTGTCTGCTAATTTGGCAGATTTAATAATTGGGCTAGCTGATATTGAGCCTAATCCATTTTGTAATCATGCTGTAACACTTGGTATTAGTGGACTGGTTTCTGCATGGGCTGGTTGGTATAGAAATTGGCCATCTTGAATCAGTTCACTTATAATTTGTTCATGTATCATACTGTATTAAATTTTGCTTTCTTTCATTTTATCCTTTTGTATCTATCGGACACAATAGATAAAAGTATAACTTACTTCACTGAACATAGATATATCTATAGACTATAGTATATTTCTTTGACATTACACATACTTGTTAGTTAATATAAACGTACACTAAGAGTGTAGAACCATATACGGCGCAATCCGTATTTTTGTTTAATTACACACAATGACACAACTAAAAATACGAGTAATTATCGTTGAATGATTAGGGTCTCTTTGTATGTACATAGTCATTCCTATATATTCAGGGTTTATTCATTACCAACATTTAGTTGCTATCACTTATTTGTAGTTACGTAGTATTAGTTACATCTATGTTAAAAAAAAAAAGTTATTAGTTACATCAAGGTGTAATCAAATTTAGCGAGTATGTTTATAAAGGATTGAAGAAATATCATGATAGTCGTAACTCGTAAATTGTAACGACGATATGGTTATGGGGCTTATTGGGCATGTTTGGCAGATGCATTTGTGAGCATTTTGTTAGAAAATTTAGTGCACTTGTGAGATTAGTTCACACCTGGTTTTGGGTTAGGAGGTACAAAGTGTACACCCATGAGGTCCTCGAACACCGACTCGATAGTGGTTAGTAATGCTAGTGTATTGGTTCTACTGCTTAGTATGGTAACCATCGCTAGTATAGTAGCGATGGTTGCCTTGGTAGTGTATTGGTTCTTCTTTGGTAGTGTATTGGTTGTTCTCGCTAGTGTAGTAACCGATGGTTCCTACCGGTAGTGTTCAGTTCTGCTTCTAGTGTAATGGTTCCTCTTGGTAGTGTTGCGATGATTAATTTGTAACATTTTGACTCGTTTAAGTGGTCATTATGACTGCTTCATGACCATGTTTAAGTGGTCATGTAACCACTATTCCTATGATAATGGGGGCTTATTATGGGTGATTAATTGGCCGTTAATCACACATTGTTAGGAATTTTGTAAAAGTAGGTTCCTGCTGATAAAGGTTCCTACTGATAGTGTTAATGTTTCTGCTGCTACTATGTTTACTGCGGATAGTGCAGTTGCCACTGATAGTTACTATTGTTTCTGCGGATATGTAGTTTCCGCATTATTAGTATTTAGTTAGGATATGCATGAGTTAAATTAGGAATAGATAATCCATATCTTTTACGTGATTAGTAAGCTGTAGAATTAGGGTTTATAGCAGTATAAAAGAAACCTGCGGCTAAGGTTTATGCACGCTTGTCAATAAGATTTGTTAGTAATTTAATATAGATCCATAGAGGATCAAGTCTTTGGTATTTATTGTCTTTTTGAGTTTTGTGTTTATATTCCGCGTAAACATAATTCTAGTAAAGGTTCTCCAGTGATTACACAGGTTGACTATACTTTCATTAAGGCTCATAAGATCTATCTGGGACTATACCCAACAAGTGGTATCAGAGCCTGGTGAGAATCTTTCAAAGAAGACGATCATACTCTCTTTCACAGAATCAAAAATCTCACTCTTACAATGACATCATCAAAACATTCGTAAAATCTAGACAATGAAGACAAGCCGAGCCAACCAATGCTCGATCTACAATTCAATGAGTTGTTACCACCATGTCCAACAACAATGCAAAGTTTCCTATCGAAGAAGGACGAATATGACATATGGGCTATGAAGATGGAAAATTATATCTCCAACAAGTGACTACCATCTCGGAACATTGTTCTAAAAGGCAAAAGAAGAAGGCTACTTGGAAGAGATCACGATGGGAATGTGATAATTCTTCCAAGAACAACTAACTAAAGAACATATTGCACTTCGGAGGAAACCAAGGCTAGGACTACTTTGCTTCAAGCTCTTCCGGATGAGCATATGAGTGACTTTCATCATCTTGATGATGCAAGAGAAATATGGAAGGCAATAAAAGCAAGGTTTGGAGGTAACGAAGAGTCTAAGAAGATGAGGAAGTCTATGCTCAAGCGAGCTTTCGGGAGTTCTCACCATCAAGAGGAGGCATACACAAGGGGTATGACGGGTTTGAGAAAATCTGAGCCGCCTAAATCGGATGAAGTCCAAAACGACAATGAGGAATGTAATCTCAAGTTCCTTCGTGCTTTACCTCCTTCCCGGAGGCGGGGTTTCTCACACTCAAGGCAAAGGGAGGCCTTGATTATATAAGCTTTGATGACTTATACAACAAGCTTAGATCTCTTGAAATTGATATCAAGGGTCACTCTACTTATTCTCCATCTCCATCACACTCAGCTTTTGTTAGTGCTACCAATGCTAACACAATGGTGTCTTATGCTGAGAGTCCCACTTCTTCATCAACAGCATCCAGGACACACAATTCTTCTACAAGAAGATCAAAGTCTAATTCTTTGATAGAGGATGTGCTCTACTCATTTGTTGCTGAATCTGAAGACCAACAGCAGTTGGCCTATGAAGACTTTGAACAAGTGGATAAATGGGATTTGGAGGAGATGGATCTTAAATGGCAGATGGCCATGCTTGCTGTGAAAGTCAACAGGTTTGAGAAGGGCTCCGGGAGGAAGTTTGGCTACAAGGGAAGAGAATCAGCCAGGTTTGACAGGAAGAAGATCAGGTGTTTTGAATGCAACGAGATGGGTCACTTTGCTAGAGAATGCCCAGATAAGAAGGGAAGTGACAGGAGAAGATATTCTGCATTCAAGATCAAGGAAGCTGAGGATCAGAAACCTAAAGCTTTGTTGTCTTTGGAGTCAAGGGTTGACTGGGATGAACATGTGGATGAAGCTCAGGATGAAAATCCTCAGGTTGGATTGGTTGCTGATACTGCTGATGAGTTTGCACTGATGGGCATCACTTCTCAGGTACAAAATTGTATTTTTGGTTGTAATGCTAAATATGATGCTCTTAAAAGTGAATTTGATGATGTTAATGGCCAATATAAAGAATATTTTATTCAGGTCCAGGCCTATAAGAAAACTGTTAAATCTTTAGAAAAACAAAAGGCCTGGTATCAACAAAATCAATTGGCTCTAGAAGAGAAAATTAAAGTGTTAGAAAGAGATTTAGAGAACACCACTAATGTGCTAAAATTTAATGAAAAATAATATGTAAAGGTCATTAAAGAAAAAGAGGGTCTAAAGGCTAATTTAGATACTGAGGTGGCTAGACATAAACAGTGGCAATAACAGGCTAAAAACCTAGATGAATTATGGAAAAGTTCTATGTCTGTTAAAACTAAGATGGGGTTGGGCTTTAAGGATTATATTAGTCCAGATGAGATTTATGACCCTAAAGAGTACAGTGTTTTTAATCTTGTCACTGATGAAGAAGAAGATAAATATAGAAAACCTGTTAAATTTGTTAAACCAGGTGAAATGCATTCAGTTCCTTCTTCTATAAATGGTATTGTTAGACCACCCAACCCAGACTCAGACTCAGATGAATCACATATGACCTATGGTCAAAAGTCCAATGACTTATCTGACACTGGCAGTGAATCTAATACTTTTGTCTCTTGTTCTTCCAGTGATAGGACTTCAGAGACCCAGTCTAAAGACTATGCCAGTTGTGATTCAAGTGAAGAGTCTTCAACTCCCAAGTCTGCCTCTCCCAAGCCCTTACCAGTTCACCCTGTCCCAAGAGTTGCTGTTGATGAACCATCTTCAAAGACAACTTATTTTAGAAACATTTCTTGTTTTGTTGATTCATTAAAAACAATTTCGATTTTGGTTGTGGTTTGAATAATTTTGTTTGTGATAAGACTATTCTATTTTGAACAAGCATTTTAAGAAGAAATCATGTTTTGTTTGTGGTAGTACATTTCATCTTATCAAAGATTGTGATTTTTATGAGAAACAAATGGGTGTTTGTACTAATCAACGAGTTATAGACCAATATGGAATGATGTGACCAAAATCCTCCATTTGTTCCTCTGGAACACATGTGAGGACCGGCAGAACCAATTCTCTTGGTAGACCGATTCTTCTTTGGTAGACTGTTCCTCTTGGTAGACTAGTTCTGCTTGGTAACCCGCCGCCGATAGACCATCGTCATCTGTTGGAGAAGTCATGTTTCTAGGCCATTAAATGAGACCTACTAGTACTTATTTTCAAAATGGTTATAGGCCTGTTCATAATGACCCATTCAATAAAAGGGGGACAAGGTGGAGTTATGCTGTTAAGTCCTCAGCAGGTTGCTCTTGGACACACAATAGACCATCTTTCATGAAGGGTTCCAAGAACAATAGTGGATCTTGTCAATCTGCAAGTTTTTCTAATTTGATCCACAAGGCAGGCCCAAGTCAGTGATGGCTTGGGTCTCCATGTATACTAATGTTGTTGTATAGCTTTTAACTTTTAGGATGATCCTTATTCTAATAAAGATTTAGGCATTGTTGATAGTGGTTGTTCTAGGAGTATGACAGGAGCAGAGGCGGACTTCATAATTTTGTGTCTCTTCAAGGAGGTACTTGTTACTTTTGGAGGAGGAGATGGTAAAATTACATGGGAGGGAACTATTAGAACTTCCAAGCTGGACTTTGAGAATGTGTATTATGTGGAAGAATTGAGAAACTTCAACCTATTTTCTGTGTCCCAAATCTGTGACAAGAAAAATTATGTGTTGTTCACTGATACTGAATGTCTTGTACTTTCAAAAGACTTCCAGATACCTAATGACAGTCAAGTTGTTCTGAAGGTGCCTAGGAAACAAAATCTGTATACATTCAATCTCAATGAAGTTCAGCCTGAAGGAGACTTAGCTTGTTTGGTGGCAAAAGCATCCTTGGATGAATCTACTAAATGGCATAGAAGGATGGCTCATGTAAATTTCAAAATAATCAACAAGCTGGCAAAACTTGGGTCAGTTAATGGACTTCCTTCCAAGGTCTTTACTAATGAGCACAATTGTGTGGCTTGTAACAAGGGAAAGCAACACAAGGCTTCCTATAAGTCCATTAATGCTGTCAGCACTATCTCAGAGCCCTTGCAGCTTCTTCATATGGATCTGTTTGGTCCTACATCTATCAGAAGCATTGATCACAAGTATTACTGTTTGGTGGTTACTGATGACTATAGTAGGTATTGCTGGGCATTCTTTTTGGGGACTAAGGATGAAACATTTCAGATTCTTCAAGACTTTATTGCCCTGGTTGAGAATCAGTTGAATAAAAAGGTTAAAGCCATTAGGTGTGACAATGGGACAGAGTTCAAGAATGCAAAATTAATTGAGCTCTGTGCTACAAAGGGGATAAAAAGGGATTATAGCAATGCCAGGACTCCACAACAAAATGGAGTTGCGTTGAAAGGAAGAATAGAACCACGATTGAAGCGACTAGATCTATGCTTGATGATTCAAAGTTACCTACCATGTTTTGGATCAAGCAATCAAGACCTGCTCGCTATGTTTTGAATAGGGTATTGATAACTCATCCTTACAATAAGACACCTTATGAACTTTTGTCTGGAAAGATTCCTACCATAAGCTACCTTAAGCCTTTTGGCTATCATGTGACCATCCTTAACACTAGTGATCATTTGGGCAAATTTGAAGGAAAAGCTGATGAAGGTTATGTAGTGGGCTATTCAGCTCATAGTAAAGCTTACAGGGTTTATAACATCTCTACAAAGAGGATTGAAGAAACATCGAATCGAGATTTATGGAGGACAAGCCAAATGTTCAGGGAGCAGGTCAAGAATGGTACTTTGATCTTGACTACTTAACTGATCACTTAGGTTATACTCGTTATAAATCTAATCCTTCTGCAGAACCACAAAATGCTCAAACTAACATTGCAGGTTCCTCAGATGATGAGTCAGATTCAGAGTGTGATGAATAACTTATAGTTGTTCCTTCCTATCCTACTAACCACTTTTCAGGTACCAAGGACACAACTTCTTCTGATGCAGTTTCAAGTGATTTAGGATATGCAGAAGAGCTTGTGAAGCTTCAACGCCAAGAGCATGTAGCAATGGATGATGCTGAAAAGTATGGTTATGAATTCTCAAAAGAAACAGAGGAACTCTTAAGGTAGGCAACTATTGAAGCCCACAGGAAGTTTGATGCTGCTGATGTTTCTGTTCCTGATGGTAATGTCTCTGATCCTGCTGGTAGTGGATCAGTTGCTGCTGATGGTGATTCTGATGGAAGTGTTCATGTTCCTTATACTAGTGATGCTGTTCCTGCGGTTCCCTCCGATACTCCATCTGTTGATACTTTGGGTCTAGATGATTCTCCCACCAGATTTCCAAGTCCATCTGACTTAGCCAATTCACAACATTCAAGCTCTGAGTTGGATGGCATTCATCATTTGTCAAGAACAGGCATCTTTGGCTCTTCTTCCTATGATGATGACTTTGGTCCTACAGTTACTAATCTGGCCACATCCATTGATGTTAGTCCTAATGCAACAAAGAGGATTAACACAGTTCATCCACAATCTCTAATCATTGGTGATCCTACTTCATCTGTGCAAACTAGAAGCAGGGTGAAGAAGACAAATTTTGGTGAATCTGCATTTCTTAGTTACATTCAGGATCAACATAGGAACAATCATATAGACTATCATCATTGTCTATTTGCTTGTTTCCTATCTCAAGTTGAACCTACCAGTGTTGCACAGGCTTTGGCAGATGATGATTGGGTAGCTGCTATGCAAGAAGAAATGCAACAGTTCTTAAATCAAAATGTGTGGGAGCTTGTTCAATTGCCTCCTGGCAAGTATGCTATTGGGACAAAGTGGATTCTGAAATGTAAGAGGGATGCAAGGGGATTGTGGTAAGGAATAAGGCTAGGTTGGTTGCCCAAGGTCACAGACAAGAAGAAGGGATTGATTATGATGAGGTTTTTGCTCCTGTTGCTAGAGTAGAAGCTATCAGACTCTTCTTGGCATTTGCTTCCTACATGGGCTTCATGGTATATCAGATGGATGTAAAAAGTGCTTTCTTATATGGTGAAATTGAAGAAGAAGTGTATGTCACTCAGCCCAAGGGATTTGTAGACCCTCACAATCCAGATATGGTCTACAAAGTGGTTAAGGCACTCTATGGACTTCATCAGGCACCTAGGGCTTGGTATGCTAGGCTCTCTTCGTTCCTGCTAAAACATGGATACAGGAGAGGTGCTATTGATAAGACTCTCTTTATCAAGAAGAACTCCAGGGATATCATTCTTGTGCAAGTATATGTGGATGACATTATCTTTGGTTCTACCAAAGAAGCTTGGTGCAGGGAATTTGAGGAGTTGATGAAAAGTGAGTTTGAGATGAGTGCAATGGGTGAGCTTACATTCTTTTTGGGCCTTCAAGTGCAGCAGAAATCAGATGGTATTTTCATTCATCAAGAGAAATATGTGCATGACATCCTCAAGAAGTTTGATATGGAACTAGTTAGGACTGCAACTACTCCTTATGAAGCACCAAAGCCTAAGTCAAATAATGAACCAGATCCTGCTGTTAATGTTCATCTCTACAGATCCATGATTGGTTCACTCATGTATTTGACTGCTTCTAGGCCTGATATTATGTTTGCAGTCAGTGCTTGTTCTAGGCATCAGGTCACTCCTTTGACTTCCAATTTGACTGCTGTCAAGAAGATTTTCAAGTACCTCAAGGGTCAACCTAAGTTGGGTCTTTGGTATCCTAGAGAATCTCCATTTGAGTTGGAGGCTTATAGTGATAGTGACTATCTTTGGTGCAAACTTTGATAGGAAATCTACTACTGGGGTTGTCGGTTTTGGGAAGGAGATTAATCTCCTGGCAATGCAAGAAATAGACCATAGTGGCTACATCTTCTACTAAAGGTGAATATGTTTCTTTGAAAGTTGTTGTGGTCGGTACTTTGGATTCAAAATCGATTATTGGATTATGGGTTCAATTTTATGAACACTAAAATCTTTATAGACAACCAAAGTACAATTTGCATTGTTAAAAATCATGTTTTCATCAAAGAACAAAGCACATAGAAATAAGACACCACTTTATCGGAGATGCTAATGAAAACACCTTATTCAAGTGGTTAAAATTCATACGAGATGAAAATGTAGGTGATTTGTTGACAAAAGCTTTTGATGGTCCAAGGTTTCAATATTTGGTTGTCCATATAGGCATGATCAACCCCGATTGTTGTGTTTGAGGAGGATTATGCCTAAGGGAGGTTTTGGTTTAAGGGAGGATTTATGTTGTATATTTTGTATACTTTTGCATATTTTGTATATATTTGTTTTGTATGTTTTGTGTTCTACTAACCTCTTGCGGATCTAGTATCAAACAAACAATCGGTGGGAACAGATAACAAAAGATTAATCTACCAAAGTAAAAGTCTTTTATTCATAAAACAAAACACGCATTCTGAGATGCGTGTCACCATACAAGACTTTTAAACATTCCTACTAATGATTACATTAAGACACAACCTAACAAGCTTCACAAAGACATCTCTAGACTTCAGACTCCAGCTTCCATCCTCAAGGCTTCTTCTCAGGCCTCCTGTTTCCCCATTCGGGCATCCTTTGATGCTCCTTTCCCCATGTGTTGATATATGACCACACTAGATTTGCAGCTATACCAAGCACTGTAGCTCTCTTTTATGGTCTTGGAGCTGAAGGGCCTGGTGATACAACAGCAAGAGGAGCAACATTGATTGGCATGTAGGATGGCTCATTCTCCTCATCAGTATCTGCATTCATACAATTGAGCTCAGAGCTGGATACTTCAAAATCCTCAAGAGGAGGAGGATTGGGCAGATCCTCTTCTGAAGAAGTTTATGCAAATGGTGACTTGCTAGGAGGTTCTCTGGATATGTATGTCAACTGTTTGATGCACCAGGGGGAAAGTAGTTTAACCATCCATCATGGGCTGGTTCACTGTCAGATGAAGAGATCTCGATGGGATGATTTGGAGAGTTGTTCATGATGATTTGGTTGGTAATCGTTTATGTTTTTAGGGTTATGTGGGTTGTATGTTTGATGTTACAAGGGGTTGGTTATATAGGCATAATGGAATCTTAGGTCGGTAGAATTTATGGCTGTAATTATTGCTTGGTATTTGAATAGTTAAAAGGTAAGTTTGGAGACTGTTGATGCACTGTTGGGTTCAGAAGATTTGATTCTTTCTCCATTCCTGCTGGTATTGTGATGATTTCTGCTGAGGGAAATGGTTTCTGCTGATAGATGTGATATGGAAATAGTGGTCAAACGTTTCGTCATTCCTGCTGATTGACTTTATGGTTTCTGCTGAGTGACTTATCATTGCTGCTGATTTCATAATAATTGGGGATTTGTAACGGGATTTAATTAAAGTCAAATTGGTCAAATATTCTTTATGAATCTTTTGCCAAGTTAAACGGTTATTTTAAGTAACCTACTTAAAATAACCAATTGCTGATATACCACGACCTAATTGGAAAATTCCCTCTCTTTTTGAAACCAAATCCATCTTCTACCTTCTAAGAACAATTCCTTGGCTGCACTGGCTTTCAAAGCTGATCACAACAAGGTTGCATTCTTGGAGAGAGCTAAAGGGAGTGAAATATATGATCCAATGGTGGACTTTCTTCTTCGATCAAAACTTATGTATGCTCTAACCTATTGTCCATATATTGTTTATGACTCCTTAGTCAGAAAATTCTGGGCCTCAGCTTTTGAGCGGTCTCCTGAGGGGCAACCCAAAGAGATTGTGGCAACCATTGATGGACATGAGTATGTTGTCACTGAGTCTCTCATAAGGACTCAGTTTCAATTGGACAATGAAGGAGGTGTTTTTGAAAATAACATGGATGAAATTATCACTGGTTTAGCAAATATTGGTTATCCCACTGATGGGAAATTCATTTGGTATAAAAATAAGTTTTGCCCTAAATGGAGGTTTTTGGTTCACACTCTCCTTCAGTGTCTAAGTCCTAAGTCTGGGGGTTGGGACCAGTTCTCTAGTTCTATTGCTACAGCTATCATTTGTTTGGCTCAGGGGAGATCTTATAATTTTTTAAAATATATCTTTAAGGAAATGCTCAGAAATATCAAGGATACCAAACATAAATTCTTAATATATCCTAGGTTTCTTTAGATGATATTAAATCTTGAACCCTCTGATAAAACCCCAAAAGTAATAAGTAAATTAACTGCCAAACTGTTTGCCACTATGAAAACCAATTTTGCTAGATAACATAGGACCTTATTACCTTCTATATTGCCAAGTGGCAATATAGCTGCTGGTGCAGGTGATCCTGCTGGTGGTTTAGAGCCTTTAGTAGCTGAGGCATCTGGTGGCCATATGTCACCAGACCCCAATGCTGTTGGTGCCTCTGCATCAGTTTCCATTGAAAACCAGCAACCCCCATCTCCTCCACCTGTTGCCCCACCCTCACCCAGGGTTGTTGCTCCTGAGGAGCCTGTTGTTGCTTCTGAATCACAAGATCATATTCCTGTTGAGACTGAGGACAACATTGATCAACCTTCTAGTCCAACCAGGGATACTTTTGAGGATGACACCACTTTTGGTGATTATTATACGTCTCCTCTCCGGTCCAATGAAGCTCATAAAACCTCAGGAACTCCTGTTGGTGAAGCTGAGGACCCTATTACTCTAATGAAAGTGTCCAGTTTGCTTGACATGTATATAAAGAAGGTTGATGATCTTGAGGTTCAGCTTAAAGAATCTAGGGATGAGCTTAAAGAGACCAAGCAGACTCTTGGTGGTGCTATGGTTAAATTGATGAAGAGGGTGATAGAGTTGGAGGTTAGGCTCAACAATAGAAGGAGCAGGGTTGTGATTTCTGAGTCAGAGGAGGAACAGGATGCTGAAAGGACAAACATTGATCTAGAGGCACTACATGTGTTGGCTTCTGTGTCATTGGGAGAGACTCAAGGTTAAAAAGATTCAGAGGTTCAAGTGTGTCACAGAAGAAGGACTAGACAGAGGAGTTATCTAAATTTAAAGGATCTCAAGACTAGTAGCATGACTTCTCCAAACACTTCTAGTGTCTTTGAACAAGGGAACTTCATCCGAACTCATTCTTGATAAGGTTACTAAGGATAAGGAATTTTCGATCAGCGATATTGGTGTTCCTTATCATGTTGATCCTACTGATAAGCCTGCTACTACTGATACGCTTGTATCTGCTGAGGCTTATTCTATTGCTTCTGAGGATCGAGTTTCTATTCCTTTTGATACCCAAGTTCCCTCTGAAGATGTTCAAGCGGGTGAATCTTCAGTTGATAAAGGGAAGGTTCCATTGGTTGAAGAAGAAGTGGATGTTGTTGTTGATAAGGCTGAACAGGAAAGACTCTTCAGGCTTCATGAAATTGCAATGAGTGACAGAGAAGTAGCAGAAAAAGCTCAAGCTACCTTTGATGCAGGGTCTTAAGCTCACATAGCTCCTAAGGTCACCTCTGAGAGAATGAAAGAATTGGATGACCTTGCCTTGAATTTTACTGATGACACATGGAATTCTCTTGTGGCTGGAGCTTCTTCTAACATGTCCCTTGCTCTGTTCATATTAGGAGGTGCTTTTGATTCAGAGAATTTTGCTGTTGACTTGATGGCATTGGCAACTAGGAGAAAGAAAGCTGATGCAGAGAGAAAAGCTAAAGCAAAAAAGGATAGACCTCCTACACAAGCTGAACAGAAATTACATATGAGGGAGTTTGTTAAGAATATGAGTTCAGCAGTCTACATAACTGGATGGAGTATGGCCTTTGTGAAATCTTTTCCAGATGACCAGTTGGTAATAGAGTACAACAAGATCTTAAGTAGGTTGGAAAAGGATGGCATTAATCCATATCAAAGATTAAAGAGACATCAGCCATCTTTGGAAGGACCTGAGGTCAAGAGATTGAGGTCTGATGATTCTCTTGATGTTATCCTACTTAGTACAGCAGCTGATGATATTCAGGCTACAGAGACTACTAAGGAGCAGTCTACACCTATGGAGATTCCTGCTGATCCCTCTCAGGCTATTCCTACTATAGGTGTTGTTAATGAAGGTGTTTCTTTTGTGCCTCCTACAGAAACAGAGAATATTCCTGCTGACAACATTGGTGTGGATTCTTCTGAGCCTCAAGTTGTTTCCACTGCTGATGCTTCCAATGTTCCACCTCAACCTAAACCTGCTGATTCTTCTGAAAAGGTTGATTATGTTCATGCTGATGTGCCTATTCCCTCTGAAGGTGCTGATATTCCTACTTGTAACACCCCCAAATACCGTAGCGGAAGATTGTGTCATTGGGGTGCTACTTCATAATACACAATACAAGTTATAGAAAACAACCTCTAAATGAGACGTTTTGAAAAGTTACCATTCGATTAATGAAATCAGAGTTACAAACAATGAGGTCCCAAAGTATTATATATAAATGTTTCGAATGATAAATACGAATGTATAAAGTCTTCAAAACATGTCGTGCGACTCTATGCTTCAAACTCTAGCTATCGCCTTAAGACCTGAGATAAACATGCTAAAAAGTGTTAACACAAAGGTTGATGAGTTCACAGAGTTTGTTTTGAATAAGTTGAAAAGCCTTTAAAGAATGTTCACACAGCAAAGGCATTGTAAATCCACTCCGTTCCAAGTTCCGCCCATACAAAACTTGCAACCTGTGTGTTTACAACCCACTGCTAAAATATAGCACGTCAATCGTGTATGCATGTACCATAGTAGTTAAAAGTATAAATGTTTCAAGTATGTAAGTAGTATATTGATCACCTACACGTGCATCAAAACTTATGCAATTAGCCATGAGTCTCTACTTCATCTCCAGAAACCTCAGGTGGGTATGTTGCTCACAAGGAGTGTAATAGCATTGGTTCTACTTCATCTCTGAAACCCAATGCATGTGTTGTCCAAGGAGACTTTGTGTTGCTCACAAGGAAAGTAATAGCATTGGTTTTACTTCATCTCCGAAACCCAATGCATGTGTTATCCAAGGAGACTTATCATGCGAACGAGGGGACTGCTCCGTGTATGTTGGGAGACTTTCAACTTAAGTATAATACATTCAAGTATAACGCAATCAAGTATATAACGCAATCAAGTATATAACGTAATCAAGTATATAACGCAATCAAGTATAATGCAATCAAGTATAATGCAATCATGTATAACACAATCAAGTATAACGTTTTGAGTATTTGTAAAAGTAAAAGCAAGTAGTTTGAGCATGTATCTCCCCAAAGAGTTTGTAAAACAAGTATTAAAGAGTAGGGATATGACTCACCTTAATAAATGATATCACGTATATAATGTAATCGATGGATAAGCCTCGAAGTCTCTACGTATAACCTAGAATATGATGTCAACTCTTAGGTTCGGAAAACGACTTAAAAGTATAAACATGCCTATATACGTCCTTATATTGATCATGATGTAGTATTTGTATGTTTGTTTATATAAATGGTTTTAGTTTGTATATCTCGTACTACAGTTCGGGCCATCACAATTCAGAGGTCATGTAGTAAACGTTCGAGGAGCTAGGACACTTTTAATCGTAAATCCAGCAACTCGTCGATCCGTTTACCCAAATGAACCCCTCACATGAAGTTCCCTAGTGTTGTAGTGCTTAATATGTAAAACATGTATTTTGATTACTTGATTATATTATATATTAAGAGTTTATAAATAAAATAAATAAACTAACAAATTTTATAAGTACTTAAATAAGTTTGAGTTTTATAAATACTTACCTTAATATAGAATGCTTGAGTATTATGGAAAAAAAGAAATATAAGCGGAGCTTCGACGTAGAATTTGCAATCTTTGAAAACCCAAGGCTATTAGAAGATTATAACAACGCCTTCTTGAGAACCCGAAGAAGAAAAGAAGATTATAACGACGTCTTTTTGGAGACTTAAAGATATTTGAAGATTATAACGACTCTTTCTTGAAAACTTCCAAGAACGAAGATCAAACACTAGTTTTTCTTCAAGAACACATGAATGTTCTTACAAGATCTATAAGAAATGCCTTAGGTTTAGGACTTTAGATGTTAAGAAGGTGTGGCATTTTTTTCTATGTTTTAAGTTAGTATTTATAGGCTAGGATTTGGAGTTAACTACATATCGGGTTAAAACTAACCATGGTTAAGTTGTATACTTTTATTGATCTAAGGAATGATCAAATATCATCCCTACATGTGTTTTACACGTTTCATATGAGGTGGTGGTGATAAGATTGGAATTATCTTGATATTATCTTGTTTTTACGGAGTGTAGTTTGGTCCCGAAAATCGCTAACGGTAAGTATTTAATTCATGAAACGTAAAACCGGATGTCGTAAAAATATAAAACTTATAGGAATGATTAAACTCATCAATATAATCCATCTAAAAATATAAAATGGGTGATAAGTCTCATTGGGTGCAAAAACACTGCTTAAAGCTGGAAATATGGTTAAAAACGCGTAATTCACAGTTTATCAGAATAGAACGAAATTTCAGGGAAACGACCGTGAATTTATTTAGAGTAGACTAAAATTAGTCTAAAAGTGATATGAGATGTAAAATGTGGTTTTCGTCATACGCGGATAACTTTACGTTATACGTGAAGTCTAAAAGTTCGCGACGAAGCAAAAATGTAGAACGCATAAGGTTAATTTCTTTATGGTCAAAGGAGGAGGAAATATGTTTGACTTTTCCAAAATGTAAAAGTGTCAAAACATATTAGAAACACAGTGTAGGAATCGTTAAGTTCGGATGTAAGTAGAATTGTTTAAAATGTAAGTTTAGTTTAAATCTCATGTTGGGCTTATTTGGTAACATAAAATAAATCTTAAAATTCTCAAATTAATCATGAGTAATCTAAAAATTAATCGATGTAGGGAAAATTGTCGAGACGGTTTTGATTATGCTGGATGTTAAAATGATGTTCCGACCAAAATGAAGCTTTAAAACGATGTTTTCTTAATAACTTTTATGAAAATGATCTAACGATTGTCGAACTCTCAGGTCATTACTAAAATAATTTATCTTACGAGAATGTGAAATAAAAATTTCGGGAGTGAATAGTAAAAAGTGAATAGTAAAAATGAATAGTGACCCGAAAATGCGAATTGTTACACTACTTCTACTCCACCTCCTTCAGATATTCCAAGGTCAACTGTGTCTTCTCCTTCCTCCACACATGGTGGCAGAAGAAAAAGTATAGCTAAGAAAAGGAAGTCTAAGGCCCTTGATCTTAAAGCCTCAGAGCGTTCATTTATCAAGGATTTTGAGGAAGATGATTCTGATGAGGAGGTAGTGGTTTGGTCTATGGTGGATAAATGGGAGCTTACTCCAACAGGCCTTGATGGATCTTTCAACACTGTTTATCGGAAGGATGGATCAGTCAGGCATTTTACATTCCTTACTGAGATTCTTAACTTTTTGGATCGAGAAGATCTCATTAGGTTGTATGGCATGGTCTCTACATATTTTGAGACACATGCTGCTACTGGTGCTAGGTTGTTCCTACTTGGAGATCTTCAAGTCTTGTTTGATTTAGTCTATCAGGATGGCAAAGGATTTAAGGTTTGGGAAGGTCAGCATGAATGGGAGGTTTATCAGTGGACATTCTATCTTTTATCCACTGTCCATGTGGTGCAGACGTGGTTTGGGATATATCTCTACATGTTTTCTGATTTACGTTATCCACTCTCTGTGAAGCTGATGGAGTAGATGCTATCAAATAAGTTGGTTTTCTCTACTGCTCCGGTTGGAAATGATGTGGAAAATGCAAAGCAGTTGGTTAAACGCATTAAGGATAAACTTATTGAGAACTCTACTGGTTCATCTTCATGAACTTGGTATGTTGTTATATATTTCTTTTATTTTATAGTCTTTCTTTCTTATTTTTTGGTTAAAAAAAAAAAAAAACTTGTATATATTGTATGTTTACTAACTTTCATCTTTGAGGATCATGTTGTATATCTGTGTTTCATATATGGTTTTAACTCACCATGTCTTAAGTGACAAAGGGTTAACTTGCTATGGGGGTACGGCTCTAGTGAGTATTCTCAAATCCATTGATAATTGCTGATTTACTAAAAATCAGAGGGTTATCAATGTACCCTGGTCTCACACACCAAACATTGGCTACTCCATGAGCAAACGGCTCTGGTAAAGAGACCTCAAATCCGTTGGATCTTTAACAACTTACCTATAAGTTGTATGATGCTCAACTCACCATGTCCTCATAGATGAAGAGTTGGCTAGCCCACAAGTTCTTGGCTTGAGGTAAAGGTAGTGGCACACCATGACTAGTCCTGAGTTAACGGCTTCAGGTAAAGACACATCAAATCCGTTGATGGCTGTGATGGTTTGCCAAAAACCATTAGGGTACTCCAACACACCATTGATTCATGTTATAAGTGTTGGATCGACATCGGTTCACCAGGGGTGATGTCATGATTCCACTCAAGAACCAGCTAGCCCAAGAGTGAGTAGCTACTTGGTAAAGGCTTATCAAATCCACAGTTCTTGATGCTTCGGTTTCGTGCTCTTTGATCTAGGAGTTCTTGATGTTCATTCTTTGTTCGGTGGTTCTAGGTGCTCTTGGTTACTTATTTTGTGCTTCAGTTGCTGTTTCTCTTCAATCCTCTTGCATGTTCAAGATCTATCTCGAAACTTGAAGTTAACTGAGTCAAATTTAAGTTTAAGGGAGGATTGTTAGGAATTTTGTAAAAGTAGGTTCTTGCTGATAAAGTTTCCTACTGATATTGTTAATGTTTCTGCTGCTACTATGGTTACTGCGGATAGTGCAGTTGCCACTAATATTTACCATTGTTTCTGCGGATATGTAGTTTCCGCATTATTAGTATTTAGTTAGGATATGCATGAGTTAAATTAGGAATAGATAATGCATATCTTTTACGTGATTAGTAAGCTGCAGAATTAGGGTTTATGGCAGTATAAAAGAAACCTGCGGCTAGGGTTTATGCATGCTTGCCAATAACATTTGTTAGTAATTTAATATAGATCCATAGAGGATCAAGTCTTTGGTATTTATTGTCTTCTTGAGTTTTGTGTTTATATTCCGCGTAAACATAATTCTAGTAAAGGTTATCCATAGTTTTCTTGTGATTACACAGGTTGACTATACTTTCATTAAGGCTCATAAGGTCTATCTGGGACTATACCCAACACACATAATGTCCATTAACTAGGAGTGAGTATTCTCTACTATAAATAGAGAATGTCATCATCAACATGATATATACTGAAACCAGGAAAAACAAACAAAAAGCTTAAACACTTATTTGCGCACGGGTTGTTGATTGTGCCTAATTCAATAACTAACATTTGGTCTTATCCCAAGTAGATATTCGTGTAACCCAGGCATAAGGTCGAATAGTTTACTTTGGAAAGTGATTACACAATTCCAAGTGATATCCGGTAACCACCTAGTGGTATTGTTGCTGATTTTGATTATCTTGCCCTGCTGCTAGGCGTATAACCACCAACAATCAAATTAAACTATTTGTGATAATCAATGGCTACTGCTGCAATGAAACACATGGCTTAAAACTTCGCTAGACTGGACAAGTTTGAAGGGGTGGACTTTAGGAGATGGAAGAAGAAGATGCGCTTCTTGCTGTCAAGCATGAGTGTGGTCTATGTTCTGAAAACACCTATTTATGATGATGGGGATGATGCTAATGCGGAGCAGATCAGGAGAAGGAGCAAATGGGAGAATGATGACTACATCTGCAGAGGTTTAATTCTCAATGGTATGTCTGATTCTCTATTTGACATTTATAAGAACTTTGAATCTTCCAAAGAACTATGAGATTCCTTGGATGCCAAATATATGGCTGAGGATGCATCAAGTAAGAAGTTCCTTGTAAGTAATTTCACAAATTACAAAATGACTGATTCAAGACCAGTTATGGAACAATACAATGAACTTCTTTGTATACTTGGAAGGTTTACGCAACACAATATGCACATGGATGAGGCTATTTCAGTCTCTTGTATCATTGATAAACTCCCTCCTTCTTGGAAAGATTTCAAGCACACCTTGAAACATAAAAAGGAGGAGTTAAATCTTGTTGAGTTGGGCAGTCATCTGCACATTGAGGAATCCCTCAGGGTGTAGGATAATGACAAGCCAAAGAGTAGCAATACTACTGGTGCATCTGTTGTCAATATGGTGGAGCATAACAACTTCACCAGGTACAATGACAACAAAGGCAAACATAAATATCATGATAACACAAGGGCAGATCCTAACAAGAAGGCAACACCTACTTGTTGGAAATGTGGAAAATTTGGTCACATTAAAAGAGATTGCAAAGGTGTTAAAGTTGGTGGTAAAACCAATGGATCAGGCACTAATGGTTCAGGGAGTGGTCGTTCTACCAGCTCACTGAAAGGTCAGAATATGTTTAATAAGTCTTTTGATTTATTATGTTACATATGTATCTAAATCTTATTATGTGCGGGATGATGATGTTTCGTGGTGGGTTGACTCGTGCAACATTCATGTGTGCAAAGATAGAAGTTCGGTTCAAGGCTTATGAGAGTCGAATGATGGTTCTATTCTTCACATGGGAAATGAGTCAACACCTTGGTGCATGGTCGTGGTTGTGTAGATCTTAAGTTTAGCTCTGGAAAGATTGTAACTTTGTTTAATGTTATTCATGTTCCTGATATAAGGAAAAACTTGGTTTCAAGTAGTGTTTTGAATAATCATGGATATAAACAAGTTATTGAATCTGATAAATTTGTTCTATCTAAGAATGGTTTATTTATTGGTTTTGGCTATTTGTGTAATCAAATGTTCATGCTTAGTATTGTCACTGATAGTGTTAATTCTGCCTTTATGACCACCACTGACCTGACTGACTCTACCCTATGGCATGCTAGACTTGGCCATGTACACTTTAAAAGGATGCAAGATATGTCTAAGGATGGGTTATCCCAACATTTGACATGGACACTGAAAAGTGTAAAACTTGCATGTTAACCAAAATAACCAAGAAACCTTTTCAGGGTGTTAGTCATGAAACTAAGCTCTTGGAGCTAATACACAGTGACCTGTGTGATTTGTATGCCACTCCTTCTTTGGGGAATAAGAAATACTTTGTGACATTTATTGATGATGCTTCTAGGGGTTTTGTTATGTCTATCTGTTACATACCAAGGATGAAGCATTAGATATATTCAAAGTATTTAAAGCAAGTTGAATTACAACTTGGGTCTTTGATCAAAAGATTAAGGACCGATAGGGAGGTGAGTACATGGATACTGTATTTTCATTCATTGGTATTATCCATGAAATGATCGCTCCCTATACTCCTTAGCAAAATGGTATTTCGAAAGGAAAAGCAGTGGTGAAGGAGATGGTTAATTCCATGTTGTCCTATTCAGATCGAGTCGAGGGTTCGGGGTGAAGCTATGCTAACAACTTGCTATTTATTAAATAAGGTTCCCAACAAAAGGAACAAGGTTACCCTTATGAACTCGGACTAAAAGGAAACCCAACTGAACTATCTCAAGGTTTGGGGTTCTAGGGCTGTTGTAAGACTCCTTGATCCAAAGTCAAAACTTTGGGTGAAAGAGGCATTGATTTCATCTTTGTTGGATATGCTGAGCATTCCAAGGCTTTTAGGTTCTATGTTATTGAACCTAATGAATATGTTTCAATTAACTCTATAATTGAATCAAGGGATGCAATGTTTGATGAGAATAGATTCTCATCAGTCCCTAGACTATGTCAGAAGATTCCTAATGAAACTCATGACACTAGTGTATCAGAGGTCCCTGATGAAGAACCATCAGAGGTCCCTGATGAGGTTATGGTTCAACAACCTGAACCTGTACTCAGAAAGAGCAAAGGCGTCAGGAATCCAAAGTTATTTGGACCTGAGTTTCAATTATACTTAATTGAAGGAACAAGAGATGAGGTCTCTGACCAATACTCCTATTGCATCATTGTTGAGGATGATCCCAAGACATTTGAAGAAGCAATGAAGTCCCAGGATATTGCTTTCTGGAAAGAAGCAATCAATGATGCGATGGATTCCATAATGGGCAACAACACTTGGGTATTGGTTGATCTACCACCTGGTTGAAAACCTTTAGGCTATAAACGGATTTTCAAAAACAAAATGAAGGTAGATGAAACTATTGAAAAGTTCAAGGCTAGACTAGTCATTCAAGGCTTTAAACAAAAGTCGAATAGACTATTTTGATACTTATGCCCCCGTGGCTCGACGATACCATAAGACCGTTGATTGCTTTGGCATGAATTCACAATCGATTATTCATCGATGGATGTGAAAAAGCTTCCTTAAATAGTGAATTGGATGAGGAGGTTTATATGAACCAACCTCGTGGCTTCATCTTGCACGGAAATGAAAACAAGGTGTAAACCGATTAAGTCTCTTTATGGACTAAATCGGGCACCTAAGCTATGGCATCAAAAATTTGATGAAGTGGTTTTGTCTAATGGTTATTTACGTAACTAGTATGACAAATGTGTATATAGAAAATTTGATGAATCTGGTAAAGTAGTCATCATTTGTCTATATGTTGATGACATGTTGATCTTTGGCACTGACCAAAATCAGGTTGACATGACAAAGGAATTTTTGTCATCAAAGTTCTCCATGAAGGACATGGGGGAGGCTGATGCTATCCTTGGTATAAGGATTAAACATGAAAGTAAAAGAATTTCTATCTCTTAGTCTCATTATATTGAGAAGGTGTTGAGGAAATTCAATTACTTTGATTGTACTCCAGTGAGTACACCTATGGATACTTGTGCGAAGTTGATTCCTAATTAAAGGCAAGGCTGTATCTCAACTTGAGTATTCTAGGGTAATTGGCTGCCTGATGTATGCCATGACTTGTATAAGACATGATATTGCATTTGCAGTGGGTAAATTGAGCATGTATACTAGTAATCCTAATGCTCATCAACGTAAGCGATTGAGGGAATCAAGTATCCAAGAGAACTATGGATAATAGTCTTTCATATCTTGGTTATCCTTCAAGATTAGAACGATACAGCGATGCAAGTTGGATCCGTAATCAAGACAATTCATCTACCAATGGGTCGGGTATTCCTACTTGGTGGAGGTGCAATTTCTTGGGCATCCAAGAAGCAAACTTGAATCACCAGTTCAACAATAGAATCAGATTTGTGGCCTTAGCATTGCGGTAAAGAAGTCGAATGGTTGAAAAACTTGCTTCGAGATTCCATTGTGGCCTAAACCTATAGCACCTATTTCTATCCGTTGTGATAGTGCAGCTACATTGGCAAAGATTTATAGCCAGATGTACAATGGGAAGTCTAGACACTTAGGTGTCAGACATAACATGATTCGTGAGCTTATCATGAATGGGGTGGTATCTATAGAGTTTGTTAGATCTCAACAAAATTTAGCTGATCACTTGACGAAGGGATTGGCTAGAGACTTGGTTTTAGAGTCTGCTAAAGGGATGGGTTTAAGTCCAATTTAGTCACTGAATGCTAAGACACCCAACTCCTCCTAAGGAAACTTGGGAGTTGAGTTCAATGTGGAAAGTGAACAAAGGGACCGAGCACATGTTTATTTTACATCCCAAGGTTGTGCTCGTAACTCGCCGAAAGGAGGATGAAGTCTTTACTTAATGGTTAATTTTCTTTGAAAAAGTGCTTGGAAGGAGCATGAATAAAGAGGAACCACCTATGTGAATGTTGAAGTTTTGCCGCTTCAGGGAGCTTTTGGACTTTTGGCTCATACAACATTTATGAATTTGGATATGGACACATGTCTTGTATAGTGTCAGGAGCTTTTAATTGTTTGAAAACTTGTGTGTATTGGGTTGAAGGTTTCAATTCTTAGAACACCCTGATTCTCGAATATTTGAACGTGTAATGTACTAAGATGGAAATTCAATCCTCGGGATATTTTCGTTCATGCACATGTTTTGTTTGATGTTTGTTTTTCTTGCAAAGGAAGTGAACTAAATTTGAGGAGGATTGTTGGAAAATTTAGTGCAGTTGTGGGATTTGTTCACACCGTTTTGGGTTAGGAAGCACAGTGTACACCCATGAGGTCCTCGAACACCACGACTCATTAGTGGTTAGTATCGCTAGTGTATTGGTTACTCTCGCTAGTATGGTAAACCATCGCTAGTATAGTAACCGATGGTTCCTTTGGTAGTGTATTGGTTCTCGCCGGTAGTGTATTGGTTACTCGCTAGTGTAGTAACCGATGGTTCCTCTTGGTAGTGTTCGGTTCTTGCCGCTAGTGTAATGGTTCATACTGGTAGTGTTGCAGTGATTAATTTGTAACAGCTTTAACTCATTTAAGTGACTTTTATGACTGCTTTATGACCACGTTTAATTGGTCATGCAACCACTATTCCTATGATAATGGGGGCTTATTATGGGTGATTAATTGGCCGTTAATCACACATAATGTCCATTGACTAGGAGTGAATATTCTCTACTATAAAAAGAGAATGTCATCATCAGCTTGATATATACTGAAACCAGGAGAAACAAACAAAAAGCTTAAACACTTATTTGCACAAGGGTTGTTGATTGTGCCTAATTCAATAACTAACATTTGGTCCTATCCCAAGTAGATATTCGTGTAACCCAGACATATGGTCGAATAATTTACTTTGGAAAGTGATTACACGATTTCAAGTGATATCCGGTAACCACCTAGTGGTATTGCTGCTGATTTTGATTATCTTACCCTACTGCTGGGAATATAACCACCAACACGTTTTAAAGCAACTAGCGACTAATGGTTTAAATACAAAGCTTGTTTGGTAAAAAGCAACTGGCATATTTGAATTTTGTGTAACAACTTTCATTCAAAACGCTTCAGTTGTGCAACTTTCGAAAGCGTTGAATGATGCAAAATTAGAACAATTTGGATGAACACTTGTGCAATTTAGAAACGTTTATGTTTTTAAACTTTTGAAAGGTTAAACATTAGTCTCTAAAATAAGGAGGTTGTAAGTAAATTTCATTCGGAACAAAAAAAACCTTAACTGTAAAAGCGGTTAATTTTCAAAAAACATTTTTAAAACCCGTAAAACCGCTTATAACATGTTTACAAACGTTCACAAACACTTCATTTTACACTTGCATTCCCTAAAAAACAATCTTATTTCTTCCTCAATTCAATATCAAAATGCCGCCTTTGAGTACCAGATTGGAACACTCCATTACTTCGGCCGCCCTACGATCATATCTCGCTGAGTTCCTCTCGACATTCTTCTTCGTGTTCGCGGCCACTGGCTCCGCCATGTCAGCAAGTACATATTCCACTCCCTATAACAAAATATTGTACTATTTGTTAAACATCTAACACAATGTTTTTTTTTATATTTTGTTCTTTAGGAAAAATAACGCCAGAAGCGACAATGGTTGATCCATCTTGTCTTATAGCGACCGCGATTGCAACTACTTTTTCATTGACAGTTGCGGTTTATGTAGCCGTTAATGTTTCTGGTGGACATGTGAATCCGGCTGTTACATTTGGGATGGCGGTTGGTGGACATATTAGTATTCCTATGGCGATTTTTACTCCATGTCTCAAATGGTTGGGTCGGTCTTTTATGCAGTATTCTTGAAATTCATGACCGTATCCTCGGTACATAACTTATATCGATCCTTACTCATATTTGAATATAATCTTTGTGCTTTGTTAATGTCAAATTCAGTTTATTTGATCATGGTACATACTGTTATAGTAATAAAATGTATCGTACAAAGTTTAATCGAAAATGTATCAGAGTATGTATATGGATACCTTCACAGTAATTTTCACGATTTTACGTTTTATTCTTGGTTAGCACTTCTATTCCTTCATTATTCAGTTAAAAGTTATTGTTATAACTTCCATGAATTTAAAAACAAATTTAAGTAGTCAGATTATCTTTTGTTTTGGTGGTTTGTTTAGTTACTTTTGCATATTAGTTTATTAGCATTCACCGTATATTACGACGAAAACAAAGATGGCAGTTTAAACCTGTTTTTCTTCTTCAATTTGTAGAGTGTTCCGGTTCACGGGATTCCACAAGAAATGACAGGATTTGGGGCAGCAATCATTGAAGGTGTGATGACATTTGCATTGGTGTACACTGTTTACGCCGTTGGAGACCCAAGGCGAGGTGCATTTGGGACGCTTGGGCCATTAATGATCGGGTTGATAGCGGGAGCCAATGTGTTAGCTTCAGGCCCGTTTACTGGTGGATCAATGAACCCGGCTTACTCATTTGGGTGTGCTATGGTTGGTGGAAGTTTCAAGAATCAAGCTGTTTATTGGATTGGCCCGTTGATTGGAGCAGGCGTTATGGTGTTGTCTATGACAATGTGGTGTTTCCTTCGCAGTCGCCCGAGGATTCTGTTCGAGGGGTTACTGATGGGATTGGTGTTTAAGTTAAGTTGTTATTTGTAATTAGTTATCATCTTGAACTGTTAGGACTAATGTTGTGTCTGTATTTTAATTTGATAAGGAATTTGTGTAAATCCTTTATGTATGATGTTTTTATGTATGGAATGTATAAAAATATCTTATGCGAGGGTTTTGATGGTGTTTAACATTATTTGCATTACAATTGCTCCAAGATACTAAATGTGAAAGTTAGTATAACCATAGGGATTATTCCTGCAATTTAGACAAAATTAAGACTAGGTTAATTATCTCTCAAGCTATATAAGCAAAAGGCCATCTCAGAAATTCAGAAATTCCAAGAAAGAATTAGCAGACATATTGCAAGGTAAATCAATAACTGATATCATCTATAGTTAAGTAATTTGTTGATTCAGTATATATAATAATTTCTATTGTATTGTACTCGCTTTTATTTATATATTAGTAGAAGGCTATTGTAGTTTGATGAAATCCCCGTTCAGAGTGAGGCAAACAAATGTATAGTTAAGTTTTGAAGCTATGTGATTTCGAGTTGAATTGAAACGCATTTGGTCGGCGATCGACCAGAGTTTTTTGTTTTTTCAGCCGATAAAAGAGTTTCAAAATATAGGAAGGAAGAATTATCAATTTATTGATCCCATATCTTTTGTTGTTCAAAAGTATATTACATTTAGATGTGTACTTTGAAAACAGAAAACAATTGGTTTGTTAATAATCTTCAGTGACATATTGGAAACGTTTTCTACAATGAAATCCAGCATGTGCATGATTAACTAATGCAAAATTCCCTACACATTGTTAAGGTTAATATTTTTGTCATAATTGTTTTTCAAATGGTTTCTTAGGTTACAAACTATTTAATTTAATGGAGTATATGAGTATCATCTCTTCAAGAATAATATGAGTTAACTTTTATCCATTTTGCTTCTTTTGTTCATATGGTGTTACAGTAGCTACTGTAATCCCAAGATTCATTTTCTACTTAGTGATTATCTTGATTAATAAAGGTGTTATGCTACGTTATAAGTTGTTATATGGATGTTGTATGGTTTCTTGAAGCGTTTCTATCTTCTCCTTATTTTTGTAGATGTCTAGTAGCAGGATCCACACCCCACAATTAGAAGATATTCCGGAGTTGATCCACCGTATACAATCATTTTTGCCTGCCAGAAACGCCGCACGCACATGCATCTTGTCTAAGTCATGGCTACATGCTTGGTCTACCATCCCTACCCTCAGATTTCCACCTCTTCTAACCGATGAAGAAGAAAGAAAGTACAAGAAGGTGGTTGACCATACTCTACAAAGGTATCACCGAGACAACATATCAATCGAAAGTTTAGATCTTCAGTTGTGCATTCAGAACCAAGGGTCGGCTATTGTGGCTGAAAAATGGATTCAGCCCATAGTTTCCAAAAGTTGTCTCAAAGAGTTTTCCCTTAAAATATGGGGCTTGAATGATTCGTTTACATTACCAAATGAGTTATTCTCTAGTGAAAACCTCAATACAATAAAAGTAAAAGCACAAAAGGGGACCTATCTGGGTAGCAATCCTTTTATCAAGTGTGTCACTCTACGTGTATTGGACTTGGAATATGTGAATATAACTGAAGAGGTACTTCATAACTTATTGTCTACTTGTACCTTGCTTGAGAAGATTAAACTTTGGCATTGCGAAGGCTTGAAGAATGTTATAGTCAAAAACCTTCGTCATCTTCGCGAATTGGTAATAAGATCGGTTCTCTTGGAGATCAATGATGTACCAAGCCTCCGCTTGCTTGATTACAACGCACCTTATCTGGGTTGGAGGAACCCTGTACCATTTAAAATGGATTCATTAGGAAGTGTGATAGAATTATCTTTAGATGGTGTGACTGTAGACGATGCAGAGAAGGGGACCTATATGGGTAGCAATCCTATAATCAAGTGTGGCACTCTACGTGTCCTGGATTTGCAAAACGTGAATATAAGTGAGGAGGTACTTCATGACTTATTGTCTACTTGTACCTTGCTTGAGAAGGTTAAACTTTGGGGTTGCCGAGGCTTGAAAAATGTTATGGTTAAAAACCTTCGTCGTCTTCGCGAATTGGTAATAACCTCGGTTCTTTCGGAGATCAAAGATGTATCAAGCCTCCGCTTGCTTAATTACGACGCACGTTTTATGGGTCGGAAGAACCCTGTTCCATTTAAAATGGATTCATTAGGAAGTGTGACACAATTATCTATAAAAGGTGTGATTGTGGACGATACATTTTTGGATATAATTAAATCGAAATTTCCTTTGCTAGAGTGTTTGACACTTCAAATTAAGTATTGTGGGCTTGAAAGCTTGGTTATCACAAGTGCTTCGCTGAAAACTTTGACCCTATACATCTGGAAAGACGACAGGCAAGTCAATGTACAAGTGTATGCTCCAAAATTACTTTCTTTCACTTATAATGGCAAAGTGCATGGTCTCCTATTTCCAACCATTGCTCCCAGGGATATTACACTTTATTACCTCTTGAGTAGACCTTTGGATCATCTATTTTTCCTGAAACTGATAGATGTACTCAATTCATCAAGCAAGTTTTATATTTATATTGATAGTCCAGTAGGGCCGTCGAACATTGATGTTGATGATCTCAGAAGAAGGTGCTCATTTCCAGTTCTGAAGAATGTGCACAGACTAATGCTTAAAAAATCTTCGAATGTGAACATACGATTTTTTGATGCATTTTTCTCGATTTTCCATCCCCGTTACATAACGTCCACTAAGCTAGAGGTAAGGGAGATGATGGAAAGGCCGCAGCCGACTGATCTAAAAGATGTGAAATTGAAAAATCCTCATAATGGAAAATGGGAAACTCTAACAAGTTCTTTGACAAGCGTTCTTGACACATTGACTGATTCGGATCAGGTTGAGTGCAAACTAAATTGGGTTTCTCCATAAAACCTTTGTTTCAATTCTATAATGTTTCATTTATTAGTTTTGCAATCTTTTTTCGTGTTAATTTGTTCCTATCTTTTGTTGAGATTCAAATGATTTTTAACTGGACACAAAGTGATAGTACTGTATGTGCTACTACAAGGATTCATGTGTAGGTGCAAGCCAGTCTCAAGTAGCGCAATACAAAAGCCAACCCACATTGTTTAGAACCAAAGTTGTGCATCAGGGATATACATATTCAGAAAACAAAAACTCTGTAGTACTAATGTACGGTTGTCTCTTTAAGAAAATAACTTGTGCTGGTACACATGCTAGCTGAAATTCCATTTATTTAACCCTTGGAACTTGAATAACATTTCATGTGTATACTAGTTTCCCCTTTTAATGGCCTGTATATAGTAGCCATTACAAAAATGTCAACTTTAATGTATAAAAGAGTTATTTTTTAGTTATTCTGTAATCGCTATTCTCGACAAGATATAGTCTTTAAAGGTTATTAACCCGTTAAATTTAGACATGTACTTTGAAAACAAAAAACATATGGTTTGTTAATAATTAATCTTCAGTGACATATTAGAAACGTTTTCTACAATGAAATCCAACATGTGAATGATTAACTAATGCAAATTTCCCTACACATTATTAAGGTTGATATTTTTGTCATAATCGTTTTTCAAATGGTTTCTTAGGTTACAATAACTATTTAATTTAATGGAGTATATGGTATCATCTCTTCAAGAATAATACGAGTTAACCTTTATCCATTTTGCTTCTTTTGTTCATATGGCGTTACAATAACTATTGTAATCCAAAGATTTATTGTCTGCTTAGTGATTATCATGATTAATAAAGGTGTATTTATGCTATGTTATAAGTTTTTATATGGATGTTGTATGTAAAACCCACATTTTTGAACACGTTAAAATACCCCAATTACCCTTCAATCTCAAACTTATGAAAGACGTTGATTATTAAAATATTTCGTCACGACTATAACTTAATTATCTAAACCGTTATCATCCGAAACAAATAAAGGTATCTGAAAATAAAGCTTACACTAAAATAAATTCCTCACAAATTTTGTCACACTTTTCCTTTTATTGCCCTAGCCGAGTTATTCATATGGTGCACAATGTATCTAATCGAGGTTCAAGGCCAAGTTCATGATTGACGTAAATATGGCAAATACCAATTCTATTCTCTTGATTGATTTAAGTTTCCATTCTTGTACCCTTTACTCGGCCATAATTATACCGTATCTCACATTTTATTTATCACAAAGTCAAAATCACAAAAGAATTCTCAAACCCTAGAACATCAAGACTCTTGGCTGCTTCTTTTCTTCCCATTCTGTCGATCAAGAAAAGCCAACAAAAGGCTTTGTTCGTGTTTTCCTTGGTGACTGGTGATCGTGGGTGTGGGGCTGGAAGACGTGCGTGAGTTTTAATTTAGGGTTCGAAGGTGGGTGTGGCTGTTCGGTGGTGCTCGTGGAATTGTTGCTGATCGTGGGTTTACTAGGACAGAAATAAAGAGGCTGCTTTGTGTTGCTAGTCGTGGGTTGTGATTGCTTGGCGTGGGTTTTGTTTCTTTGGTCTTGTTTCTTCCCTCATTCTCGCTACTAGGGTAAGTATTCACCTCGTTTCATTCTTGTTGCTTTGATTTGTGTTTTGGGGTCTAACCAAGCGCATGTATATATAACATACAAATTGTCACACAAAAGTTATGGGTAGAAGATTTATGGATTATTCTGTTAACATGAAATCATAAAAAGAACCTCATAAAACCACCTACAAATATGCATGGTCATAAAACTAACGTGCCCAAAACAAATGCTAGTCAACCATGGTTTTCTATTTTGAATCGATCCATATATATGTAACTCAAAATCTGATATGTAACCCTAAGTGACCCCCCCTTATTGCACGTTAAACTGGAAACCATAAGTTGTGTTATTATGCGACCCTTTTGATTTTATGTGAAGCTTTCTGGGGTGAGTTGGCTGCTAAGAATGGTGTGTGTTTGTCGAGGGTTTTGACTAGTATGTAAACATATGTGAGTCGAGTTCGTAGGCTGTGTGTGTGTCTTAGATACGAGGTTAAATGGTGTGTTTGTCGAATCAATGGTATGGTCTTGAGAATGATTGAAACTGTGAAGTCGTGTGGGTATGCACGGGTCGACTTATTTTCTGGTTTGGAAACTTTTGAATATGTTTTGCGTTTTTTTTTTGGAATCTGATCATTAGAATAATCTTTGGTGTCTAACACAAATAAGAACCTGGATAGAAAACTAAGAAATATATACTCTTGAATACGTTTTGCGTTTTTGGAATCTGTTCATATGTACATATACGTGTGTGTAAAAACCAGTACAAGAAATTATAAAATGAACATAGTAATGGTCATGTGGGGTAACTTTAAGGCGATTGGGTTTAACGGATAAGAGCATCTACAATCTTCTACCTATTAAAGACTCTTTTCATTAATGACAATTAATATTGCATTAACTTCTATCTTTCTAAAAGTTATTTTGCAAATCTTCTTCAATGCACAAAAGCTATTCAAAAGCTTTTTCATATTAAGTCTCATTTGATAAAGGGTGTAAAATGAAAATTAAATGTGCCTTTATTTAATGAAAATAGCTTGTGTCAGTTTTGTCAAACACTTGACATGCACCAAGTCATTCTTTAAAAAGCCTTTAGTAAAGTTTTTATTGCAATGCATCAAGTCATTCACATAACTTTTCTAAATAGTAAAAAGTCTATGGTAAAGCTTGCATTGCAGATGCTCTAAAGTGTACGGGTTTCAATTTGATATAATTTAGTGTAGGTTAGTAGTAAAGGAGTCATTGAATTATCTTTAGATTTTTTTTTTGTAAGGGTCCTTTCATTTTTTTCATCATTTTCTCTGTTCATGGTAGAGATCTATTGCCGCATTTTTCGGTTTTAATCCTTATTGTGTTCAAGTGAAAGATGCGTGGCTACTCGCTTTGTTGAACCTATATAAAAAAAAGTCAACGAGATTCAAAATATAGGAAGGAAGAATTATAAATCTATTGATCCCATATCTTTGCTAATAATCTTCAGTGACATATTGGAAACGTTTTCTACAATGAAATCCAACATGTGCATGATTAACTAATGCAAAATTCCCTACACATTGTTAAGGTTAATATTT